>VWYO01021053.1:0-23083 GCA_013400275.1 Rhadina sibilatrix | reverse complement strand
GGAGATAATGATCCAAAAATAACCCGCTCACAGAAAATGTTTCTCCCAGGTGAGAGCATTGGTAGGCGGTGGCAAAGAATTATTTATTCTCTGCCAGATCTAAACTGGATCAATAGATAATAAAGATTTCACTCTACCAGATTGATGAGCACATTTCATGAGCATTGAAATCACATGTGCATACTGCTAATATTGAAAGCAGAAAATGAACTTGGTTTAAAAAAAATCTATAATGGTCTTTTCTGAAATGTTATTCTGAAAGACTTTTACAATGAAAAAAATCCCAGAAATTTAAAGACCACTGGTATGACTTTTCTTTTATATCAGGAACATAAAAAATTAATTCTTTGTATTCTGCTTTGGACTTTACATGTTACACTATTAAATGATGCAAGATTTTTACTATGAGATCTTTCTATCCTTTGGTATTCTCTTGGTTTTTCTGTTTATTTACTCAGATATCACAGATTCACACAGAACCTTCCTGTGAAGTTTTTTGTAGAAGTTTGTTCTGACTAGGCAAAGATATAGCCATAAGAGAAACCAAGCAAGACAGAGGGAAGGGAAATATTTTCATAAGAAAACTTGAAATTGCACAAAATAATAATTTTTTTGATTTAACTTGGCTGTGAGTTTTTATCTCTTTCTTCTTTATCTTTCTCATTCTACCTAAAACTGAACCTCAGCTAGAAGCAACAAAATAGAAAATAGAAAGTACAAATAGCACTTGTTATAGGTCAGAGAGAGCTCTAGAATTGTGTACATTTAAATATTGACATTACATGATGTAAGATGTCTTGAATTATTTTTAATTATTATTCAATCACTGCTTGCCAGTCATGCAGAAATTTTGATGTCATGTCTCTCTTTATAGTAATAAAGAAGGAAAAAAACTCCAATCATAAAATAACCCTCTTTTTTTTTAACAAATAAGCATATACTATGAGAATTATTTTCTTTGCTTTTATCCCTTATTAAACACAATTATATAATTACATTGTGCAACAAAGGCATAAAAATTTCTGCCTGCAGTAGGATTTTATATCCATCTCTTGCCAGTGCAAGACAAAAAATATGTGGTCTATATTTTTTTTATAGATATCCAAGTAACCAAATATAGGTCTTATGATGGTGCTGAGGGAATTACTAGATTTTTAGAACCCATTTTTCCTTCTTTGTCCTTCATACTGCTGTCAGAATAAATCAACAAGATTTTAATATTCAAAAAGCAGGATAAGAATCAAAAATGAACATATTTTGTCTGTTCAATTAATCGTCCATTTACTACAAAGAATGAAAGTCTTTGAACAGATGGTTTTTTCTTTTGAGTAAGTTTTTTATGGAATGGAAGTGGGGTTCTTAGTGATGCATTGTAGCACACCAATGCCTTAGAAGCAAGGCAGTATTGGTTTATTATCAACATATCTATTTGTGCAGCAAAAGACTGCATTCCTAATGGTCCTTTTACTTATGATTATCCCCTTGGTACAAATGTTTCAAGGTCTTTGAGATTAAGTTTGGACAGATCACACAGTGAATTAAGCAGTCATGTAAACAGGGTTTGTGTTGATTTTGTGAGAAACTGTGAAATAAAATGCAGCCTCCACTAGCATGAGTATAGTAGTATGCATTTGAGTGATGCAAGATCCAAAATTACATGATGGGCAGATCTTCAGAACATGAAATTTTATATAAAGCTGCATGAGCAGACTTGGAGGGAGTCAAAGAAGCACTAGAACGACCTACAAACATAAGCAAGAAGAACACATCATTATTTCCTGCCTTTCTGCCTTTATTGATGAAATTACTTCATTTTGCTCATAAAAACTCTTATTCTGAGCTTACAGCACCCTTTACAAAAAAGTGAGAAATACGGTCAAATCAGACTGAAATGCAATAATGTCTTTACACAACCAAGCCAAAGAAAGTAATCAGCTCTAAAGAATCCAAATCCAAGAACTATCTCTTTCCTCCACAGATACAAGCTCTAAGCATATTTTTATCATTCACAATGTGTGAGTATTTCAGCATGTCCTGCAGACCAGGAAATATTAGGAACAAATTTTCTTGTATTGGAAGTGAATGCAAATCATTCTGGAGTAAAATGACTTTGTAGAGGTGGGGTGGGAGAGGATTTGCCTTCATCCAGGAAAAGAAATGAGATGTGGAGCCTTAATTGTGGGCTGCTTTGCCTCAGACTGCTCGAGTTTGCTGTTCAGGAGGGGTGGCACTGCATCCCACACTGCCTCTCCCGCAATCTGTTCATGCAAGGACCGTCCATCTGCTGGGTTTAAACAGACCCCCAGTTGCTGATGTGTTTGTTCACAGATGTAGGTAGGAGGTTTGACTGCGGGTTTCTAAAACTCAAATCCAAGATTATGAGACACATTTGCAAACATGCTTGCATATAGCAGAGTCTTATCTCTTTGCTGGGAAATGTTCTATTGTTTGACTTGCAAATCAGTTCCATTTAAATTGAAACATGGTTGTGATACTTGTGCATATAAAATTAAATTTGCACAATATCACTTCTATTTAGTCAAGAACTGTAATATATACAATGACAGGAAACATTAAAGACAGCATCCATGAAATTATTATACATGAAATAGAAATTATTTGACAACAGAAAGATTTGCAAGGGGAGGGTGTTTCCTAGAGAATTGGTTCTCAGACTATGGAAAATGTAGCACTTGAAAATAACATTATAACTTCAATTGATTCCCAAGGGTCCTCTACAAGTAGATGAATTGCTATATTTTTAACAATGGACTGAATTGGCCTCTTTATAGGAAAATTACAGATTACTGAAGAAGTTTGATTGCAACTGAAAGAGCTTTCTAATTCTTTCAGTCTTTCCTCAGGAATGTCTCTTTCTTCTGAAAGCAAGTTCTTGGTATTGGAAAGCAAGTGTGGAATATGACAGAAAGGGTACAGAAGAAAATGCACTAACACATGACTATCCTGTTTTGACAAGAAGAATCTTTGTAGGAAGATGTTACTATGATTTTTAATAAAATACTAAGTGGGACTTTCGTCCTACTCTACAGCTGCAACAGAGCATTAGATTAAAATCCACAAATAAGGTTTGGGTGCACTTGCAAGAATTTTATGGGACGAGGATAATGCTCTTATTATCTCTGGGTTTTATAGTTCATTATTTGGGACCTTCTATACAAACAATTTGGTTTGGAAAAAAAGCTCAATCAGTGAATCACAGGTGACGTATGGATGCATGGATTTCACTTTCATGCTGAACATATGTTTCTATAGGTGCTGAAATGAAAAAAATCTCATTATAGAATAAAAAAGCAGATTTTCAGTTCTCCAAGTATTTGTTCAATGCATCCAGAGTGATTCAGCTGCTGAGCTGCAGAACAAATCCAACCTGCCCAACATCCCTAGAACACAGCTATGTTCCCAGATGCTGTTCTGCAGGATGATCAAAACACAAATGAGAAAGAATTCTGTCAGCTACCTAGGCAAGCTAGACCATATCTGTCATTCTGTTTTATTGGTTACAGGATAAACGTTAGCTTTTGTTATCAGTTTTATTGTATTCCACATAGTGTTGATTCTATTTCACATCTTCAGTTTTTTTTACTGATGTCATTTTCTTGATGTGAGTGAAGTTAAACCAGGATTTAGATAACAATCTTGCTAGGTTCCGAGTGTACTTGAGAAGTGAGTAATTTCAGACCTTACCAGTATAGTAGGATTTGGCCCATAGGCAGATGGAAGGAACAGTAAAGTTCCAGCAAGATTTCTTTATAGCTAAATGGTGCTGCCCATCAATAGATATCTCTGGGAAAATCCTGGAAGTTGTCAACTGACATTTCATAGAATTAGGGAGTGGTTTGGTCCAAAAGGACTTTTAGAGGTCATGTAGTCCAAACCCCTTGGAATTAGCATGGGCATCAACTAGATGTGGTTGCTTAGAGCCCCATCCAACATGGCCTGAACCACATTCTTTCAGTTCAAACCCATTACGCCTTGTCCTACCACAGTAGGCCCTACAGGCTTTTTAGTCTGACCCCATCTTTCTTGTAGGTCCTTTTCAAGTACTGGAAGGCAATAAGGTCTCCCTGGAACCTTCTCTTCTCCAACCTGAACAATCCCAACTCTCCCAGCCTTTCCTCATAGGAGAGGTATCCCAAACTTCAGATTATTTTTGGGACCTTCCTCTGGGCTTGCTCTATCAGATCCATGTGCTTCCTGTGCTGGAGACCCCAGAGCTGAGTGCAGCACTCCAGGTGAGGTCTCACAATAGCAGAAAGAAGGGGATGAGCACCTCCCTCGACCTGCTGGCCAAGCTGCTTTGGATGCAGCCAAGGCTATGCTTTGCTTTCTGGGCTATGAGTGCATATTGCTGGCTCATGACCAACAGAACCCACAAGCCTTTTCCAGCAGGACTGCTCTCCGTCCCTTTATCCTCCAAACTGTACTTATATCAGGGGATGCCCTTACACAGATGCAGCACCTTGCATTTTGTCCTGTTGAACCTCACAATGTTCACAAGTACAAAACATAAGTGAATTGTCCTTAACAAACTAATAGAAGTTGATTTCAATACATTTGTGACTTAGATTGTTATATGTTATCCATTTAAGTTTACTACTACTTGCTTTGAGATACCTAAATTTGCTTTTAAAAAAATGACATAGTCAGTACAGATCAGCTACAGAACTAAAAGTTACATCCTTCAAACAATAAAATCCTTCAATAAAACCAACATACCTGAGTTAGAGTCAGCAGGATTATGTGTTTATATTCAGTAGCCATACTTCCATCATAGACCTGTCTACAAGTGTAGAGCTGATCTGTACTGGTGAAGGCAAAAAATGAGTTCACTTAAAGCATTTCTGATCCTGAACATCCCTTGAGGTACTGACTGTGCACGAGCACTGGGCAGTTTCTGTCCCCTGAAAAAAGATCCTCTGCAAAAAATGTTAATGAACATTCTCTTAACTTCCATCTAGCTATAACATGATGTAGAATATTTTTTAAGTAAAAAAAGAAAGAATTGGTGGAGGGGGGTATAATTTTTATTATTTTGATGATTTAATGTTTTGCTGTTGACCAGCTTGAAAAACAGTTAGCATTTTTCAGGAAGCATTGAATGTGAATTGGATGGCTCTGCATTACAAGAAAAGAAAAAAACACACACACACACACACAAAAATCCTATTTAAGATGCAGCTAGGATGCTCACTCTAGAGGAGAACAGCTGTGTAGAACAGTTATTATGCAGTAAATTCTCAGCCTGGCACTCTAACTTTCCTGTGTAGATAACCCCCAAAACCATTCAGACAGGTCAGGGAAGTGCCTGCTTTTTTTGCCATTAATGTGAGTTACAGCTGTTTACAATTGCTGCAGTCTAAATGGAGAAAGCAAATACTAACAACATAAAATTATGATCCCACTATGAAATGTGTATCTGCAACATTTATATTTGAAGTTCAATGTGTGTCATGTATTCTAAGTTCCTAGTTCAAACATGTTTAGCTTAAAATTAAAAAGCTTATTCCATCTGCTAGCCCTGCATATTCAATTTTAAATTTGTAAAGTGAGGCTTCTGCTTCTTGGTTCCAACACCATTTATGGTGAAGATTCAACAGAATAGATTCTCCTTATATTTCTGTTTATGACATGTGAATCAGAATTCTGCCTCTGTGTGTATGCCTGAGTAAAAAAGAAAAAGAATATATCGTTTCAGTAAACAGACATGACTTTTGTCTTTCACAAAAGGTAATTACATGCCAATAATAGTAATTTTTAAGGACAGAGCTTCTGAGATTCTTAGCTGGTGGTAAATTATTCTGACAAATCATATTTTAACTCACGTCTGTCAATATCAACCTCTGGATTGGCTAATATACAACTGTTGAAAAAAAAAATCAGCTTCTGTTTTATTTGAGTTTTATGACAGAAGTTTCCCAAAAATGAAACAATCCAACTTTTCAGTTTCAAATTCAGACAATTAATATTGGTGCTAAGTGTTGCAACTTGTGTTACTCAAGATGTACAGCAATTTATAGCCGATTTTGAAAATCAGAAAAATAAGACTAATGATTTTTTTTTTCTTTAAAGAAAAATCCTTTTTCCTCAAAATAAGGAAAGGGATTAAAGTTTTGAATAAAATATCCCTATTTTTTATCTCAAATAAAAGCTGTCTCAAATGCATGAAAAACAGTGGTCATCTTGCCACTAGGAAGATTTGAAGAAGATGACTGTGGAGTCAGTAGGATAAGAGAAAAAGAAGCATCAACTTGCTGATATCATCCTGTCATATTCTTATTTTTATTTTTTTGTTTCAGAGCAACAGAAAAGACCTACACTTGTTGGGGTTTCATTTTTCTCCCATCTAGCTGACAACAACAGAAGAGTCTGAAGAAGTGACTAGGAAAAAGAATGATGGAAAGAAACAAGACAAGTCAGAATTGTCAGAAAGAAAGTACTTTCAGGTACATCACAGGCTTCAAGATGACATATTTTCAATTTCATGGCCAAAGAGTGAAAGTCAGGCTATAGTGGAGTAATAAGTAAGTAAGTCAAAGCAGCATTTACAGTGGTGAAACCAGCCTTATGTTTTAGCTGAGCAATATGCACTGACATAGCCATTACCTTTCTCCTGTGCATACCCAGGAATAAGTGCTGATAACATCAGAGACAAACAGAGTGCGTGAGCAGATTAAGAAAGGAAGGCAGTGGTGAAAGCTGCTGCTGACTCATATTAGGTGTAAAAGACAAAGCACCACACTGAGTGACAGCCAGGGAAAGTATCACTATCAGGCCAGCTAAATTGCCAGATTATCTGTGTATTTTTTGTATAAACTTGCATGTCTGCTTGCCAAGACTATTTTACACTTGACAGAGGAGTAGAAGGAACAGAAAGCATATAAAAGGTGTAAAAGGAGAGAACTACTTTTGGTTTTGTTTTCATTGTTGTTGTTTTTTTTTTTTTGTTTTGTTTTGTTTTGGTTTTTTGTTTTTTTTTTTTTTTTTTTGTGGTTTTTTTTGTTTTGTTTTGTTTTGGTTTGGTTTTTTGTTTGTTTTTTTTTCTTTTTTTTTAACAAGACAGCCAATTGCACTTTTGCTGTCATGAGTAGAAAAATGTAACAGGATATTCAAAGTGAATATTATTTGAAATTTAAAGGAACAATTCAAAAATCACTGTCTCTTGCTGTACAGAGTTTTTTTGGCAATCATTTTAAAATATGGATTTTTTAGCTAGAAGGCTTGAAATATGAATTTTAATTCTTTTTTCCATAGTGACCTGGAAGAGAATTTGAAACTTTTGAGACTATGTAATGAAACCAGAACTCTGAAGATGTTAGATTCCTGTGTCCTAAAAACCAGAAAATATATGGATCGTATGGATGCGACTTGGTTAAATATGACTATCTCTGTTTGAATTTGAGAATCAAGTACTTTTAAGTGCTACAATCTACAGCCCAGAGACACTTTTGCTGACATAAATTCCTGTTTAACTTAAAATAAATGATATTTGATAAAGACATAAATTGCTCACAGACATTTTAGGAAAGACAGTGCATTTAATTGTCATAATTAAGGATGACGTGATTCAATATGAATTATTAAGTCACAAATGGTAGTCGATAATATAAAGGCTGCATTGTTTTCAACTAAGAATAGTTTGAGACTGGAACTTTGGTGACTGGAGATGTTTCTTAGCTCTTGACCTACAGTTTGTTAGTTGTCTGAAACAGACTATTATCTTCTAAGAGACATTCAGAATTTGGGAATGGAAGAGGACGTGATATGAACTTTGACATTTTCTAACTGCTTTACTGGAAGTTTGTTAGGAAATGTTGCTGATGATATTGCTGAATTAAATTTTCCCACCCTTCCCAAAAATTATTATATTTGTATGAGACTGCATCTAGGAAGGGATAGTATGAAAGATATTCACATTTCTGTGCCAACTTTTGATGCTTTTCTTCTTTTATGTTTGTAGGATTTATTTCACGAGATGATAAGGGACAGATTATAAGTTCCTCATTTTCGTGTTTGTTTTGTTACTATTAAGCAGATCTGCTTCAGGCAGAAGTTCTGTCACTGAAATTATTGCTATTTTAAGTTTAAAAATAATATTTATTTATTTATAAATGGTTACTTATATGAGGATATGTATGATTTATACTTAAAGATTATAATTTGATATATATTTCTCTGGTGTGATAATGAATATCAAACAAACAATAGAAATGCTTAGATATTAAATAAGTTCATAGAATTGGTAAATAAATGCTGAAACTCATATTCTGTGGTAATTGGCGTGCTTATTAGTATTTGAAATATGGTAGTAGAATATAGAGGTTATATTTGGTAAACAGCTGTTATTCTCAAGGAAAAGTAAAAGACTTTTCTATAAATTGCATCTTTTTAAATTATTTTAAATTCTAATTTTTAAAGAAGAAATTTTAAAAAGAGCAAGCTGAAGAGAGTTTGTTTGTGTGGGTTGGGTTTTTTTGGGTTTGGTTGGTTTTTTGTTTGTTTGGTTGGTTTTGGGTTTTTTGTTTTTTGGTGTTTTTTTTGGTAGCTGAGTTAAAACTACTTAATTGTCATTTAAAAGAAATAGTTGATCTAGTGGTTCCTTAATTTTAATTTTTTTAGTTAAGTCTATTGTCCAATATCTTTGCCTACTAAAATTTTTCCTTTAAACAATAGAACCAGTGAGATTTCACAGACAAAGATAAGAAATCTCAATTTCCCCTTTTAACTGTGATGAGTTCTTAAGTTATAGAGGTTAAATATAGACTAGGAGCTCCTAATGAGGCAGAGGAGGAGGAGTTACTTTTAGCCTGCTGACACCTCATTCTCTTACACTTCACTTTCACTTCATTCTTAAATAAAAGACCTTGCAACAAATGCTGGAGCACAAGTGCCATTGCATATCAGTTGTTTGTTGTGGTCCCTGGACCATCCACAGAGAACAATTCACTCCCTTGGGGAGTGTGCAGCCCTTAGACTGCCTCAGTTTTTAGTGCCTCCCTTTGGGAAGTCCCCTTGGGAGACTTGCTTGTAGTTCAGGGTGAGCAAAAGTGCTTCAACCCATATGCAGCCCCTAGGTTGTCTCAGTTCACAGTGACTCTCCTATGGGAAGTCCCTTTGAGAGATTTCCTTGTAGCTCAATGTGAGCAAAAGTACTTCAACCCATGAGCCTTTGCAGTTCTATGTTAATGATTCATACCCTATTGGTTATTCCCCTTGTTCCTGGTTTTNTATGTTAATGATTCATACCCTATTGGTTATTCCCCTTGTTCCTGGTTTTTACCCCTCCTGATTGGTCCTTTTTGGATCCTTCCCCTGATTGGTCCCTTTCCCAATTCTTTTCCCCATTGGCCAAGTTGTGAAACCCTGCCCCTGGCTACCCTGTATAGTCCCTCTCCCCTGGGGCCAGCAGGCGTTTTCCCCTTCGGACCTCATGGAATGGGGAAGCTCTACTGGAGATGGGAAAGATCCCATCTTGCTGCTTTTACTCCCGCGTCACCTGGAGTGGTAAATGGGACTCTGCTGCTCAGGCAGCCTCCCAAAGAGCAAATCACTCTGCACCTGAGAGTGCCTGTGCCTCAGTCCATCTAGGTGTCTTTTTAAAGACTCTTCTAGCAAGGAAGGTCACGGCACCTTCACACCAGACCGGACTGCAAGTTGTTGTTAAACATTATGAAAATAACCCCATGAAATAAAACTTCTGGTTTTCATTTATTGACTCTAATATTATCATAGAGATTTTATGTAAGTGGAGAGTAGAAATAATAATTTTAAAAATGTAAGATATTACGGCTCTGCTGCCCAGGCTTTGATATTTAATATGTGGGTTACTCTGAAAAACAGAGTTTTTCATTGCTGACATACACCAATGCAGAAATGTAGAACATCACTAGAGCAGCAGTAGACTTCCTGACATGCAGGTCACTCAGGATCCTGATGATACAGAAAAGGTCATCTGCACCTTTCATTTCTGTCTTCCAATGTTTGTAGCAATTCGACACAAAGAATGACACTCACACGCTGAGATGTCCAAGGCAAAAAAAGGGGCAGTTTATTTACAGACCTTGACATTCATCAAATTCCAATGGTGACATGGATTGGAGGAAGAAAATTGTCCTCTGCAACCACACTGCAACCACAGTCCATCAATTCTCTCCTCCTCCAGAAAGGAGTGCGAAACAATCATTGTTTATGTGAAAAATGCGTGAGAAAGTCCATTACAAAAATGCAAACATCAGGAGGTTGAAATGAACTTTAGAAAAACAGAGAACGGGGTCACAAATGTTCACAGGATTTGGGGTTTCTTGAGATTTAGAGATTAAAAAAATGCATCATCATAGTTTATTTTACAGACCTTGTTGACAGAAAAAGCCCACTTTTCTACCAGCAAGGCCTGTAAAATTCAGAGGATGTCTCACCATTGTGGAGTGAAAAAAAATGAAAGCAAATATGGCACCACTTTTTCCCATGTTATTCTTCCTGCCTCTGTTACTCTATTATTACTAGCAATTTCTTTGTGAAGGTAGTGGAAATCTGGACTCAAAAAAGAGACAAACATAAGCATGATAATTTTAAAAAGTCAGTTCCAAAAGCAGATTTGTAAGTCCTCCTCAAAAAGAATTTTAGGATTACAATCAACTTCACTGAAAAACTGGACTGAAGATAGTTTGCTTTATAGCTTGTAAGTATCTCAAGATACAAAAGTAACCCTTACAGAAGTACTTGCTTCAAATTCTCTTTCCCAAAAGTTACCTTCTTGCTGCATCTTGCTCTTCCCAGTGGCTGAGGAGAGGGAGAGAGCAGAGCCCACTCAGACCTCCAGCAAGGACATCTCTGTGCTCACTAATTCAGCATGTGATGGAATGAAGAGATTCACAGCAGCAGATCACACTGTGCGTGGCAAAAGGAGGGAAAATCAGCCCTGGGAATGCTTTAGAGGTGCAGATCGGCACTGACCATCACAGTCGACTGTGTGGAGCTGCAGTCACAGAGCGGTGACCAGGCACACAGTAGTTTCATTCTTTTCTCTTTTTTTTTTTTTTTTTGATCAGAATCTTAGACTAGAAACTCGGCACTGTTTCTTTCTTTCCTGTGTATAATCACAAGTGAAAAAGAAATGAACTGTATGCTGGGTTGTTTCTAACTATTGGGTGAGGCAGCTCTGACTCCCTCTGTTCTCACACCTAATGTGCAAACACCCACCATGTATTGGCCCAGCACAGCCATAACCTCTCATGACAGTCATGCCTTTAACTCACTTTTGCTACTGATATTGATATTGATAATATGGACTATTAAAAAATATCTGTATAAATTAGACACACTGTATAATCACATAAGATCAGACTATGGCTACTTCTTGGAGTGTGTAGAGTGACCCTTTTTGTCTCTCAGAACTTTTCTCACTATTCACTGCAGTTTCAGGGATTGGTTATGTTTACATTTTCAAGCAGTATCTCCTAGGATGAAATATAACTTTATACATGTTTAAATGTGTCTGGTCATGTTCAGCATGACTAGGTAAAGATAGATTTCATTTTCATAGCATCTTTCAGTGCTTTGTAAACTTGGAATCAAATTGTAGTCTTACGTAAATAGTGAATAACTCACTTTTTAAATTTATTCAGTAGATATATATGTAAACTTCATATTTAAACTGTTTGGTGAAGATGTGTGGTTTTAGAAAGATCCATTACTATGATCACAGAAAAATACATAAATTAATTTATACATAGTTTATAAGATTTTTTTGTATCCATATCTATGCTGTATATGGATATCATATATATGTATGTCACATATACATGCATATATGTGTGTGTGTGTATAATTATATAAAATTTCATATATATCTATAAAATGGTTATTTTTCCCCATTCTGAAAAGGAGGCTTTAACTCTCAAATACTTTGATAGATTGGATTTTACAACACATATTCATCAGCAGAATTAAGATTTGTTAGATTTTAAGAAATAATATTTTTCTACTTATGATATGCTCATAATTTGGTTTTAAGACGTGAAAATCTGTTAAAACATCTGGCAAGTGTATAAATGAACTTTTCTCTCTAAGATCATTCCATCCAGGAAGTACTTGACTATATTAGGTGACCTTGGGTCATACAATAATTATGGTTGCAGTGTTTTATCCTTGAATGCAAGATTTCACTTAACAATGTTGTTTAGGTTCTGTTGCTGGGGGTAAAAATAATTTGAAATTTAACAGGGATTGAATTTGCTTCAGATGGTGTTTTGTGTTTGTATCTTACAAATGAAATTGTATTTTATTTACAAATAAATATTTATGTTCCAAGCACTGTCTTGTTACAAGCCGTATTTATTTAGATCAGGCCAAATAAATTTTTACAAGTAACTCAGGTGACCTGAGCTAGATAGTCACAAAGATGGACATTATTTTATTGACACAAGTTTTTGTTATGTGACTTGTGGAACTATGGTGGATGATGAATGACGGTCCCTTTAATTTCATAATCTTCGTCTTCAGTCCAGCTTTTTCACTGAATTCTTTCTGCATCCCTGTGAAAAAATTCATTATCCTGGCTTTCTCTAAGCCTGTCATCTAGACACTGTGCCTATTTTCTCATGTACAGGTTCTGTACAAATCTGACAGACAATTTCTGCATAATTCATCTAACAGGTGATACCATCAATTTCTTCACTGAAAACATTCCCCAAAAAGTCTATTGACCTTGTATTTAAATGAATGAAAGATCTTCTATATTCATTCCCCTCGATGCCTACAGATATATTTTGCTTTTTATATATTTTTCATGCATTTGTAGCCCTGTAGATTTTTTATCTATTTCTTGTGTAGCTTCAAGTATTTTTCCTGTCCTCTCTTATAGCTTAGCAAACTTTTACTAACACAGTCTTGAAATTATTTTTAGTCTTATTCTTAAAAAAGAATTCCTGACAAGGATATCTTATTTTCTATGAGAACTTAAGAGGCATAACAAGAAAATAAGGCAAAAAAACCCTGGATCAGCTTCAAGGCCTGACCTAGGGGTGGATTACTGGGATAACTTATTTCCTATTGGAGGTACTAGCTAGATACTAATTAATTAACTTTATAAAAATCATAGAAATCCTGTATCACACATGTGCAATGCCATATTTTGTACACTTGAAACCTTTCATTAAAAATTGATTTTATAGCTTACTACTTTAACTCTCTTGCAAGGTTTTGTTTTAATTTTTTTTCCTTTTGTTATTAGGCAACACCCTAACAACATATTTTTTCCTGATTTTCCTGGAATACAGTTGAGTATTTTTTTGCTGGTCTGTTACTTTAACCACATGACCCTTCTTCTCACCTTCCTAAATTTCCCACTTCTGAACTGCATCAGAAATTATGTGTCATTGTTTTCAAGACTGTAGCCCTATTCTTGTAAATGTTTTCTAAAGTTCTTTCAGCCTTCTGATGTTTACTTTCTGTGGTGGAGTTTCTCATATACTTTTCATGTAAATAATGATTGTTTTGCATTCCTTTCTGGAGGAGGAGAGAATTGATGGATTGTTGGGTTGTCAGTGTGGTTGGAGAGGACAATTTTCATCCTCCAAACCATGGTCGCTATTGGAATTCTATAAATGTCTTTTTGCCTTGGACATCTCAGTGTGTGAGTGTAGCGTTCATTTGCAATGAATTGCAACACGTGATTTATGCAATCTTTTTATACAGCTTGAGCATTACTATTTCTTCCAGCTTGAGATCCTGAGAGGCTGAATCCTGTATGTGCAACATCTGCTGTCACTCTTTTCTCTGATTTTCAAACCAAGTCTTTCTGCTTTCTCCCACAGTGCCCTTCATGCTTTAAAAGAGCTCACACTGGTACCATGTAACCTTCCTCTCATCCCTGAATTAAATTTACCATGGCTGAGAGTTTTGCAGAAACTGTTGATGACAAAGATGCCTCAGAGTGCTCTGCCCTATCGCCTACCATGTTGAATGCTACAGTTTAACGCATCTTTGTCTTCCCTTGACAGCATCCTTGACCTTCTTCTCATAAACCAGAAGCAGACACTGTCTTTTTGTTTTGTGTGCACTCAGCAGAGATTCCTAATCTTTAACTGAAATTCTTGGTATCTGTGATAGCAGAAAAAGATTTATGATATAAAAATAGTTTCTTGAGAGCGACAGGAGAATTGACTCCTGACATTAGTATAGCAAACAAAAGTTTGCTGAGATCCATTATGAATCACACAGCTACTGAATTTTCTTGTTCATTCTGAGATGCTTTATTCTTTTCAAATTTGCTCCTTAAGGTAATTGGGCAGATGCTGGGGTTTGAGCTACAAATAAAAGGTATCATTTATGTACCTGATTTTTCAGTTCATTGTAGGAGCCTTACAATGATAATTTTTGTCAAATTTACATTTCACAAACTAATTTGTTAAGAAAGTAACTTCACTGATTTATTCCCTGTAACAGTTTGTCAGTTTATTCTTCTAAGCATTCAGGACTATCGCATGCATTCAACTATAAAAGATAATTGTTACAAGTGATAGTCTCAAATTATAAAGTATTGTCATCTTTATGTACTTTTTGTATTTTATACAAATCAGCCTAAAAACTATCCAATTTTTCTTTTAAACTGTACCACTGAGTAAACAAATTAAAGTGTTCCTTATACCATTGCATTTTTTCCTTATTTGTCTACTTTTTTTTTGCTTATTAGAAGGGTTTTTTAATGTCGTGAGGTCATGTCTATTGCAGGAATTGTTATAGCATATGCTACAAAAAAAGTTAAGTCTGATACCTGAATCCTGGATTTCCTTTTCAGTTCTTTCCCAAAAATCTTAACTCTTCTGAAATCACATTTTTTTCTTTTTTTATTACTCATGTTTTAATATGTACCTTAACATGTGCTCACTTCCTCCTTATTCTGCATATCTGAAAGAGACTTTCACGGGGTCTCCCTTACTCCTGTGCCATTACCAAAAGTGTGTTTCCCCCAAAGATGAGTTGTACTTGCGCTCTCAGGAAGCGAGACTGCATGAACTGCACCCAAGTGGGAGCTACTGCAGCTCCAGATTGCTTCAGTGATCCTTCAGTGCACTAGCATGTAGTTAGTATTTTCAAAATCTGTTCCTTCAAGATCCAAGAGGTTACAGTGATTTTATAACTTTAACTGTGCTGTGGCAGTCTGAAATATCAAAACAAAACCAGAGTGAGATAATGGCAGGGGCAAGCTTTGTAGAGAGAAGCAAAATAACTTTTACTGTGGCTGTAGCTGGGAATATAAACAAGTTTTCAAGCATGATCCGAAGGAGAACTACCAAATTGCAAGCCAGTAAGGAAAGGGTGAGTTCCAAAGTGCTTTGTCTTTATCCGTGGGTGTAGCACAGATTTTATATTCCAAATGAATTTTTGTCCTTTGTTTCTGTCATTAGGCCGTCTCAGAGACTTGCTTGAAACCTTGTGTGGAAATAAGGCTGTCAGGCAAGAAGCAATGGGTTTTTCTGCAATTTCTTCACTCATCTACAATGTTGTTTAGTGACTGCTGTGCTGAACAGGATTCATCTTCTTCTCATTACCCCTTCTCAGATCTGGTTTGTGTCCTCTCATTCCATCACAGCTAGGGACAGATAAGGAAAGTTAAGACAACATGAAAGAAATGGTAAAGGCAGTTGCCTGATCCAACAATTTCTCAGCCTACAATGGTATGAATAGTATAGATAACAGTTTTTTTTCAAGGAGAGAGAGAAATGAGAAGAGGAAGGATAAGGCTTGAAACAGGAGAGGTTACTCTTCAAGGAACACAACAGAATGAGCAAAAAGAAATGGTAGAAAAATTCATTGGAGAGAAGAAGAGGGGAGAAAAAAAAAAGTAGTACAGAACATTAAGATAATTAAACCTGAAGGGAAGAGAATTTAAATGAAGGATAAAATTTACAAAAAAAATAAGCTGAATAACAGAGCAAAAGTAAAGGATGGCTCTCAGCATTTTTTCTCCTTAACTTTAAAGAAAAAAATCTTTTTTTTTTTCTGTTTTTTTCTGTTGTTTTCTTTGTTTCTGCCATATATTTCTTTCTAATGACAGTAAAAATAACATCTCTTTACTGGACAGGCTTTCAGCAGTCATTGCTATTTCAGATCAAATACCCATATTGTAAACCTGATAAGAATATCTACCAATGTTGAAGGTATTTACTCGGGGATTTCAGTGTCCTTTGTTTTGAAGTACACAGTGATATAATTAAAAATTGCTTGAGTCTCAAAATACTGACAAGTTTCAACTAGAACCCTTTCTCAATCAAAATATTTCTGTCTTTATTCAGCCAGTTAGAAGGTAGCTGATGACTGTGGGGTCCCATAAGATGCAGTATCAGGAAGGTTTGCTCAGTCAGAAACATTATGGACTTGCATGCAAGCAAGGAATCTGAGATACCCAAATGAGTGGAATAGCCATACCTTGAATAGGTAGCCTGCAGGTGGTCTGGATGCACATCTGTCCCAGGTGCTGAACATGCAGTATGCATGCTTTAGGACTAATCTGTCAATTAGGAGTGTTCTTTTCTGGGGGCAGTATGGAAGTCAAGAGATTTTCATAGAGTGTAGCCCAGGATGCTTTATATTTGAAACTCAAATGAACTGGTGGTGCTTTTTTATTGTTTTTCTTCAGAATTTCTGGAGTGAATATTCCTAAGGAAACGTGAGGAAATTTGCCTGCTGTCCAGGGATGCATATTTGAAATAGAATATAAAACTGTCCAGGGATGCATATTTAGTCCTACATGTGGGAATCTGGACTTACAGAGAAAATTGACTCATAGAACTCAGTTTACAGCATTTTTCCATGTGATAACATTTACATTCATTTGAGAGAGACCCTTTGATCCGGCAGTTAACATGGAAACTATTGATACAGGAAGAAAAGAGAACTGTGGCTTAGAAATATTTTGACATAACATATCTCTCTTTCTTGTTCCCTGTTTTGTTTCTCTCTTGCTTCCTATAAAACTTTCCCTGTATCCAGCTTAATTCCAGAGAGTGGAAAATGTATCAAAATAACTAGATTGTTGTGCTGAAGTGGAGCTGTAATTCTGCAGCGCACATATGAGGAATGTCTAAGGCTTTTTTAATGTTTGTTTCAAATATGGTTTGGGGTTTGTTTAAAGGCATTTAAACAGAAAGATAGCTTTCCACACCACTGTGATGTACTTAGGATGTACAACAATACCCTATCAGCTTATAAGAGAAGCCACATAAGATTTTGTGGCTCAAGAAAAGGCAGTATTTAGCATTTTACTTCAACCTAGTAGCAATTCTTTGAGTCTTTTACTCTTAAATTTCTTAGATAGGTTTTTCATTGTGTAAAATTACAGATTCAGAAGATGTAGCTTAACTTTCACCTTTCCGTTTGACTAAACATGCTTTGACTAAACATACCCAGTTATTGCAAGAAATCATGTCAAGAACATAAACATCTTAACACAGGAGATTTTATGTGAAATAATCTTCTTGATAAAGCACCTGTAAGTACAACATTTGCAGATCAACAGCTGTCCTTGCTTTGTTCTCTTAAATGTTTTGTTATAAATGTGGATGCCATTTTTTTCACTTGCAGGGCATTTTCCTTCCTATTCCCATTTGATATGAATTAAACTGACATTTATTTCCATATAACCTTCTGCACTCTGGTTCTGTTGTTGTGTTTTTTTGTTTTGGTTTGGTTTGGTTTTGGTTTTTGTTTGTTTGTTTGTTTGTTTTTGTTTTTGTTTTTTGTACTGTAGCAAGTGAAAACTGGGGTGTGGAAAAACATCCATCAGAATTTTTTTTTCTTTATGTTTCTTATCTGCTTGCTACCTACAAAGTCTGTGAATTCCTGTGCTGTAAAGGAAAGCAGTGTGCTGCCAGAAGCTCTATCCCCCAACAATGCAAATCAATAAAACTCCAGGCCATAAAAAAAATCTGACTACCACAGATTTTGCATTTTAGTTTAATTTCTACTCCCACTCATTAGTTTCCAAATAACCCATCTCTTTACCTTTTCAATTTTTGTTTCTCTGATGCCCTAACAAGATGCTCAGAAAAAATCCTCAAAGCTGAAATTACAGTCTCAGTTGTTCTTGCTGTTGTTTCTAAGTTGTCTGATAGAATAGATTATTGTGGGGAAAATGCTGATTTAATACAATTTAAATTAATAATATTAACTGAATGAAAATCTACTTCCTTGGAAGACAACTTACCTCTCTGAACTTCCATTTCCTCATAACCTGACCATCAGGTGCAGGTTTGATAGTCCTTTCCAAGTTACATTGACACCAATTTTCCTTCTCCAATAGGGAAGTAGAGATCTCAAAGCTTCTGAGCCTCACATTTACCACCTGACTAATTTTATAAGTTTCTTGCCTGAAGGCTTCCCTTGTTAATCTGAGAACCTGATGACCAATCTTCTTTATTGATGTCTCAAGAACTTACTGATAAGCCAACACAACCAATCAGCCTGAATGCCCATAATCTTATTTTGGTTCCAAAATTTCCCTACTTTTATGAACTCCTTTCCCATGGAAAGTACTGCTTCTCATCCAAAGGAGATGATCCATGTGTGAGAAGAAGAAAAGTTGAATTGTTTTACAATTTCAGGATTTAGAAAATATAAAATGCAAGTTCAAGTCAGATTGCATTTTTGCAAGGTGTTCTATCTGATGCTATATTCCTTCTTTGTTATGCAGGCATGAATCCTAACTGTTTAATAGCCCACAGAAATAAAAAAAAATCACTCTTTGCAACTATATGAGGAAAATTATTTGTCTCTGGCTTTTGATGAGTTTCTATTGGCTTTGCATATCGGCTCTTCACTGAATTTTCAGAAGACAGATATTAAAGCTGTCATAATAATTTAATAAAATCTCTATGTTTCAAACACATGATCTGAACTCCTGAAAATGTAAGGAACATGCTTTTGACACCTTTTGGCTAAAAAAGAGAGAGTCTTGCTGGAGATGCAGGTGGAGACATGCCGAAGGGGCAGGATTTTCTGACAATACTTCCTGTCAGCTGAAGGCAAGTCAGTGGAAGTGCCAGTCTTTATGTGCACTTTGCTTAATGTGGTAGTGTGCAGATTTTGCAAATTCAGTCTAAGTTCAGTCTAAGTTGGGGTTGTAAATACTTCAGTATCTATCTATGAATTCTCTTGGGCAGCTGAGTGAGGATGCATGGACTAGCGAAAGGAAAGGCACACAAAAGTACCACAAAAGAGGTCTCTTCATGGTTAATTCAGGAATAAAGATTTTGGGATGTTGCATGATAATAATAATTTCTTCACTACCACCACATATGCGTTTTGGACAGGGAGAAGCATCAATGAACTGTAATAAATAAAGTTATAAGACTGTGAGCTGAAACACATCAAGCTGCAGCAGTGAAGGGTGACAGTCTGCCCAAGGCAATGACCTCATCTAGATTCATGTTGATCAGATGTATTATGAATTTTGAGTTTAATTCCATAATCTTCATGCAATTCAGATGATCAGACCTTCTCGTGCTTATTTTGGTGTCTCCTCAGGCTAAGATCAACATCTTCTAGTCTAGGCAATGAACTGCAAAACACACTCAGAAATGACAGCCGAGATGTACAGTTAGTAACACACACCTCTCTGCCAAATCCATTGGTTGGTTAGCTTAGCATGCAATCTCTAGTCTGGGGCAAAAGAAACCATGATACCACAAACTGCTTATGATTTAAATACTAACACCACAGCTGGCTTTCTAACACTGCTTCACTCCTACTTCAATGCAAATGAAACTAAATCCCTTGCCTCTCTCTTCTCCCTCTTCCGTAAACTGATGTCACAATCATAGTGCACTTCTGAAGGTCCATGGTCTGAGAAGTATCTCATGTCACTTTTTGCTCTTTGTTGGGAGATCTGCCTAGCCAAATGTAACTTGAGATATGTTAGAGGATACTGAAGTCTTAGAAACACAGGAGATCAGGTAAACAACAATGTTGAATAGACATCAATCTGTTTCACAGATAGAAACTCTGCAAATAAGCCTGGTTAAAGGAAACAATAGACCACAACTTGGCAGCTGAACCTGACATTTTCTAAGGCAAAACTGTTTGAGGAACACAACTTCATGAAATGGCTTTTGTTCTCTGAAGTCTCAAGTTTGAAACCTAATTAGTTTTTGTCCACAAAATGAGACCGTGATGTCTAAAAACAGTCCTGAGACTTTAAAGATCACTTTTGCAAACACAGCAACGATTTTCTATAAGCTGTTTAGCCCATATTTCTACTTGCAAGGGCCATTTAGAATCTCAAGTCTATTTTTCCTGTTAAAATGAATATTTATTGATACAACCCCATATTTCTAAATTTGTTGCTAAAACATCAAAGTGTTTCTAATGAGATTTTAAATAACTACCTCTCATGACATAAACTTTAAGGTATATTTCAAATTGCTAAGCATGAAAACAATGTGCTAAGCAAAACCAAGCAATTTCTTCCTCTTTAGTTCCTGAAAGAAGATTGTAATGGAGTGTTACAATGTAATGCAGATGGCCAAAAGTACTTCCAAGACTTTTAAAGTAAGGTGCCTTTACTGTGCAGGAAGAAGTCAGCTCCTTTGTACTTCAGATAAATTAAGGAATGTATGCTTTTCTATGTTAAATCAATCCCAGACTTTGCAAGTACTTATAGGAAATAATTTATGCTGCAGTTTCAAGAGTATTTAGAGATGTATTTATTACTACAGGAATCTGAAAGGAGGAAAATCCTAATAAATAAAATTAAGCCTGTAATTTCAGGGACTGTCATTACAAACAACAGAGTTATTGACTTACTTAATGACAAGTGTTAGTCTAATTGCAAAATTGTACTGGCCTGGGTAAATCCTGAATTTCCCACAGAAAATACTCTTCCATCAGCTATAAAACCAGTTTTACTACAGTAGAATGCTGCTGTCTTTGAATTTATAACATTCTCACCTTTGTCAGAGTTTTCCAAACTCAGATTTTGTTATATGAAAAATCATCTTTTCTCAAATATTTTTGCTCTTCTCTAATGTAATTTAGGATTTGATTTTCATCCTGAAGCTGCAGTGACTTCAGTGGGAGAATAATCAATTTTCTATTTTACCGTCTTAGAATGTAGCAAGATTGGGAAATTTAAAAGGGAACTGCTTTTATTAAGCTTTTAAACGTTTTGCTTAGCAATTTCTCATCTTCATCAAACATTGCAGACTGAGTCACTGAATTTTTAATTACATTCCAGTAATTTGAATTCCTCCTCTCTGCTTTTCAGGTCTCCTCTCTTCAGAATGAAGAGATAACAACTGCATTTACCATCCCTTAAATGTCTTTCACTTTAATATTACTTTTTATTTCTATTAGTTTATTGAAATGATTTAATGCATTTTTCATTTCCATTTTCCTCTGCTGCATAGTATTTATTTACAAGAGATTGCTTTTTATCCTCTTTAAAAATGGTAATGACTATGAGACCAACAATATATTTCCCTGAAAAAGCCAAAAGCTTGGATTTTGTTAGTGAACAACAGACTTTATGGTTAAAAAGACAAATTGTTGAATTTGAGATTTTAATTTTTCTTCTTGAATTCTTTTTAGACTTATTATTAGACTGATTTCTTAAAGTTAATTCAAAGAAAGGATCATTCTTTTAAAAAAATGTACGTGTAATTTGAGTTTTGAGAGAAGTGGTAAGAAAAGATGTATTGGGATGTGCAGAAGTATGAGGAGGAATATAGTGGCGAGGTTAAGAGCTAGGTAGTAGCCAGAGAATGTAAGGTACCTCTTTTTTCCTTCCAAATTTTAGCTAGATCTTAACTGAAATTGGGAAATCACCAGTGATGTGCAAACTAGTAAGGAATGGAGAGACAGAGTTGATGGGAGTGGACTAGTTTCTCCTTCTGTTTTGTCCTGTATGAGAAGTTCAACCCAGTCCAAAAACCACAACATCACTTAAATCTGCATGTATTGATGTGATTGTCCCCAGACAAATTCCTAGAGCTACTGTGCTTGCAATAGCAGCTAATTCATTCTACCTGAACAGGTAGAATGCTTTTTCTCAGTAGAAGGGATGTCCACTTTGAATGCAGGCATGTCAAAATAACTCCCTTTTGCTACATGATAAACTTTGTTATGCATCTATCCTGCTGTTTCCAGACGTCCTTAGGGCATTTGAACTGTTTAGTGATGAAACAAATCTAGGCAGTTGGAGAATCACTCACAGACAATTTCAGTGAAGGCAATGAATGTGTGGATGGATGCCTTTTCCTAGCTGTACCAAAACATGCAAAGTATGACATTTCTAAGTGGACAATATTTCTGTAAATTATTCATATGATGCAAATTCTTACTGGGTTGTGAAAACTTCATGAAAAAACACTAATGCCTATCAGTGACTTCCATTCCATTTTTTTTTCTCTCAACTCCTTTATAAAGGCAGTATTAGGCTTTTCTCTGTTCATCAATAGCAAATATCAGTAGTTTTGTAATGAACTCCAATTGAAAATTAAATCTAAGACTTACCTAATTGATGCATTGTATCATGGCATTCAAATAAGATGATTTCTTATATTAATATGTTCCATAGATAAAGATCCTTACATTTTCCATGAAAACCAAACACACAGGTTTTGGGGAAAAAACTATATAGTACAACCAATTATACACAGAGAAATAGTTTTGATATAAAATATAAATCAGTCCAACTAATCCATCATTCATGCTAAATGTTAATTGGGTATATCTGTGATTTATTAAAAATATTAATATTGACCTAATACCAATATCCAACAGA
Organism: Rhadina sibilatrix; assembly: GCA_013400275.1. Classification (NCBI taxonomy): domain Eukaryota; kingdom Metazoa; phylum Chordata; class Aves; order Passeriformes; family Phylloscopidae; genus Rhadina; species Rhadina sibilatrix. Next base: position 285 of record VWYO01021053.1, on the reverse strand, counting down.
GAAGGACAAAAATCTAACAATTTAAAGTTAGAAAGTGTATGTTTATTGCAGCGCCGGGCAGCATGTGGGATAGCTCCCCAAAACACACTGCACCTTACAGAAAATCACAAAGTCAATTTATGTACAAAACTGTTGAATATCCAAAATACATATTACATACATATCCAAAATGCATATTCATAACCCTGGTACATCCCATTCCCCGCTTCGTATGGTAATTAGCAAAAAAGCAATTAAGCATGCGTAGTTTGTCCTTAAAAAAGGGTCGGTGGTCTCATTCAAGAG
>VWYO01021043.1:119699-181985 GCA_013400275.1 Rhadina sibilatrix | reverse complement strand
CAGGGAAACTGTTATATTATAGTTCTCACCATGNCTGTTATATTATAGTCCTCACCACGGCTTGCAGATGAATCTCAGCTCTGATGCGTGGCCCACTTCCTCCTCCCCTTCCCTCCTTTGCACTGACCTTAGTGTTGCCATGTTGTTCTCCTCACGTGTCTTCACCTTTCCCTTTTTCTGATTTGGGAGAGAATTAGTGTTTGTAGGTTTGTTTGTTCTCAAGCTTTATCAACTGAAGCAGTTTTGATAGAGTTCTGCAGTGCTGAAAGGTTGACCTTGTCCAGGCTCTGCAATCGGAATTGCTGTGCCTCTTGCTGCTGATCTCATGGTCCCTGCCAGCACTTTGCAAGCTGTGATGACTGCCAGCTCCACTCCGCACTTTTTCGTCATGCAGGGCGCTGAAAAAAGAAAAGCTGCTGTTGCTGCTTTTGTCCTTCTGTCTGCAGTGTGGTGTGGCTGAAAGCGCTAAGCAAACAAAGTTCATTGCGAGCCATTCCGAGACAGCCACGGCCGATTGGTGCTGCCCTGGCCGCCCTGATCTTGGCCACCTGGCTGCTCCTGGACAGGGATGGTGGTGGCCACACAGTCACTCTTGGCCCTGGCTGCTCCCAGCCTCGGGGCCACCCCCAGCGCTGACTGTGGGGCTGCTCCCAGTGCTGGGATGGTCCCGGTGGCATGGCCTGGCAGTTCTGCTGGGAAGGGGCTTGGCGGTGCCCCCTCATCCCCCCAAACTTCCCGCAGTATTTTTCTTCTAAGTATGTTATCATGGAGACATTAGCAGCTTTTCTAATTGAGCCAGCCAATATGTCAATTGTTAGAGCCTCTAGGGATTGGCTCTGCTGGATATAGTAGGAGTCCTGAGGAGCCTCTCTCAGAAGCAGCCTTTGTGCCTTTTTCTTGGCCCCCACTAAAAGTCAGATTGTGTTAACCAACTGGTCTGAAAGAGAAATGACTGCAATTCCTGTTTTAGTGATGGCCTAGAAGGGGAGAACAACACTACAATCATACACTTTGAAGAGTGTATTTGTGTACCCAGAAATGCAGTCCCTGATCTTGCCCGGCTCAGAGGGGTTCTGCGTCATTACAAGAATGCATTTCTCTGTTTTTGCATTACCAACTTCTTCATGCTATGTAATCCATTAAATATAAATCCTTTAGTGCTACTTTTTGCCATATCTGACAAACTTGTATGAATTCTACAGGAATATTGATGAAAAGATGGGAACTTAGGAAACAATGCAGTCCAGGGAGGCTCCTACTGAACTGTGCACTTCTTCAGTTGTTTGTCTAAGCTGTCTTTAAAAATTACCCATGATGGAGACTGCATAAACTTCTGAAGCAATGTGCTGTTCTGTCCTGTGTTTAGTGATCTTTGCCTTATGTCTAATCCTTTTCCTTACTGTTTCGTACACAAAACACACGGGAAGCAGCACGTTCCCTTCTGTTCACCAGTCCTCTACACACTTGGAGGTTATCATTGCACAGCCCCTTCACCCTCTCCTCTAGAATAAACAACTCTGGCATTTCAATCATCCTTTGTAAGTCACATTTTCTGGAAGCTACAAGATAATGCACTATCTTGATGGGCCACATGAGAGGAGGAGGCTGCCAAGTGAAATTCTGTGAGAAATTATTCATACTCCAGGATGTGCTAATGAAATATTTCATAACTTCATTAATATGAACACCAGCATGGTGATTTTTAGATGCATGGAAGTTTGCATTCCTTCATTGTAGTGAGAATGAAGTTGTTAAGTTTGTTTTTCTGAGAATAAGTGTTGTAGCATAAATTAAAATAAATAGGCTGAAAGTGTGTGTACTGGATATAACCATCAGTGCCAGCAAACATGTGGCAACAGCTCAGTGTTAAGCTCACCAGGGCACTGGGGGGCTACAGGCTGGAAAATATCAAGACTCTATTGATATCAGAAATGCCAGGCTCTCCTTTTATTGTAATCTCCATCCAAAACCTGTCTCTTTCATTGCAACCCTGTTGATTCCATTGGTGATGCTAGTTTTGAAGTGTCAGCTGCCCCTTTAGAAGGCAAATGAGACTGCTAGAAATGTTCTGTTAGAGACAAGTAATCATTTCTAATATTTTTTGCCTTGACAGAGCTTGATTGAGACATTGGTGTGTAGTTCTCTCCCTTCTCATGAGCGTTTTTTCAGTGTTACCAGTTATGTTGACTATGCAACCTAAGACCTTCCTTTTTTTTTTTTTTTTTTTTCCTTACCTCAGGACATCAGAATAAGATTGAGATTTTCTAGCATAGCATGCAAATGAATAACAACATCTTTATTTCAACTGCTCCTTTGCCTCCTCAGTGCTTCCTTTTCCTCATCTTTTCCCTCTTTTTTCCCTTTTCTTTTCTTAAACACTTGTAACTTCTGCTGCACAGCCCTCTGGGAATGCCCTAAATCTGAGAGGGATTTCATGGAGCCTTTTCATCATGAAGCCTGCCAGAGATATATCAAGATTTCTTTTTTACCCCTTGAGACTGACAAAAGGACCAACAAGAATAAAATCTGATCTCTTCAGAGAAATGGAAGTGGAGGAGCTGTTGCTCTGTGAAGCCTTCTTTTTCCCATCCCACATACTGTGTGTGGCTGGTAGGTAGAGCAGGACCCCTTGGTGTGTCCTTAGCCAAGAGACAGCTGTCTCTGTAATTAATTTCATAACTCCTTTGATACTTCCAGAGAAGTGGAGGGTCAGGGAGAGGCATGGAGACAAAATCTTCTGATAAAAGAAAGAGGAAGTGCTTACTGTTGTGCTCTTCTTCTTGTGGTCTGTTGGCAGATGCTTATCAGATAAAGTAGGATCTTGCTCTCAGTACTGACTTTGTATTAACATGTTAAGTCCCTGTGGCTGGTGAGTCTGACAGGAACCTGCAAAGCTGGCTTCAGACACAGAAATACTCTGAGTTCTGAGGTGTCCCTTACGCCTCTTAATCATATGGTGCGCATCTATTCTGCTAAAGAAAAATGCCTTTACTTCTCTTGCTGACAGGGTTGAACAGTCTACTTTCCTTTTGGAAAGGGCTTTACTATTTTTTTGAAGACTCTTGATCAAATAATGGCTGTCAAATTTGTTGGACATGGAGCACTGGTGCTATGCTGAGTGCAGGTTTCTTCCAGAGGGTGATGATGTCTGTGGCCAATCCATCTGTCCCACACAGAGAAGCCTGGAGCTATGTTTAAAACTTGTTGCTGACTGCTGCTGCTTGCACAAAGTGATGGCTTTGACTTGTCCCTCATGTGTGTCTCACAAAAAAAAAAAGTTAGAGCAAGAAAAATGATCCAAACTATTTGAATGTTGTTCCTAGTGGGATATATTTTTCTACATTAATTCCAATTAAATATCCACAGGTAGCAGACAGAAGAATTAGAAACACAGAGGAGTTTGAAATAAAGTTAGAGGAGATTGAAATAAAGCTATGTAGCTGTTCCTGTAATAATTGATTTAGAATAATTGAATCATTTTCCTGTAGAAATCTCTTCTTCCGCAGAACGCTATTATATTCTGCAATACCTTTTGTTCCTTTAGTTAATAGAGCCATATAACAAATGCATATCTGCACTGGCAAATGCAGACCATTTGAACTCTAAAATATTAATTTTAAATGTACCTATGGCTATTTTTAATAGTAATTTAAAATGATCCTAAAAAGCACATGTTGAGGTAATGAGATCTATAAATACTGGTTGGCATTATTGATTCACATGTATTGCTTCCGTAGATTACTTCCATTTTCCACATTTCTTTTCAAGTCTATCCTAATCAGGGGGCCGATTTTAAAGGTATTTATTTATACTGAGCCTTGTGTAAATACAATGAAAATAAACTTCTCCAGTGGGAGCAGAATAAAGCCAGAGCTTACCATCATGGAAAAATTCAATCCTTAGTTTTTGTTTAAGAGAAAGTGTTTAACTTATTCCATAAGTAAGGATAAGTAACTTCTGCATTTCCAGAAAACTTGGGGGAGCATCCATTATTTCTTGCAGTCTCTGCAGGAAAGCCTGCAAAGATAGAAAAGAAGGGCAGAAATGTGCTGTAGGAATGAAAAATCTTTTTTTAGTAGACACAAAGCAAACTGGTACAAGTTTGTCCAAGATGCAACACATTATCTCAGCTTCTCTGAATGAAATCCTCCAGCAGTTGCAGGTACATTTGTTGTCTTTCAGTGTGATGTTTTGTGTATCCTCCCTCCCTGTGTCATTTATCCAAGCAACACTCCAGCCTTATGAAAAAAAAAACAAAACAAAAACCAACAACAAAAAAACCAAACAAGAAACGTAGACCTCATCTACCTATGTTCATGGAGTGCTTCCATTATACCCACTTATGTTTTTGCATGGATACTTATTTTCCTGTCAGGACTTTTCATTTGCTTGTGTGTTCCTTGTTATACATAAACCTTTTCCAAAGTGATTTTGTGATAATCAAAATAAGACATGCTGAAAGATCATTAATAGCAGGCAGCTGCCACAGGCACCAAAATAAGCTTTGCACAGTTGCCCCTTGTCAGAGCAAAGTGCATCCTCGTTAGAAGAAGCGGATATGTTATTACCACATTGTTAAAAGCTAGTCACCTCTTATTGGATAACTACTTGTAAAGAATAAACAGGTTGTACAGGGGTTCTGACGTCTTCACTGAGTTTAAGTGCTGTCACTTAAAGTGTCATCAGACTTGCTTGTCATTCCTCCTTCTGCAGAATAGCACTGCAGACAGATCAGGAATGGTAGAAAATTACTTTTTTCCACACTTCTCATTGTTGCTTTTTAAAAGCAAACCTGTTTGTCAGATTCTTGCTTAGTTAGTTGATTAGGTTAAATTCTGCAGGGAGCTTTATGTTCCAAAAGTATTTTGTCACACAGGCTTTACATTCTCTCAACTGAATTCTGTTAAAATGGTCCAGAAATGTATGACTACATAGAAAACTTGCATTTTTTTACAAATTACATCATGTGCTTTCTAAAATTAATACTAAAAAAAATCATATTTCCATGCTTTGATACAAATGCAAATGTGAGACGAAATTCTGAGACAATATAGTCTAAGTATTTTTGTATTATTCATTTTTTTGGTTTTATTTCTCATACTTGTACACACAGAATAATATGGCCCATGATCACCACCCAGTCAGCAGGTGGGACTGATGGGACGGGCAGTGGAGGGTATTGAGTTACACCCATGCCTGTTAATGTTTGAAGTTCTTAATGTAAGGGGCATACATTTCATATGGAACAAGTGTCCTTTTTCTCCTTATCTGCTTTGAGATTGACAGGTTGAATTACTTACAATGCATGTTTTCCATTCATAAAACTTTTTCCTCAACAGGGTGAAAGGAAAACATAGAGACAAATCTCATGTGGAAGAGATGACACGTCAGCATTTTGGTTTATTGCCCATTGATGATACAGTAAATCACTAAAAACAGGTTTAGAGCCTAGGAAGCAGCACTATTGATCTCCTGGAGTCCTGTTGCCAGAAATTGTATTAAAGAGCTTAACATGATGATGTGTAGCCTTGTGGCAGCAACATAGCCAAGAACAACCTTTCCTAGAAATCAGCAAGCTGCGAGTCCCAGTGATATTACTGGGGGAGGTGTGGTGCCTCTTCACTGTCCTCCTAGAGACCAAACTGAGTATCAGGAGAAGTATTTGCACATTTAGGATTTCAGTGTTTTCAAAGTAGAACAATTCACGTCTTTTCTTCTGTCCTTCACTCCCTCCTGCATTTTGAATGATGCAAAACACAAGTTAGATTTTTGTGCTTATCATCCATTTTAAAAAGCTAAACTGTGGAAGGTGAATATAAATGTGTAGAAAGATTTCAGCTAACTCATGTTTGGGATTGTCAGTATCAGAAAGGAATAGTTTATTGCAATTTATCATTACAATTTAGTCAGCAAAGTATGACATAATGCAGTTGTAGATGCAAAATTAGTCTATGCCAGCGAATTGTTCCAGATTTATGCTTGACCCTCTAGCAAAAGTGACTAAGTAACACTTACAGAAAGATGTTTAGGTTTTTTGAGTTTAAAAAGAAATACTCCACTAACTGTGTTTAAATGCAGAGTTTCAGTTATTTAGTCCTGTATGAAATTTTAAATGCTTAGGTTTGAAAGAATGCTTGCACTTCAAAATGCTTGTACTGTTGAAGCAAACTCATAAAGAAATAGTACACGAATGCCCACAGGACTGGAAGAGCATGAATAATGGTTCAAGCCTTGGTTTAACAATTGAATGAAAAGCCTGCCTAGCTTCTTAAGAATCACGCTCCATTTGTTTCTAAATGGACCTGGAGTTTCAGTAATCTGGGGACAGATTTTCAAAATATGTAGTCACCTGCAAAAAAGCCGACAAACAGGCTATTTAGAAGTTCAGTGTTTCACACTCCTGACTGTAGATATCGAACTTAAGTTAGATACCCCTTCAAGACATCAACTGCTGTCATTAGGCATTAGAGTCTTCCCATAATGTCTCTGAAACCTGATTCTTAGTAACTTAAAAAAAAACAATCTACTTCTGCTTTAGAAATTCTGCCTGTTTAGAGATTCTACAAATGCAAGCCCAGGATTTATTTCTGAGCAATTCTTTTTACAATCTAAGCCATATAAAATAACGTAAGAATGTGCATTTTAATAAAATGTAACTATTTAAAAAAAATATTGCTATTTTCTGGTCGTGTAGTATTTAACTGAAAGGGAATTGCTGCTGTTTCTCATGCCCTTACCAATGGAGGAATGTGTTTTGGTAGCAATTAGAGAGGGACAGTTCCCTGAGGCACTGAGCTCTTAGGTGTTTAGCATTAGTCACCCTTTCTGTTAACTTTGCAAATCACTTAATTTTCCAGAAGTGGATGGAACTGCTCTTAAATGGGGTGGGAATACTCTTCAATTTTAGGTCCTTTTTTCCTATTTAGAACTTAGAAAAGAAATATGTAAGAAAAAGCAAAGAAAGAAGCAGAAAAAGATTATGGCAAAAAAGTTAATTAAAATCTACTCTAGCCCCTCAATTAAAGCCTTAGACCAATGCAAAAAGTTGTAGTGTTTTTGTTGGTTTTTTCCCTGTGATTTTGTCTTTTTCTTTGTCCTAGTGTTTCCTCTCTTATAAGAATGTGCCCTTGTTTTCACATGAGTGTCAGTTTTATGTGCATTCATACAGCACTTCAAAAGTCATTCTGATTTATAAGGCAGCTGTCTCAAGAACTGGGACTCTTCTTTCCCATGTGCTCACACATCCCTTTCTACAGGGGTCAATGTAGCTACAGCATGTTTGGAAAACATTTGAATCAAAAAATATGGCTTTGTTCCCAATAACTGCTGTGATTGCAAGTCACAAGTCAGTGACTAAAGCTAGAATTACTGCTCTGTAGATTTCAACACTTCATCTCTTTAGTTTTCATTTCATTCTGTGTTATTTAGAAAAAAAAAACCCTCTATTTTTATTCAGAGAACAAAACCCTCCACATCCACACTCCAGATCTGCCTCTAATCATTGGAGAAATGGGAAATCTGATGGATGTTTGTGCCATTAATAATATTTGCACCTGGACTTTTTCAACAATGATCTGTGTTTGCAAATGGTTGAGTGCACTGTTTTAACCAAATATCCAGCATGTTTTTATTAGATTATTTCCCAGAAAACAGAATATGAAACAACTATGAGAATACTACTTTCTGAAAAATCCCCCTCCAAACCCCAAACTGACAATGACCCAGGCAACCCAAACTCAACAACAATAAAACAAGTCCTTTCAGTAGGAGAAAATTCATGAAGTACTGTGGCTGGTCTTCCAGCTTTTCCTACAGAAATCAGCAGAAGCTTCATCAGTGTGCTCATTTCCACTGTTACCTTTGCTCTTCTCCCCATCTCTTGGAGTGCAATACCAGTTTTGGAATGCACATTTTTGGGTTGCAGGATGGAGGTGTTATTTCTGCTACAATGATAGCATTGTTTCTCCTCAGCTGAAATGCAATGGTAGATTGTTCCATAACTAGGTTAAATCCTTAGATATGGAGACCTCTTAACCATATGGAACACAGATTTGTTTTTTAATTTCTGTGGATATGAGTAAAGCTTTAGCATGGGAAGAGGGCACAGCTATGGGATAGAGACAGCCATAACTCTCTGTTTATGCTGGGTTATGTATCTTCTGTCTGTCCTGCAAACCAGAAATACACAGTAATCATGTCTGTGGATTTTGTTATTGCTGTATCCTCTAGTTCTGTTTTGTTATTTTAGGTGAACTCAAAGCTCTAGCCCTGGATTTATAACAGCATGTTGTGCTGCTGATAGCTCACAAAAGTGATCACAAAACAGCTCTGAGAAGCTTCTCCTGTGAAAGAAACGATGTGCTTGCAATTCAGAAGTTAAGTGACCTGCAAAGAACCATAAGGTAACATTTTAAATGAAAACATCCAATTTTTTTTTTTCTGAAAAATGATTGTATGTTAGGCAGAGTCTCACTGAGGTAGCTTAGGATAGAGGGTGTGTTTCTTCTGCAAGAAAAAAAATGCCACTAAGTCTGAGCACTTCTACCACGTCAAGTCAAGAGTTCTCTTATGAATCCGTTTATAACTTGTGGAACACAGTGTGTTTTTGCTCTGCTGAAGGGGTGGAAAAGCAGTGGGAAGAGTTCAAAGACTTGCTAAGTTCCTTGAAGTTTAATGGAAACAAGTATTCTGAAGAGATGGGACACATACATGAGCAATGGGTAGGAGAGCTGTAGTTCTGCCTTCAGGCATGAGAGGAATGATGGAGGGATGAGTGTGAGGGACAAAGTACCACCTATGAAATGTGTCACCTATCTCTGTACTGGAAGTGGGACTGTGAAACAGCCAGTTTCACTGTTGTAAGGTGTTGTGCCAAGGTCCAAAGGTTTTATGGGCTATCTATAGCTTTCCCTAGAAAGTATCAGCTTAGGACTTCTGTTAGAGAAGGTGAGAAGCAGCAGGATCTTAGCTATTATTCCTTCGGCCACGGTTTTGTGTGTGCCTGCACGTTCTCATGGAAGGCCTTCCTGTTAAAGGGATGTGATGTTTTTAAGATTTTTATGTGGGAGTATTAAAGACCAAAGTTCTCTTAGTGTGCTGTACCCTCTTCACAGGGCAGTGTGGCAGGTAGGTGAGCCTGCAGCCAGCTCTGCAGCCCAAGTTCTGTGGTGACTGTGCTGTCTTAACAGCGCTTGAAAGAATCACCCACTAAGAAAGCCCACATTATGTAATATGGAAGTTGATGTGGAGGTTCCTCACTCTTATATCACTTTGACCTGGATTGCCAGGTGTGTCCAGAAACACATTTCCTTTTGAAGTATTTTGAAAGATTTGGGGTGTCTTTTTAAGAAAGCTGGAGATGCAACAGCCATGGGTAGTCACTGTCTTTATAGAGATAAGGGATTTATGTAATAGTACGAAGAATTAAAAGTAGTGGCTTGCAACAATTATAAGGGCATTCATTTAGCATTTTTCCCTAAAATTCTCTATGATAATCCGTTTTACAAATGTAGTTTCTGATCCAACGTTTCTGGCTTCATAATAGATTGACTGCAATTATTGAGGTAGCCAGACAGTTATTCAGACCACAAAAATGAGGCAGTTATCCTGTGAGCTGCTAAGATTAACCCTTGAAAAAATGACATCAGTACAAAAATGCAGGTAGACATATTTTGTTGCCTGACTCATCTCAGTGCTTGCTTGCTTCTTTTCTTGTTCTCCCTCCTCCTTCCAAGACAGAAACACACATGTAAGTCTTGACTGAGGCACAGCTGAAGATGTTACTTTAAAATAAGTAAAAAATAAACTCCTTAATTCACCACTGCACAATTCCTTGCACATAAGCAAGATGTTTCCTGTTAATGTGATGTAAGCAAGCACTGATCCCTGAGGACATCACACCCTGTGTGTTCTTCCTTTTCAAAGTATTCATGTTTTACCAGTCCCAAGGGAATACATAAATACTTCTGGACCATTTTGAGTGTGGTGCCATTTTAACATGGTTTTGCCTTTTTTTTTGGATGTAAGAACTATAACAATTTCTTTGTGTTTTACGTAAAGAACTAAGATCTAATCAAGGTTCTTACAGCAGAAGAAACCTTATGGAGATATTTCTATTTCAGCTTAGCTCCCTTTGACTCGTGTTTTGTCGGGAAAAACTGACTCATACTTTACAGCTTGTTGGTAGGGGACTGTCCTCGGATGTGGGACAGCCCGAGTAACGTCACTCAGCCCTGTGCACAGAGACCTTGCCAAGAGTTGGGCAGAGCAGACTCACAGCCTTCCATGTTCGTGAGGCCACACACATTCTTGTTTTGACAAAGTTTCATTGCATAATGGAAACCTTAAGATTTGACTCAGAGTGGAACAGTTGTTTTATTGTCTCTGGGCAGTATCTCCATGCCCATTCTGGTAAGTTAGATGTGGCCTTGCTTTGTCTGGGCAGCATTAAATGCTGTTTTGCTAAGTGTCCCGATTTTTTTTTTTGTTCCTTTTAATAACTATTAATCTGTGAGGAGAAGGTAGGATGAGGGGCATTTAGATGAAAATTCTCCAGGAACACAGTCTCTTTCCTTAGCAGGAAAATACTTGTGAAAATGAATGAAGGACCTTTTGGAATCTCATTTGGAATTGTTTTCCTGCTGAGATGATTAAATTAAAATTTTCATGCTCATCACTCCATATGCTTATGTGGTTTAAGAAGATCTAGAATTAGTGGCTATGCTTTTTCATATATTCTAAGAAATCATAACTTAGAGAATAAGGAGGTTTTGTAGACACAAGATTTCTGAGGATCATCTATGAATAATTCATCCGCTTTTTTTTGCTGCATTACTGCATGAAACAGAGGTGTGCTGGGAGGATACCAACATATTCACTTTCCTGTGAACAATAGTTCAGGGAGAAAAATGAGTGAGTTAATTGAAATGCATCAGCTGCTATAATAGAGTCACGTTCGGTTTGGGGATTAAATTACCCTGAATTTAGCACTGAACAATAGATTTGCTGTCTAAACAATCCAGCTATGCTAAATTCTCTGGTTATTTCACAAAGTATTGTTGAACAGAGCTGTTGGCTTTCTTCACTTCAGCTTTTAGATTTTTTTCAGTCCTTTCTTACATCTTATTTCCTGAAGTTGGGAATCATCAGTTTCATTGCTGCTTCTTTATTTCGTTTCAGACTTTCTCTGTATTTCCATGCTAGAATTGTGTTCACCTCATTCTCTTAGATCTTACAGAAATAAACAAACAGTCTGGATTCTCATCTAAGTGATTTCAAATCTGTATAGCACTTTTGACTTTGAAGAAATATATTTTTTCTAGATTTCTCTGAAGCAAAGGTGGTTGGAACTAGGCTCCCAAACCAGCTTGTGTTAAAGCACAACAACAGCAGAACGACGATGGAAAAGAACCTGACTGGTGGCATATATTTAAAACAGCTCTTTTTCTTGCAGAAATGTTCACATGTGATCAAAATCTATAAAGAAAAACTGTCAAATCATCTTTGGAAGGTTTGAAAACATTTTTAAACCAAGCCTCCCATCCTGATTTAGGCTCCCAGATTCAGTGACTGGTTTTGGCAGCTCTCTGGGAGAGGCAGAAGGTTTTGTAAATGGGTTCTTGTGTGAGATGGTGCTAATAATTGGTCTGAGAGGGTTAATCTTCCCATTAAAATACTCACTGCTGAACTCATACAAGTAGTTGCTGGCTGCTCTTTGGAGCCATTGGGAAGAGTTCCCAGCACTCCAGTGGGGTGTTGGTGTTTTGGGAGAGTGTGTTCTGCAATAGGACTTTAGTTGAAAGAGAGCTGTGAGCATGACTTCCACCAATGAAAGCAAATGTTCTGTTTGCTGACCAACACCTTCTCTTTGTTAAAAGTAGTTCCTTCTTGTTCCAAGCCCCCTTAATGTTACCTAGAAATGTCAAAAATTTAGGTCTTTATGAATTGGGCACAATACTGTGTCTGTCATTTATTGTGGGAAATGTATTATTTTAAATCCTCTTATACCTATTCTTCCTTGATAAACAAAACCAAACCCAGGTGGCATAAATTTGGCAGTAGACAGCAAGAATTTAAAATTCCTGAACAGGAACAAATGTTATCTTAAGGGACCATATTTACTTTCAAATAATTGTAATAATAATAAATGTTTTGTTTTTATATTGCCTTTTTCATCAGTAGTTCTCAAAGCACTTTTTGAAAAGAAGTTTGGCATTACTGTACTGTCTTTACTGTGGGAAAACATATGGATAACATACGGTCTGGCACCAAGATCACTTAATAGCTGGGTGGCAATTAAAGCCCAGCTCCCTCTTCTAGACTGAAATGCTATTCTCATCTTTCTCTTGGTAGCTTTGGATTGCCAATGTATTTATTTAGGAGATGGCAACTTGACCTAACAGAGTACTGTCCAAATGCTTGGAGAAGGATGTTATTTTTGGACCAAAGTTCACTTGTATCTGGAGATGCCAAAATGCTTACAGGCCCAGGAGTTCAGCTGACCCTTTAAGCACACAGAGAGGCTGGTGTGAGAATTATCTGCACTGTGATTCTCAGTTTGAGTTGCTCATTCCTGCCTTCTCTGAGACTGAGCTTGAGTCTGAGCATCAGAGACAGGCTGAAGGGAACTGTGCTGCTGAAAATGTGAGCTGGCATAATAAATATTTGAGTGTTAGAGGTGAGAGTGAGAAAACTGATAGAAGTGGATCTATCATAATTGTGCTTTCATAAAAGATGGAAACAAGCAGTACTTTTAATCCATTATTTACTTACTAGATGGTATCTAATTATTTAGGCAATTTTCAAAGCTAGTAAATGGCTCGACTAATTTCAAATTATGTTTTAACTCATGCTGAACTCTCTGTTTTCCAGGTAAAATATGTGCATTTTGGTGCTTTTATGGGTAAAATACCTTCTTGTCTGTGAAAACTCTCATAATTTCTCTCCTTAAGTACTGGAGGAAAAAAATAAATCAAATCTGGTACTCATTAAAATGGTCTTTTCCCCAGTTAATTCCATGCTTTTTCTATAGATTCTGGAAGCTGTAAGAGGAAAGCAAAGATTCAGAAGTCAATGGAGCAGCTTTGTGTCCCATCTAACATTCCTCTTTTCAGTTAAAAAGCTGTTTGGACAGGTCACAAATGATTGTGGTCTATTACTACTAATAAAACACAGTTATCAGTATAGTGACTTGGGCAAAAATAATTAACTCTTTTCTTCTTGGAGATTCTTGGTGCGTATGAAAAGTTGTTTGTAGGCTAAACTTTCAAATATGTCAAATAGACTTAATGTACTTTTGAACAAGAACAGTTTTGTAGTCCTTGATGCTGCTGAGATTAGTCTCAGAACTGCCTTAAATTACTCCAGCTAGTAGCTTAATTGTTTCCATATAGAACAATTCCTAGTATCAAAGGAATTCTCAATTAGGCTAAATTTGTTATGTGATAGAATAACAGGTTTAATGATAAGGGTGTTCTGCTGCATATCTCTATAAAGACAAACATTTATTCTACCAATGAGCTTAGATTTGTTTTTCCCTCATCTTTGAATATTTGGGTTCTTATTTCCAGATTTGACCTGTTAGAGTTGTGGTGGTCTGGCAGGTTCTTCCTGCAGGATTTGAGCCACAGTCACACACATCTGCTGTCAGGATGATGTCAGGAATATCAGAACCCAAAGTCTGTTTTGGACCTGTTGCTGTTTAATGTTTGTTAGTTTTTAAGTGCAGAGGACACATCTGTGCTGAGCTCTGAGAACTGCTAAAAATTGGAGTTTTGTCATGACTTACATAATTGCAACTACCTGAAAAAGATTTTCAGGGCTCTACAGCAATAAAATATTTTGACCAGTTAATTCAATCCCCACCATTTTTCCTACCCTGCCTTCCTCTCCCTCCTCTTCTCCCTTCCCTGCCTCCCCCACTGAACTTGCATGTGGCTTGACAAATTTTATTTCAACTGTAACCCTGTGTGACTAGAAAAGAACTGAGATATGAATCCAGTGATTTCTTCTACAGTGGAAATCATGACAGAACCATAGGTCTGTTTTAGTGGCACTAGGAAAATGCTATTTTTGGTTAATATTAGTATATGGTGAAGAACAGTCAAATTCTGATTACAAGAAAAAGTTTTATGAAAGGATCAGTTCTATCCCTGATGTGAAAACCAGAAGCATAATTTTCATCTGTATTTTTGTGTATTCCAAAGTGATTTTATGTGGATCAGGTATAAAGGTGAAGATAACAGGAGCAGCTGAAGAGCCTGACCTATTGTAGGGGAATAGTGATACATGTGCATGTATCTGTCATCCAGATGATTGTTTCATCACCCTAAAAGCAAGGGGAACTTGCCAAGAGTTTTTTTTCTGCTCTCTTTAACCCTGCTATCCCAGAATTCATTTGGAATATTTTAAATGAATTCTGCAGAAATTCAAAGGCAGTGGAGTAATAATAATTCTGATCTGGGCCCCAAATCAATTTGTAGTTATTCAGAAGAGGGGAAAAAAAAAAAAGTTTATTTGATGTTTTTTTCTTTTCTCCATCAAGACAGAACTTGGGTTAAGAAGCTTGTAACAAAATCTACCTGCAACCTTAGCCTGGCTGTCAAACAGTTTTTGTCTCAGTATTTTAGAGCCATCTCTAAGTCTCGGGTCTCAAAGTTCCACCATGAATGTGATAGAGAGTAGCATTGTATAAAGCCATCATTAGACATCCATTTTATTTAAGGGATAAGCAGAAGTAGGTGATGGTTGAGTGTAATGGACTGAACATTTCCCAGGCTTCTCCTTTCTCTTTGTACAGACTTGAAATAGTAAAGATTCCTGCTCATCACTAGGAAATGGTTCCAATGCCTAGTTCTCCCAACTGCTAATTTGAAAATAAATGCTTTACTTCTAGGGAAATTTGTCTCACTTCAGCTCTCATCTTTCATTTTCCTAGTTTTTGTGCTTCAGGAGCCATCTGGTATCAGATTTTTATCCATATCATTGAATGCTTTTCAGTATCTTCTGATTAATGAGAAACGTGGAATATATGAAATTTCTCACAGTGAGGTAGAACCTTCTTGCTGTTTTAGAGTCATGTTTATTAAATTAGTACAGGAAGGACGTAACGTTTTCTTGAAATGATTCACTTGGTGGTGAGTTCACAGGACTGGTGGACCTGTACTTTGCAAGCTGTAAATGTGTCCTGTGGAGGTTCATACTAAACAGTAGCCGCATTGAATTTGGACACTGAAGAAGGCTGATACCTTCTACCTAACTTCTGTGGTTAATCTCTGAATGATGTGCTGAAAAGAGTAGAGGAAATTTAGAAAATAAAACTCCAGTGGAAGAACCAAATACTCAGAAGCCTCATCAGATCTTAAATACAGCTTCAATTTTAACTTATAAGCACTACTGGCTGGCAAAAAATGAGGTATTCAGAGGTTAGCCTAATTTCTGATGACAGCAGATTCTTAAGCAGCTGAAAACCTGCAATATATTTTGCTCATTCTGGTAGAGTAGGCTAATTATAAAACCATATGGGAGAATGTGGGAATACTGTGTTACACACGTATTTGATGTGGAGTGATGCCTTTTAAACAGAATTAAAAAAAAAAAAATCACTGAAATTTCAAAAGACTTTCTTTTTCATCAGTCATAGATCAATCTCAGCATGGTAAGATGTGAAAAGAAAGTTCCTAAAGTAGCAAATGAAAATGGAGTCTTAGACACTACTGAAAGACCTGGTAGTAATATGACAAAGTTGACAAATTTTGGTTGGGAAAAGAAAGAATTGAGTTAAGACTACTGAGTGCATGATACACTGGACGCAGTGGAAGTGTTGTTCAGATGGGTTAGTGAAGGGCTCAGATTTAACTGACTAAATGCTCTTATGGGATGGTGTATTACTAATTAGTTGGTTTTTTACTTTGTCAGGTTAACCTCCCCCTAATCCCCAACGTGCTTGCAGAAATAAGTGAATTTGATTTTATTGTAGCCTTAGTAGAAATTGCCATTACACGTCTCACTAATTTTATCTGAAAACTGTGAAGCACTTTAGGGCAGCTACAATTTTTTATATATAGTTACATTATTGTCCATGTTGTATTCTCATGAAGAAAAGGCAGGTCTGACCAAAAAAGGGAGCTATGAAGTTGTGTTGGCTGTCATTATTAATCTTTACTTATTTTTTATATGTATCTGTTAGAAGCTTTTCCATTATTTTGCTGAGGAATCATGTCAACCTCCATCAAATTTTTATTTGTTCATTCTCTATTTGTTTGCCTTCCAAAACTTTTTGGGTTGTTTTCTTCCTCTCCTTTTGTTTTCTTTGTTGTTCTCTGGAATTACTCATGTTCCAAAAATCGTCAGATTTAGCAGTAATGCTTTAGACTTCAAGTGGCTATTTTATTCTTTTTTCTGGGAGAAATTGTCTGATTTAGTGGAGTTACTTTTTGCCAATTCAGATCTGTACTTTCGAGGGCTCTCAGTGAAAATGAGAGGCATCTCCAGTTCAGAAGCCAAGAATACTTTTGCAGGTCCATCCTGGTGTGTGGTTCTGTAAGTGACTGGTTTCCCAACTTGCCGACCAGAGCCAACCCCATTGGCAATAATATTGTGCCAGGGTAAAACAGCAAAAGTGAACTCAAAACTGAGCCTAATTCAATTGACTATCCCATGACAGAGTGGTTTGAAGCATTTTTAGTTAATTTCTAATCACTGTGTGTCTATTTTTAACAAAGTTTAAAGCTATAAAGAGTGAGAACTAAAGACTTGGATTTCACTGTTTCAAACAGCTGGCTAAAGTTCTTGGAGTGACACACAAAATCATCCTTTGTATCTTACAAAGTGAAGGATAATCAATGTAATTTTTTTTCTATTATTTATAACTCATCTAAAGCTCTTTATAAGTACAGGATGCCATATCTTACCCTCTTGAGTGATGGCTCTGTAGGTGGAGCAGATTGTAGGAGCCTTTGGAAGCTCTTTCATTATGAAGAGGTTTCTCAAGGCCCTTCAAAGACCCTATCATTCACATAATCCTTGTTGTCTTTAGATTATGATAACATTCCTGCTTGTCACATCACACAGACCATAATGAAAGGCAAAGATTAACCACCTGGGCCATTTACTGCTAAGTGTTAGTAACTGCAAATCCAACAGAAAGACACTGCCACTTTAGCAGGGTACAGCAGTGACTGCACTTCACAGACAAGCCCATTAGCACCTTAATCCTCAGGAGTGTGAGCATGAGAAAACTTGTTCCTTCCAGAGTTGGACAATAATTGTGGTTGCCATTATTTTCTCATTGCAGTAGATATGTTTTCATTAACATTCTAGATGGATTTTTTCCCATTCTGCCTTCTCTTGTTTGACTGACACCAGCTTTGTAGCTTCTCGGAAGATGGGTTGTATCTCAGCATTCAAGTTAGCTCTTCAGATAGTCCCTTCTTTCCTTTTTTTTTTTTTTTTTTTTTTTTTTTTTTTTTTTTTTTTTTTAATTAAATACGAGTTTTTGAAAGTTGATGTTTCTTTTTATAGTATTTTCTAGAGGCTTAAAACTTTAAGACCAACAACATTATTACATCAGTCAAGTGCCAGCAGGAAAGTCTCTTAAAAAAGATGGGAATAAAGTAATCTGTAATCCACCTTGACTAATGTTTGTCAGACCAAAGAAAAGGAAAATCTAGCAAAAAGAATTTTTAAGGACTGGGAAGGGGGGCATGGTGGGAGGAAGGGGCACATTTAATAACAATCAGGACATTCAGAAGAGCTTACAAAAGAGTTTTTTTCCAGATGTTGTAATGTGAGGAGGCCACATGCTAAGTTTATTTGCAGAAATTCATCTTGCACTGATTTCTCTGTTATGGAAGGATCTTGTTTTTGTATTTGTTTCCGTAAACATCTTGATTTAAATATTTCATATATATGAATTGCAAATGGGTTGAAACAAGAATAACAAAGGGGCAGTTACGAAAAGTAAATTTGAATATATATGACATAATTCCTTCTGTCCTGTCCTTTCAGAGAGGTAAGCAGATGCCCCTGAGGGCTCTGGTCCTTCTCAGGTTATGTGGAAAAAAAGAAAAAGGTGGGGCTGAGCTGGGGAAAGGGGACCATTAAGTATTCTGGTGAGAATGAGGGATCAGTGGTTGTGGAGCATTAGAAGGAAATAAGGGGAGAGAGAAAGGGAGAGAAGGACCAGGTCTTGCAGAAGACCAGAGAAATGGGCTTGTGCTAGTATTAAGGCTCTCTAATTCTTCAGCTGAATGTTCCTGGAATGGGAAATGGAATGAATCACAGTGACCATTCACTTCAGAGCCTTTGTTTAATAACCAGGGCTGCAAGCAAAAGGTGCTGGGGGGCTGCTGCAGAACATAATGATCATGGAATTATGGGCAGCCCTGCCAAGCAGCCCTGACTGGCACAGCCTCTCTGTTCTGTCTGAATTATCCCTAGGATGTCCTTGGCAGTGCAGTCCTGTGCCATTGCCTGCTTCCCAGGACCCTTCCAGTACACAGGTGTCAGGCCTTGCTTCAAACAGAGAAAAAGAGAATTCCACAAATTTCACTTGCTGTGAAAATGCTAAGTTGCATATTACACTATCAAACAGTAAGACTAGGCAAAATTAAACATAGAGCGTATAACGTAATATTAATTTTATAGAAATTAAGATGCCACGTCTTGTAATTTTTTTCCAAATCCTGTATTTTTATATCACTTACATTATAATAATTGTCCAGAATATTTTTAATAAATTAAATTCTTTGTATGATAAGATCTCTTTTTCTTTAAGGTAATTATTTTAATAATCTAATTAACAGTCAGAGAGTAAGATTTTTTTCAGCTAGCAGCAGAGCCACCTTCATTTAAATGCAGTTAACTTGGCTTCAAAATTAGGTAGGTGAACAAAAGGCTGCAAATTTCACCCGTTTTGTTTTGTGTAAGCTGTAGGTAAAAACTGATCTCCATGTTCTTTTTGTTTAAACAACTCTAATGAATTCTGTTTGTCTCGAATGAGCAGAATAGTACCCAGCAGTAGACACTATGCTTTTATCTAAGGATATAGAAAGGCACAGATCATGTTGTGTTATTTGAAAAACAGCATGTAATTATGGAAATAAAGAAAATGTTAGAAGAGATGAGCCCGTGTGCACATTCAGCATTTGTTTTCTGGGAAATTGTTTGGGTTTCTCCAAGCACAGATTCTTCACTTGCAAAGTTATGAGGCTTCTTCGAAAGGATGAACCAACTTTCAGTTTTTTGCTAAGAAAAAAGAAAATTTCCCTGTAAGGTGGGCTTTCCAGCATGTGTGATACCGTATCCCTCACAAATTTTGTAAAAGAATTTAAACCTTCAAACCCTAAACTAGCCCCAAATAAACCACATAACATCTTTCTGTGCAGTTTTCTACTTCAGGACACTGCTTTCCAAGGAGGAACTTTCACATGTCGCATTTGTATGTCCTTTGCTAGTTTTGGCCTTGAAATCATATTGGGCCATAAGATATTTTATGCTGCTTATACACTGCTTACAAAAAATGTTCTTGATGTTGGGCAGCTACTAATTGAAAATCTGGGCACTTAGGAACCTGTATATTCCCTCAGGAGGCACTGAATTTTAAAGCCAATGTCCCTTCTACCATCTGTGACTGGCCTGTTTTATATCAGGGTTCTTCTCCCTGAAGAGGTCTGGAGAGCTTTAGGAGGCACGATTTGGTCAACCTCTATTTATGGGTAAGGACAGCATAATCCTAAGTATGTGAGGTATGGGGATCAAGAGTACTTTAATCAGTATTTGACAAAGAATTAGACAAAAACTCTTGAGTTGAATTTTGATTTCCTCACTGAGAGCTGTGATTCTCAGAGATGAAGTGACATTGTGGGAAATAATCCTGTAAAGGGGCCAAAAATTTAAAACACAGTCCTGAAACCAGTTTTTGAATCCCAAAAGACTGTTGCTGTTGAATAAGCAGTTGTAAAATAACTCTATGGGAGGCCTTATGTTTTTGAGAAGTCTCAGATGTTGAGGCTTAAAAGTCATGTAGCAAACCTTCTTGTATCACGTTTTGTACCTTCTGATAGTTAATGCAGCCCAGCATAGCTCTCATGAAATTGTATATAATTTGTACAAGAGCCAAAGGATTTGACTTGTTGAGTTGGAAAATCCTACATAGGCTCATCCTAATTACAGCTTCTGTGTCTATATTTACAGTGTTCTTTAGAATTAAAATTTTATAATGCTACTAAGAAGTTGAGCATCATTTTCTATTTGTACGCTTGTGGCATCTGAGGGCCCTTGGAGAGACACCAGGCAAAGGCACAGTGACTGATTACAGAAGGCTTCTCCTGGTGTTTTCTCATTGCTTTGTTGAAACAAATCTGTGTCTCAGTATCAAGTATTGGGAAAGGGAGAGCCAGAAGAACCTAGAATTTGGTAATTAAGATGTGACACAAGCTAAGGTCAAGTTTCAAGGCTCAAATCAGACTTTACTTAAACTTTCATCTTCCCCACGAGCCTGAGTGCCAAAAAGCCTCTGGCTGTAGAGGGGCACGCAGGTCTTTCTGGACTTTGCACTATTTTGCAATGAACTCAATGAATTCTGCCTTGGGAGAGCAAAAGAAGGGCTAAATTACCACTATTTCACCTGCCTTCCCCACCAATGGAATTGTTTTCTAGCTAGCCAATTCCCCAATTACTCTCCTGCTGTGAGATTCAGTAACCTGTCAGAGGTCTGTTGTATTGCAGGAACCGAGCCAGGCTCTGTGTGCCAGTGCAGGGTATTAAGCCCATAGCAATTCCTCATTTGTCTTTTGCTGTAGGATGAGCTGTGTCTGATCACTTGAGGTGTATAATATTATCCATATTGTCTGATTTGGTAAGTGAAACTTGCAAATAAACAATGATTTTTTTTCACAGTATTTATAAGATATTCCCTCCAATCCCGTAGTTATATCAGCCTGGAATTCAAGCATTCCTACAGAACTGTAATTCCATACACATCAGTGAAATGAATGTGCTCCTGAAAGCTCTTATTTTTGTACTGGCAGACATTTCCCTTACCTAGGTGAACTACACTGAACCTGTTCTCCAAGACGGAACTAAGCCTCAGAGTTTGCCCATAAAATGGTCATATTTAAATGGGATACGGAGCTTAAAATGCCCCCATCTTATCAGTACTTCTTAGTACAATTTTGTACTTGCATTGTTTGCTCTTGTTAATAAGAACTTTCCTAAAGCTTGAGACTTGAATAAATGAATATTTAATATAAGTAAAATGGTAAACTATCCAAGGGTTTGTGAATGCCTGGGGTTATCCCTTGGTTACTGCATGTCTGAAAGTTCACTGTGAAGCACAGATTAAACCACCAAGCCTTTATTTAAATGTTGTGACCTGCCGAATTGACTCATCAGGCAGCTGGAGGGATAGATTTAGATTTCTCTAGGTCTGCTTAGAAAAACAGCACAAATCTCCTTAGCAATTCTTTACCAATGCAGTAGGGGTGGAACTTCAGAATCTGTATCTTCAAACAGAAAGGGGTCACTTGTCTCTGACCAACCTGACCTAGGTGAAGATGTCCCTTATTGCAGGGTGATTGTACTGAAGGTCCCTTCCAGCCCCAGGCATTCTGTTTCTATGATCTCCAGCTCTGTTAGCAGTGTAATACCTCAGCTTCCTCTGTTGCTGTAAAACCAGCATGGGATAATCCAAGAGGAATATCATCTGGCTCAGCCAAAATATTTGTTGGGATGGAATGTTTCTTTGGGAGAGGTGTAGGATGAGAGCATGTTGTGCTTTAGTTCATCCATGAAATTAATTGCAGGCCTCTTTTGTTCTGATAGCACCCTTTCCATAAGGGTGCCAAAAATCCTTCACCAATTCCTTCACCAGGCCTACTGCACAGAGGAGCTGGAAAGAGGAGGAGGATCCATGTGTAGGGCTGGAGAATATGTTCTTCATAGAAAGGATCAGACTGACAGAATCAGGATGTTTTCTGTAAACCAAGTTTGACCATATTTGCCTTAAAGAGTACAGTGGTGTGTTCCTCTAACAGTCACTGCTTCTGTAATGTCTTCTGTTTCTTTCCTCTGGGTTTTTTTTTTTTTTTTGTGTTTTTTTTTTTTTTTGTTTTTTTTTTTTTTTTTTTTTTTTTTTTTGGTGTGTGCTTGTGTAGTGTTTTTGTGTTTTCCTAGTCTATAAAGCCTAGCTTGGTGCTAGACTTTTTAGCTGTTCATCTCGTCACATGAATTAGAAAATGAGAGTTTTTTCACAGTTAAAATATTACTTTGCTTTGAAACAACATTCTTGGATAAATTTTCATAATGCTTCTTCAAAATGTTTATAAAATAGACATAAGAATGATTTTATGAGATCTTTATAAAAATTTATTCACAACATAACAGTGGTTTTTTTTTTAATTCTTAGAACTCCTATAAATTTACTCATTTTTAGTTTAGCAGTCTCAAAGTATTTTATAGTGAACTTACTCTTAAGAACAAATGAAAAGATGCTGTCTTTCCCCCAGATGAATTTGGATTTGTCTGTATAAAGAATATAATTTTAAATGGTACTTTATGACCTTAATTTTGAATTGTAAGGCCCTTCATCCTGGGAGGATGAACAGCCCCCAGGCACTGGTGCAAAGGGGGAAACTGGAGTAAAGCTCACGACTTTGGCAGTAAGAAAACTTGATCCCTCAATCTCTGCCAATGAGCTGGTGTGATTTAAAGTTTCTACTCTGATTTTGTTTTCTTGTATGCGAAGCCAGGGTGGCCCAGAAGCCTGGTAATCAGCAGAACCTGGCTGGGAGGTAAATCCCCTTCACAGACTGGCATCTCTGCTCTGTCACAGCTTCTCAGGGAGATTACACGAGAATGATGTCTTGGATGGTTAGTCAACCTTGACAGCTCTATGGTAGAGCTGGTTACAGAATCTATTGCAGAACCTGAGCATTTCTGTTTAATTCTGAGCACGGAGACAAACCAGAGATACTCTATCTGAAACTTGATTTTAGCTCGTTATGGTTTCATGCACATGTCAATATTTTCTGCTCTGTAATGGTAATCAATAGCTAAAGAAAAAGGTAAATTTATATGAAAAATTATTTATCAAAATGTTTGATGTACAAATTCTTCTTTCCTAGGCTTGCACGAGCACATGATATTTATTGACTTTAATTGGATATGATTGCATTCTGTATTCTAGGCAGAACAATTTTTTTGCTACTCTCTGCCTCTGTATTTGCTTTTCAAATTCAATTTTCTATACCAAAGAGAGTGAGAAGGCCATTTAACACAATGGTACTTACTTAGAATACTGATTATATAGTGTTCTCTATCCCTTTCCCATCTTTGAGACACTTTATTCCCTGATGAGCTATAGCAGTATTAAAAATCATAAACTGTAGCAGTAATAGACAGCTGATAGGCTTCATATATGGAAAAATAGCTTCTTTCAAGTTTTTTTCATCATGATAGACACATAAATTAGGATTGAAATTAAAAATTCCTCAGGGATATTTTCTTTGTTAAAAAAATCCTCCTTGCATGACTTGGTTAAGTTATTTTAGCTCTATAAGTAAAGTGTATTGCTTGTTGTAAATAGCACATTAATTGACATTAATAAGAATTAGCTGCATTGCAAATAGTTTGTGGTATGGTACTAAGTTATCATCTACCCTCTAGCTATTTTATTGGTGTGCTGGGCCAGCATTATATACTGAAATGTTGCCACTTCAGTTACAGACACTGAAAATGGGGGTGAAAAAGCATGCAGGTTTTTTCAGTCCCTGCTTCTCTAAGCAAATTCGTCTCTAACTCTATTTGCTGCTGCTAGGAAATGCTGTTAAAATGTAGGACCGTTGCAGAAAGTATAATTTCCCATTTATGCTGACATGGGGCTCTACAGTGGACAGTGTCATAAGAAAGTAAGATTAATTCAAGAGTATATAATAACTGGCTCCAGTGCAGGCTAAAACTCCTGCCAATAGGCTAGTGCCCTTTTCCTGCAGGATAAAAACAAATCCTCTTTCAGTTCTCTTCTAAGGCATATTGTGAAAGTTTGGAAGTTTGGTACCTTCTGAGTTTTTGATGGGTATGGAAAGGGAGAAATTGTGTAAGGAGTTCATTATCTTGGAGCCAATTTACTGTTCTGATGGAAGTGAAAGGCCTGGATTCTTTCCTTCATGTTTCCTGGAAGGAATATATTGTCCACAGCAATGATTTGGGAGAAGGCAGGGCTTTAATTTCACTGTAACTTCCTCCTGAGCAGGAATGACAAGCCTACAACCAAATAAGCCTGAAGTTGACTTTTGGTCAAAAATGTTCTCTTGCCTGCTGAAGAGTGATCCACAATCCCCTCGCTCCATACAGCTTTCTGCTTCACAGTTTTCTGGGTTTCTCAGTCCAGATACAAGGAATTCATTGTTTGACAGACAGCAGGTGCTCGCATGCTTCATGGAGAATCTGAAGCACAGGAGAGTTCCAGGATGTTCTCTCCAAGCCTGCTCAGGCAGGCACTGACCCGTTGAAGGCAGAGCTAAGTGCTTTCTGAGATGAGTCCTCCTGGTGAAGGGAAGGCAGCTGCTTCCAGAGCTCACCACTGTGATTTTCCTCATACTAAGAAGTCAGTTCTTAAGCAAATGTCTATATTTGAAAAACCTTCTGCACTGTAACAAGGACAGCACAAATTCCAGTCTTCTTGAAAGCTGCTACCAGGGTACAACTTTGTGCTACACAGCAGTTTATAGCTGGACATTCAATACTCTGATTTTTACTTAGGTTAGATCTTTTATATAGAAATAGGACACCATTTACACTGCCAAATACTCTGTTTATATATATATATTCCATTAATCTAGAACTTAGTGTTGCTTTACATAATTACCCTGTGCTGGTGTATTACATGAATGTAGCATAAGTATTATAATGTTAACTCCTTTAAATTTAATATATATTTATTTTCTCTGGTTTTCAGGCTAGTGCAGCCCTGATTTTTATTCTGTACTTACAGTATGACAAAAAAAAAAAAGTAGCAGAATTGCAAATTTTGACCTTTCTGTCTTAATTATGGTGTGTATTATTTTATGCCTCCGAGCTCTTCTAGTTTAGGAGGAAGTTAACTTTGGTGGGGAAGGCTTGTGCCAAATGCACTTGACAGCTTAAAAATTTTCAGCCGATGCCCTCAGATTCTGATGTGCATTTTTGTGCTGTGTAATTATAGCACCAGAAGAAGGGTGTACAATATGCTGCTGCTTTCTTCCTGCAGTGCAGTAGAGTGCATTTCGCTTAATGATGGAGGAGTAAGATTCTACAGTGCACCAGGAGCTGTGTCTTGCTTTTTGAGCAAAGCAGAAAATAACTGCCTTGTATGTTGTCATAACAAAGAACCTGAGTCTTTATTTTAGTACTTGACCAGGAACCTCTCCAAAGTGAGGAAATAATTTAATATTGGTTACAGATTCTTGCCACGGAGTCACTGCATAATTTTGTGTAGTGCTTTTTCGTAGGTTTATAGAATTAATGCACACATCCTAATGCACCGCCATCTTAGCTTCCAGATGAATAATATTTTTCATTCTGTTAGATTTTCGGTAACAAATCCATAGAAACACCAAAATAACTGTACTGAAGACACTTCTCACAGCTTCTCTGCTTCTGTCTTTATGCTGAATAGGTACAACACAAGGAGAAGATAGAAACAAATGATTCCCTGTGCAGAAATTAAGATAGAAAGGATGTTTGAAGGATGCATGCCAATCACTCTTTTTAACTGTTTAGTTTGCTCTTCAGCTACTGGTAAGTTGGAGGGATGAAATTAGCTGGAACTAAAGGATGGTTTGAACAAAAGACTCACCTGCTCAGGGTCATGTAAGAAAAAGTTTAGACAAAAGCATCTTGTTTAAAACAAAATGTATCTATCCAAGCTAATCCATGTGGATAACACATTTAGGGTTCTCACTGACAGGAGGTCATAGCCATCTGTATTTGATTGAATAACATTGTATCAAAGTCAGCATGCTGAGGGCGCACCAGAAGTTATCAGAATTATCATTTCAATTAAGCAGATGGCTGAGGAATCAAATGAAGAGCCTTTGAGTGATGGCTACAGAATCGATAATGTCTTTCTGAGCTTTATTGATTTATCTTTGTCCAGGCGGTTGAATTGATTTATGTCTCTAGCTTTATTTTGATAAGTCAATGATAGCTCAACTATTCCTAAATTAATGTCTTCTTTTTGTGGGGCTTACATTATTTTTTCTCCTGGTGAAGAGACAGAATTTTACATCAAGCCAAACTGATTTTACTAAGTAATTCTGTGGCTAATGGGATATCATAAATCAAGCAGAAGGATTGTCTCTGCAGTTTCACATGGAATGGATGACTTAGAATTGTGGCAAAGGCATTTATTTATTTAACCAGTCTGATGGTATTGCATTTTTCCTCTTTGTGCTAACAGACCAGTTGACGTTTGCAAGCAGACAGGATTCTTGCTGTGAGGAATGCAGTAGTGTGAGGAATGTAATGTCTTTCCACAAATAACAGGGGAAAAGACTAGAAAAATGTCTGTGTGTGAGAGAAGAAAAGGGCAGTCCAGCTCCACAACTAAGCTGCCTTTGCCATATGGTGCATTCCAAATGTATGTGAAAGGACATAACACATGGAGCTCAGTCTTGTGATGTGGGGAACAGAGCCTGGTGTGGGTACCAGATTGCTTCTTACAAACCCAGATAGCAATGTTGGTTTTGCTGCTGTTAGAAATGTCCGTATCAGTAAAAGTTTTGTTCTCCAGGTCATTGAAGTATTGGCAATAATTTTACAAGCTTGTAAAGCAAGCACTTCACAGCTGCTTGCTTGCCTTTTTCTTTTACAGTATGTACCCTTAAAAGTTCCTGGGAATAGTTCTTGGGGTTTTTCTAAAAAGTAGGAATGAGAAATAGCATGAATAACTAAATCATTCCCCCTCCATGGTCTCTTTTCTGCAATTTTTTTCAGTACCAAACTCAGGTAAATTGTTCAATAAATACTGAGTAAGTGGAACCTGTGGCTGAATCTGATGGTAAATGAACTTGGGAGCTCTGAGGCAACCAAAAGTGATGTTTTTGAGGCTTAGACTTTTATTGGCCTAATAGTTAGCTCATAGTAGCTCTAACAGGACTCAGCCAGGCTGTGCCTCCCTGCTAGCAGGGATTTAAAAATCGTGGTGCAGCCTTGTATGATGTCATATATTATGCATATCATAATTTATCATTCTGGAGATCTTCTTGTATCATGTATCAAACAGAACATGGCTATGAGTTTTTTCAACTGTTTTAATTTGTAAATATTTTTTTAGAAATGAGAGGAAAAAGTAGTATTGAAGTGCAGTGTGTTTAGAAGGAATGCCAGGAGACCAGGGTCGTAAATCTAGCACTGGCTGATGTCAATAATCAGGTAAATGACTTGATTTCTTTTATCTTCATCAGTGATTAAAAGGATAAGTGGGCTGAGAATTGCTAAATCGTACCTGTTTTTAAAATTCCTTTAGTTTAGGTGGTAGCTTAGGATCTCAGTTCCTTTGAGCATATAGGTCCCTCTCTTTAATTACCTTTATCAGGGAAAGCTGTATGGTTTAATTTGTGCCAGGTTTTTTGAAGGTCATAAATTCAAAGCCCTGTTGTTACTGAGTAGGCAGAATAGAACTACTGTGTTAAAAAAAAAAAATCAACTTTCAAGGCTGGAGAAAAAGCTAATTATTTGACCTTACAAGAAAATGAAGGAATAAACAATACATGGACAAACTAAAAAAAAAAAAAATCTTGAATTTGAGAAATCAGAAGAAAGACTTTTTCCACTAAAATACGGGATTCTTCAGGAAGTCAAACCACAGTATCTTTGGTTTACTGTTCATCATAATTATAATTATTAAGTGGCATTTGAGACTTGTGAAACTCAGTATTCCAGATTAGCTTTCCTATGAAAATATAAGCAGATAACTCTAATCAGATTTAAATTCAACAGGAACATTGTAGATAAACCTACACATTTAAAGATAAACCTACATCTTTAAAAGTTCTTTTAGTATTTAGTGCTCTCTTGCTGTTGGATGCTGATTATTTATATAGTGGGTGCATAATTTCTTTGCGACTTGGGACTATAAATATATGCACACGTACAGACAGATGTCTTTAAAGTTTTAGTCTTAAGTGACTCAATTAATGATAGTATAGAGATTTAGAGGGAGATATTACCTAGAGGTGTAACAGGTCTTGCTAGGTTTTCTTTTCTCTAAATGCACATATTTTCTGCCCAGTCAAGTCCATGATCTGAAGGTACTCCTGTCTTCTGGGTTCTCAGAAAGCTAAGTAATAAAAGGCATTTAAACATCAGTTTGAATAAAGAGGCCCACTTAGGGGGGTGTATGTGTGTTTGAAAATCTACATTGAAGAGATTTGCAATGCAAGGAAAGCCATTGTGCAACCCCCCTTTTTTATTACAATGCTATAGGATGGTCAGTCAGTTTCAACTTAGGTAATGCAGTAAAGTTAAGTAGAAACACAGTAAGAAAAGGAGATAAAAGCATTCCAACTGTCATTCCAATATTACCACTTCAGTCAGATTTTGAGCACAATGTAACTGTGCTGATCTGTGGTTCATCGGTGTCAAGCCATTGTCTGGCATCAGCATCTGCATAGCTGCTATTGTTTTACTGGAGCAGCTGCCACTCAAACCTGTGATAGAGTAGGTGGAAGGCATTCCAGAGTTACACTTGCATTGTGCTACACAAAAGAGACCTACTGGGATAACTCCCCCCCACGTTTTTCTTTTTCTTTGCATGACTTTAATACAAGAAATCTTTTATTTGAAATATTGGGCAGGCTGATTAGCAGGATTCTGGAGATGAAAATTATAATACAGAAATGTCTAAAGATGAAATGATCTGTGTGACAGAGTATAGATGTACAGGTTGTACTTCTCATCACTTCTGGTAGTGGGTGGACATAAGCAGTCTAAACTGAAATTTCAGGTTCTTTATAGAGGTATTTCATTCATATGTGAGTGCTGGGTTATGCATGAAGAAAATTAAATTTGTTCATATTGAGAGAAAATGAATACAGGCTTGTAATCTTCTGTATTTAGACAATAGAGGCAGTTCAGAGGATGGCAGATGTAGGGCTGAACAGAGGGAAGGGGTCAATGTGCAGCAGTCAGCACGAGGTAAAGGGAACATGAGTTGCAGGAGGTAATTCTGTACTGTGGGGGTGGTGAGACACTGGAACAAGTTGCCCAGGGAAGTTGTGGATGCCCTGACACTGGAAGTGTTCAAGGCTGGATTGGATAAGAACTTGAGCATCCTGGGATAGTGAGAGCTGTCCCTGCACATGGCAGGGTGCTGGGACTGGATGAACTTTAAGGCCTGTATCAAGCCCTTAACATTCCATGATCTGAGCACTGGTGTTGGTTAAAGTGAATGCTCTCCAGAGATCCTTTCAACTTATGTGATTCTTTGAACAGGAGGATCAGGAAGGCTTTTCATTTTTCCTAACATGCCATGCATTTAATGTTGACTTTAATTTTCCATTCACTTTAGTGCCTTTCGGAAGATAAGTTTCTACTTTCACTTAGTGCCTTGCTGACCACAGTGGTCAGCTGGGGAAGGTGTGTTTCCCTTAATATCCTTCAGAAGTCGAAGGGACAGCTAATATCCACAATTAGGTTCTGATAACATAAAGTGATTAAATAACTTTATTTTTCTCTGAAAATAAAAAACCCCAAAGTTTCAGTGTGTGTCAGTGGAAGGAACAGTGCTCTTCTGTGTCTCCTGAATAGCTCTTTTGTAGGAATTGAGCTGGAAGGAATGGTTCATTAGCAATGACTGTGAAGCACACACTGAAAAGTTTCTCTAGACCAACTTTGCAAAAGGCAAAACTTCAAGGATTTTCTCTTAAGAAAGTAAAGGACGCAATGCATTTCAAGTTCTGCTACAGGCTTTGCAAGTCCATTGTTAAAATGCTTCGTGATAAAATGCTAACAATTTGAACAGAAGGGTGATCAATCTCTCTCAAAAAAATGTTGCCTGTCATTACAGGACTTTTTTTCTGGATTGGTATCTTCAGATTGTTCAAATATTGAACAATTTCTTATTTAAACATTTAGCTGCAACAATGTGCTCAGTTAGTAGGTAACGAGGGGCCTACTGAATTGGCAAGAGATTTTGTAGTGAGTTCTGTTTGATTTGTATCATATGAAACTAATCAAAGGTAAGACAGGAGGGATTATATTTTGCCTAAACATTGTTATTAAGGTTAAAATTAGTGGAATATGGAGATTTTAATTTGCAGCCCTCTCATTCCTGCTTCATGAAAGAAAAGTATGCATGTGGCTTAAACTTGAAGTTTTTAATGGGAAGAAATATGCAGAAACTTTAGCATCAAGGATTTGATGACCTTTGCCATAAACCAAAGGAAAAGAAGACAAAAAACATTCAGGAAGTTGTCAGACCACTTTAATTCTGTAGGAATGGAATCACTTTCTCCAATCCAAGCATTTCATTGGTACCTGCAGTGTTAAAAGGTGGTAAATGATGGTAGCAACAATTAGCAACCTGCTCTATCAGGACTGTACTAATGACGTATGGTGTTGCTATAGGACAACTTGCATAATTTTATAGTTTTTATGTATCACTCTATTATAGTTAATTTTCATGTTTCTTATTAGACCAAGCTGAAAAAGGTTTTTCCCCCCTCCTTTTAGTGGTAGTTTTGTCATTTGATTTCTACTGTTTTGGGCACTAAGAGCATTTTGACACGTTTAACCTTATCTCACCTGGTTTTTGGGAGAGACCATGGTCGTGCAGAGATTTATATAAAATTCTATGGGTTGGAATGCTTTAGATTTTAGATTAATGCCATTTTGATAATAAAAGAATATTAGAATGTTCAATTTATCAGTTGTAATTGCTAATATAATTTCAGTTTCATGAGAGTGCATGGAGATGTGAGGCCTTGAAAACCGTATTAGTGTCAGTCCCTTATACAATATGAATTCTAAGGTGTTACCTCTACCTGACACTGGCTGGGAATGTTAAACAATAGAATGTTAAACAATAGAATCTTGTTATTGAGATATAATGTGGACTAATGCAAAATAATGCATACTGGAAAGTACCATTTGTATAAATGCAGCATTGAATCAATTTTGACTTTACATGGGAAAGACATGAATGTTTCTATAGGCACCTCATTGTACCATAGGGACCATAAAAAACAGGATGTAGGCTGATATAAAATCATAAAATTGAGATAAGAGCATAAAACGTGATAACACTATTTATATGGCAGTGTACTCAATCTTTCTTTGAATAACATGATCAGTGAGGCAGTCTTTGCCAAGACCCTGAAGTGGAAGACGAAGATCAGAATGGATTGAAACAGAAATGAGGATGGTGCTTTCTCAGTTACCTGTTCCTGTACAGAGCAGGGCCAGGCTGAGCTCCTGGTGTTGTCCATCACTGCTCAACCACAGGGCCATGGCCTGGCTGTATTACCCTGGTGGGGCTGTTGCTGTTTCTGGCCTGTTCCTTCCACTTCTACAGAGTTTTGAAATAGTTAATAGTACTGGTTAGGGGTCAGAGAGCAGCTGAGAGTAGGTCCTTCAAAAGTGGTGGTGGTGGTGGTGGTACAGCAAAGACAGGGAAGGAGTGAGGGAAAAGATGATAGACAATTACATGAGCAGTGAAGGCTGCCTGACTGTTCTTTTTACCAGGCTCTGGAGCAGAGTAGTGGATGAAAACCAGGTGCAGTAAAAGGGAGGAAGGAACCAGAAGTACTTGCTTACTCTTTGAAACACACTTGATGTGCTTTTGAGATCGGTCAAGGAGGGATTTTTTTTTTATTGTGTTCACAGAAATTATCAGGGTTTTGTGGTTTAGCTGACATTAGGAAGTTCAGCTTTTCTTGCATTGATATCTTGCTTCTTTTAGAAGTATTTGCACAAAACCCCAGGTCTGCAGTGGTTGAGTGATTCCTATTACAGTCAGTCCCACAGCTCAATTATAATTGAACTGATGTGCTTTTCCCACTCTGTGCTTGTCTGTGGATGTAGAACCCAATGATGCTGCTGATAACCTTCCTAATCAGGTAGAAAAGCCCTCTCCCCCCCAAAATAACACAGTACTATTCTTTGTTTAAAGTGTATTATCAAAGCAAGGCAGGAAGAACTTATCTAAGCAGAGAGCTCTGTTCCTGCTGCCTGCTCACTGTCGGAATGCTCTGTAGAGTGAGCCCACGTGCAGGGTTTATACCTGCAAGATGTTCAGTTGGCAGGAAGCCTGCAGGTGGCAAGCACAAGGCTGTTTTATAGCCACAGCTGGCACTTCAGCCATGGCTACTGCATTTTGACAAGCCTAGGCTCAGCCCTTCAAATCAGTTCCAGAATCAGATGTGCAATCATATCTGATTTTTTAAGAATTCTCTGCCTTTACAGAATGCAATCTTGGCAGGTGTTTATTGTTGTAGTTTCAGGCTGGCTTCTGATCTCTAGTCCTAGTTCTTACAAAGTCATTGAGATAGACTTGAAAACATCAGCCTCTGCTTTTAACAGTGTATCCCTTATTTTGAAAGGATTAATACAAGCTGCTCTACCAAGGCCGCCTGTAGCAAGACAGATTCATTGCTGTGTGTGTACTTTTTGGTCACTTGCAGGCAACTAACTGGTCAGGGATTATATTTCTGATTACCCCTTTGATTTAGTTAGAATAAAAGCACCAGTGACATTGCCAATGACCCAGATGTTTGAAGAAGCCATAGATTAAGATATTGAGGTCTGTACCTCCAAATCCCACAATATTACATTAACACACGTTCAGAAAGCTGCAGAATTGGATTTAAATCCAGCTCTTGAACCCCCTTCATAATCTCATTTTGTGCTTGGAGTGGTGAAAATAATGGTAATGCAGCTGCTGCAAGAGTGACTATGTGAGCTTTTTTCACATTAGAAAGCCTTTTAATAAAGTAAAATGTCTTGAGTGCAGAAGAATCTTTCCTTCTTTTTTGCAGCTCTGATAGCAATGAAAAAAATTTGGAGTATTGTAACTCACTGTGGGCTGGTGATTGGTGGAAAAATGTTATGGTCTCTGACTCGGGGAAGTACAAGCTTCACATATTAAGACCTCATTAAAGATTGATGATGTTTACATTGTTCATGGTTACTTTCAATTTTTGTTGCACATACGACTGTCAGATGGCATTACAGATGAAAATTAAGCATGAGAGCAGTGATCACATCAATCTCAGTTTTGATTCTGGAAGTTTCCTTGAAAGAACAAAGAAAAAAGGTGACAAGAGAAATAACTACAGGTATTTTGAGGGAAATCCTGAAGTGGGTTAGTGTATTGGGTACTGAAGTTCCTCAGCAAAGGCCATTAATATGTGTAAATGCAGTGGCTTACAGCCAAATTCGTTTTGCCATGCTGCAGGCTTGGCACACTTCTTGCAAATTTGATGAATGGGCATCAGTGTAAGAGAATGGACAAGCAGTAGTGTGCACTGCAGGCGTGCTCCTGGAGTAAAAGTGCTAAATCAGACAGGTTTTATTGTGACATACATTGCTGATTTACCTCTTGGTGGTAGAATTAGAGAACAGGGTTTCCAGTACAGGTGATCCTTTTCAATGCTAATTTACCATCTGCTAGGAACAGGTGGTGTTTCCCTTTGAACATGTTTCTATTGTACATAAGTGAAGGGATGAATTTCCATTCCAGGACATTTTGTTCAAAGAAAAGATAATAATCTGCATATTTTGCAATGGGTACAGGAACCTGCCAGAGAATTACAGTCAGGAGTGGAGGGATGGCTCATTTATAGCAGCTGATTCAGTGGGAACATAAGAGTTTTATTCCAAGAGATCTGGAAAGGGAATTTCCCAGTATTACCATTGGTTTCCTCCCCTGCTCATGCTCCAGATGTGGTAGTCATAAAAGCTATTTTTTTTGGGTTCCGTATCCTGAAATAAAGTGCTGAGAACAAGAGTGTGATTTAGGCAGTTTTTCATCTGCAAAAAGAGGCAGATCTCTTACAGGCTGTTATTTTGCTGGTAGAGGATGGATGAAGATATATGGAAGATGAGGCTATAGAGGATATATGGAAGACAGAAATGAGGATTATAGATCAACTGTGTAGTTTTGTGTTACAAAGCCTGTGAGCACAGAAAGAATTACCTGTGAACAGTGGACAGCCAAGGCCAACTGCCTCAAACCAGGTCTTGTTAAATCTGGTAGTTTTTTGAGACAACCACCTTTTTCAGCACTTCATGGCTGTTATGGATCATTTCCAAAAGCTGCTGAAGGGATTAGGGTTTCCCTTTCTTTTTGGAAGACATTAAAAAGAACAAAAAACCCCCCAACAAAACAAACCCAAAAAGCAACATAATTATATATATAAACATACACACACACATGTATATATGTATTTCTAATCCGTGCTAAATTGTGCTTGTTTTATGATCACTTCCCTCTGAAACAGAGGGTGGATTGTCTACATACAAGAGACAGAAAAGTTAGAAATAATTAGCATGAGTTAAATGATGGCTTCTTCCTCCCCCTGCATGGGTGTTTGGGCAGAGGAGTATGAGTCCAACCTGGTGAGCATCTCAGGTGTACCCGTACAGCTCAGGAGCCTTGCTTGGCTTAGCCCTATCCAGTTACTTTTGGGTTTTTTTGTCACAAATCTCAAGTGTTGAGATGGAGCTCCTGGCAGCATGCCCGAGTTGACAGCTGATCTGAAGAGCTCCACATACCTCAGCAGCACATCTCTCCTTCTGGCTGTGCCCTGTGCTCTTCCTGAGGAGAGCAAGAGGCTGTTGCCTTTGGATTCTGTTTGTGCCTTGGCAGTTCATCCTTTCAGCCACTTCCTTCTAACATGGATTTTCTCTGTAGTGAACAGAGGTCAGAAATGAAACTATAAAGGATGAAAAAGCAAAGCTTGTAGTTCAGCTCCTTCATTCTTTTTGTGTATCACTTTGGATTAAGTCTAATGCTTTGCTTGTGACCACAGCAGAGTATTCGTGCTAAACAAAAGGTGTTTAGTACAAAAGCCACTAGAAGTTGTCTTACTTGAGTCACTCTATGATGTGGGTAGTTGCTGCCAAAGAACAATACACAAGAAATCTCTCAACAGATAGATGTGGCAACATTTGTTCCCTTAATGCTGGTGTTCTGATCCATTT
Source organism: Rhadina sibilatrix (assembly GCA_013400275.1). Lineage (NCBI taxonomy): Eukaryota > Metazoa > Chordata > Aves > Passeriformes > Phylloscopidae > Rhadina > Rhadina sibilatrix. The sequence goes on along the minus strand of VWYO01021043.1, from coordinate 146,804 downwards.
TGCTCAGAGAGCAGCTTAAGGCATGAGAAAAAGATGGGTTATCTTCTGAGACTTTTTCTTAGTATTGGCTCTCATAACTCTTTATATTCCTGTTGAGAAGTAAATGATCAATTAAGTGATAAGAAGACCAGGTAATTATTTTAACAAGCATAGAGATATATGCATTAAACTTGAAAATGGTCTGCCATTAGTTTGATAAATGCAGTTTTCTTAGTACATGTCCTCCCTACTCAAGAATGTTAACATATGGAGGTTGTAAACCACTGGTGGAGAAAAACAGCAAGAAAAGAATCAGTAGTAAAAATACAAATAATTTGAAGGACTTAGTTTATTTTTATTTGCATCATCCTTAACCTTATGGTAACAGCATTTGTGTCTAATCAAGTTTTTGATCAGTGCCAACAGATTGTGGGTATTAAGGAACAGTGTTTATATAAGCACCGAAAGCCCTGCCATTTTAAAGACCCTACCTTGTCATTAAAGAAGCTGTCCATGTGATCTAGAAGGCTGCTTCTAGCCTGCAACTTCATCTCTGTGAGCTGGTGTGGGGACAATAGGTTGGGACTTATTATAACTCTGGCATTCTCATTTTTGAAGAAATGAGCTCCAGAGACAGTGAATGGAGGCAGAAGCCACCATTTCCTGCTGGAGCATTTGACAAGCTCAACTTGTGCCAGCTCCTCAAGGCCAAGAAGTTCCATCTGAAAACAACTATCTCCAAAATGAGACCTCTCCCTAGGCATTAAAAGTCCAGTTCTTATCTGAATTAGATATGCAGCACTCAAGGCTTACATTAGTTTATTTTAATTTTTTTTTAATTTTTCATATAGAGAGTGAGACAAGAATCTCAACACTTGTATCAGGACCACTGGTACAGATGGAAATACTGTGTTGTGTGGTTTAGTTGTAAATGTTTTAATTCTGTTTATATGGGAAGGATTTGTTTTTAATGAAAATGTTACTGACTTTTACATTTTCCTTTTCCTTAATTTTTTTCAGAATTACATATGGTTTTAGTATTGTATACTTTTTGACTAGACAACTAATTAAACCTTTAATAGCCACTAAAATCTATTGCTTGCTTTTGATTTTTCAGTCTAAATATTGCCCTGCATGACTCACCCAACTTTTCTTCATCAAAGCACTTTCATTTGTTTCAATTTAATTCATTGGCAGAGAATTTAATTTGGTATTTATAACAATTTATTAAATAAAATACTGCATGATGATTAAAAATAATTCAACTATTTTTATTTGGGTTTGAAGGAAGTATTAAAACCCTGCTATGTGTGGAAAGTTGTGGAATATGGGGTTGTATTTGTTGAAGCTGTTGAAGCTTATGCTCACCAGAAGGCACTGTGGGAATGGCAGGAGCAGGCTGGGAGTGAGGAAGGAGGCAGTTGAGTGACAGCCAGAAGTGAAGTTGTGATTGGCTGGAGCAATGCATGGGCAGCATATGCACGAGAAGATGATTGGGTGATAGGACATGTGGGAAGCATATGAGCTGGAAGCTGATTGGATGATAAAATTCGTAGACAGCATATGAGTCGGAAGCTGATTGGGTGATAGGATGCGTGAACAGCAGTGCTGCAGCTGAGCCATCCAATGGGTGCCCTTCTTTTGTTAAGTTCTGTTAGGCCTCGGTTTGGTTTTGGTCATGTCTGGTGGAAATTAAAGGTATAAAAAGGGGGTGATTTCTGCAGTAAAGGGATCTTCTTCAGATGTGGGAGCAGGTCTGTGTCACTTTATTCCCCATCGCTACACAAAGTTCCAGACTGCTTCAGATATTTTTTCCACAGTTGCTGCTAAATCCTCAAAATGTATCACTGTCTCTGTAGTTATGTTGGATCTACTAAACACATTGTACAGTCCCAGACAGAGCTTTCAGGGTGAGGATGAATCTCCCATTGTGATAGAGATACTGTAACAGCATCCAGACTTTAAAACGCTGTAAACACCTAAGAGCTTACTGTACCTTTCTTAAACAGCACGGCAGAATCTATTTTTAAGTTCATTACCTTCTTCCAAGGTGAAATCTTTCCTGTGTGGGAAAAGCTTATCTCAAATTAAAGAATATGTTTTCGAGCTGCTGTTACCAGGATACTGAGGGAAGTGCATTCACTCATTCAAATAGCATCAATAAGTCTGATGAGACCTTATAATGAAGTGCAGTTACACTTCTATTTATGTCTTCTGTTTGACAGCTTCAGTATCTGAATGCCCACTACTGATTGATTAAATAAATGTATAACAAACCCCTTTGCTGTCAGATTTTTTAAATAGAAATCAGCAGTGTGACTGAAATGCTCACCAGCTGCTGTTGCCTGAGGTGGTGTATGCAAATGTCTGTGCCTGGGCACTTTAAATCACTTTTTGCAAAGTATAGTGGCATCAGCTGAAAAACATGGTTGGAAGGAGTTTGAGATTCTGTGAGGACTTTTTCAGACTTTTCTAGATGTGGCTTATGTTATGTGAGAAGTTACACAAGGAAATGACTTGTGAAACCCAGAGCATGAATTCCTACTGTCTTAGAACTGTACTTTTTATTTAACTTGTCTAGCTTGTGGGTCTTGGACAAGTGTTCTGAAAATTAGTGCGTAGGAATGACGCAAACCTTGGGGAGCAGAAAATTCGGTACAAGTCTAAATAAGAGATTATTGAAGCCAAAGGGAACTTCTCCATTGAATCCAGTGGAATTTGAATCAAACAATTGGTGTTTCTGGGATTCTGTTGCAGGGCTGGCTAAGGTCGTATGCTTAGCAACTTAGATTATTTTTTTTTCTCTTTCTTGTGTGTTTCTACTTCTTCTCTGAGTTATTCCTTATGTCTGGAGATCTCCTAAACTTATAGTGGAGTATGGTTTCAGCAGTTGAGTTGTTGATTTCTCTTTTGGGGTGGTGCAAAGCAGTTTCATGAGACAGATCAGTTCATTTGCTGTGCTTGACAGTTGTAGCAGTTTATTTGTCATGGCGATCTAGATGGGGCCTTATTCATTGCAAAGACTTATCCTTCTGAAGATGCTCATTTAAACACTCTCTTGTACTTTTGGTAGTTGAAATGGATCTGTACCAACTGAAGTCATAAAATATTTCAGTTAAAAGACTGTGGTTTTTTTTTTTTTTTTTTTTTTTTTTTTTTTTTTTTTTTTTTTTTTTTTTTTTTTTTTTTTTTTTGTATGTAGAGATATTACTGACAAAGGACATTCCTGGCTTGTTACTGACAATATTTTTTTATGTTCTGGAAAAGTGTGTTAATGTTAGCCTGAAAGCTCTAGATCTAAAGTGTTATGTTATACACAGTATATTAAATTGTTATCAAGGCATGTAGCAAAACAAGGAGTGTGTCACTTTCCTGTCTCATGGGAGTATTTGATTTGCTCTGAATTCCATGATACAGTGCATTAAAATATGTGGGTAATTTTTAACATTCACCTAAATCTTTTATGTAGCTATGCTCATTAGCATAGTTAAGAAACTTGCTAATGGAGTCAGTAATTTTTTTAGACATTTTAAGTAGGAAAAATTGAATTTAAATGGCTTTCTCACATGCATGTAATTTGGCTGGACTAGTCTTTAATCTGTAGCTGCAGTATCAATGGAAGGAGTGTATGTTACGTATTTTCAGTTGGTATGTTTCTGCTCACTTCAGTTTTGATGAATTGGCACTTACTGAGGGGAAACAGATTAGGAGCAGACATCTCCTTGCAAAATTTCAAACTGGATTTACATAGCAAAGCAGTCGTGAGAAGAAGCAGAAAATCACCTCAAACTTCGTGGGGCTGTCCTGTCAAAGAAAAAGAATCAATTAGACTTATCCAAAAATACATATGAAATATATTGGTTTTGAGTGTAACTTATCTTTAAAGGCTATTATCTTAAAGGTTATTATTAATAAAGGTTATTATGAACTGCAATGCCTATGCTCTGTGCATTTTCAGAAGGGTTTGAGCCTGGCTTATTGGAAGAGTTTGTGTGTAGTGTGTCACTGTCCTGTAGCTGCCACACTGTGGCAACTTTATGGCATCCCTTTTTTCATGAGGTAGATTGCTTAATTCTTTCAGCCTCTTGGAATTTTTTTCCCCTCTTGGTTACTCATTGTCTCGTTGGTTTAATTAACAGTGACAGACTTTTCTTTTTCTATATCTGTGCTTTTATGGAGCGTGTATGTTTGTATGCAATGGGTGGAGAGAAAGGAGGGGATAGGTATCTACCAAATGTGCAGCATTAATTGCTGTCCTGATGCTCTGTTGTTATTTTCAGAACATGAACTAGAATATGTGACTCAGATAAAGGCTTGATTATCCAAGACACTGGGATTAGCTCAGAGAATTTAAATGAAACATAAGGAAAAGACTGTCCATCTTAAGTAAATAACCAGGTTAAAGGAAAGGCAGCAATTCCAGTCAGTTTGGAGCTGCAGCTAAAAGTAGTGCAATTGGTTATTGCTCCAGTCAGTGATAGTGGTGCAATGCAGTGGTGTGTTAATGAGCTAATCCTTCCACACCAAGACTTGACACTTGTGAGTCCCAGAACTGTTTCTTGAGGTGTATTTTCCAATTACATTACTGCAGAGGCTGCAGAAAATTGTAGGGTGCTTATGAGATTTGTGGTTTAAAGAATGAGAGGGAAAATTTCTTCCTGAAAAGAAGTACTCTTGGGGTGAGTAGTCTGATGTCCTGGGCCTGAATGCTGCAGAACAGACTGAAAAGTGGGGTCTTCCACAGTGTCGGTGTGCTGTGTGTTTGATGTCTTCTTGGAGAAAGTATCTTCCACAAAGGTAATGAATGGGGTGGTGATAGACTAAAGAATAGGAAGGTGCAGTTAATCCCTCTTTTAACAGCTCAGGGTATCCAGAACTTGAGTCCATGGGAGAAGTGATATCCTGGTCAATTCTCCCACCGTATCTGGTGCTGTCATCCCCATCCCTTTTTGGGTCTCACCACTCCAATTTCCAAGCAGCACATGCAGTTCTCTGTAGCAAAGCAGAAGTTAGAGGAGCCCCAAGATTTTCAGAAAGAGGAGATATTTGCAGGAAATGTGAAGGCCTGAAAACTGGGCTTAGTCCAAATTGCTTTGGCAGCACTATAATTATACCAGCTCTTAATATCTCTTCACATTGCGCAGCACAGAACTGGTAGAGCAGCTGGTGATGCTGGTTTGAGAGGTAGCAAAGCTGCCACATCTTGTGTGGTAGGATTCAGTGATTCTCCTCCATAAAACACGTTCCTCAGAGGAACGTGAAATTAGCAGACTGGCTAATTGCTTTGAGGGTACAACACCGGGGGGCTCCAATCAAGGGGCAGCAATGCTGAACAGGCAGGCACTGGAGGACAATTAACAGAGCTCTTGTTACTGCAGAGCACAGAAACTGGCTGCTGACAGGAGCAGAGAGAAATGGAGGAGAAATGGTGAGAATATCCATGAAAGGGAAATGTGGAGTGAAGACTAAGGAAGGCTTTGGGTTTCTAAGTTCCCTGATCTCCACTGGTGGTTTTAAGCTTTGTCTCTTTGTTATTATTTGTTAAGTCACTGTTTCAAGGAATGAGCAACTGTTGTTCTTCTCTTAAGGTTGTGTACAGAACCCTCTTTCTTGTCTCTCTCCACCCTATCACAGTTGTATATATTATTTATTAAGATAAATTAATATTTCCCATTTCAACTCTACTTTTCTAGATTTGAGTATCTGTCTTGGAAATCTGATAAATGTGGTTCAATAGTTGTATAGTGTCTTTAAGTCAAATAAAAACGTTTATAGTGAATGAAAATCTAAACAAATGTTGAAATAGGAGAAATACAGAGAATTAAGCTTATCTCTGTTGGTAGAATGTAGTTTACAAGCAAGAATGATCATTCCTAAATGGGCAAATGTGGACTAGGAAAATCCAAAAAACATAACACTGCTGCTGCTCTTTAGCTAGGCTAAGTTTGGTCTTGCTTCTCTGCACACTTTTTTAGGCCAATGGTTTCCACTAAATTAGCTACCCTGTCATTATTAATGTCCATTACCAGGATAAAGGCTTTTTTTTTTTTTTTTTAATTCATTATAATTTGCATGTGAAAGTCAGCGGCCAGATTTTTCAGTAGCTTTGTCTGACAGTAAGAGAGGAATATACTGAATATGTCTGACTCATTCATGTTGTCTAATTTGCTCGCTCTACTGCTTTTGTTTGTTTGTTTTCTTCCTTTTTTTTTTTTTTTCCTCTCATTAATCTTATAAGCCTCTGTGAAAATGGAAAAGGAAGGAGCAGTGTAGCAGCCCTGGTTGTTATACACTGAATATACAGAGCCTTTTTCATGACAGAAAATAAGGAGCCTGGGAAAAGAGTATTACCTGAACCAGTAAGATCACTGCTGATACAACTCATCAATTTGTTTGCTTTAAATTTCTTAAAGCTTGTTTGGTTGATTTATAGGTAGTTCCTTGTTATTACCTATAACCTTGGAGAAAGAACTGACTTGTCTGGATAATGTCCAGTAAAGCTGCACTGAGGCACAAATGCACTGCTTGTAAAGCTGGCTGAAAAACATTCAATCATGGAAAGTTGTCCTTGTTTCTTGGCTTTGAGACTGTGACCTTCAGGACACGTAGTCAGCAACACTTGGGATAAAACATTTTTGAGAGACAGAGGTTCAGAGCTCGTACAAGTTTTTAAGCCTCCATGTCCATTTGTCTAACAAGAGCAGGTGGCTGAATAATGCCTTGGTTTCTGTTTGCATAAGAAAACATCTGTTCTAAAGATCCACTGATCTTCATTTCAACAGTGAAACCATAATTTTGGACAAAAAGAGATACAGAGGCTTTGATGCACTGAAACTATTTCTGAAAGCCCCAAGTGCATGACAGTGTCAGCTTCCTCTACTGAACTCTCCAAATGCAAAAGTGCATTAATCTCATTCCATTAGTCATTGGTGGCCAGAACGTACTCATAAATGAGCTAAAGTGTAAATCTGTGAATACAGTGATAGCACAGAAAAATCCAGTATACATGCATGTATGTATACATACATATATAATGTACAAATGTACTTTCCAGTATCTTCAATCTATCCGCTTGCCCCAGCATTAGAATTTCAGTGATGAAAATGTTCCCATGTCACTAATTCAATCCTTATGGGGCCTTGCCTTAAAAAAAAAAGGAAAAAAAAATTAACAAACTGCTAAATTGCTAGCAGCACTTCAAATGCATTGAGTTGTTTGTTTTCCACCCAGAAGTTTGGATTCCCTGTGCTTAAGTTTAAGGAAGCAGGAAAAAAGCTATGAATAATCAAAAGTGCACATTTGTGGGAATTCTGTAAATCTGTGTCATGCACTGCTGTGTCTTGCACATGCAATGCACAGGTGTAGTTGTGATGAACAGAGATTTGGAAATTGTGTCATTCAGCCTTAAATTCAAAGAGGCAGAAACCTTAACTCCCAAGGACTACTGTCATGGCTCAGAAGCTGTGCCTTCTTTTGCAGGGGTTGGCTTTTGGTTTTCTTTGGATGTGACACAAGTTCTGCCCATTTACTTGTGCCCATAACTCAGCCAGGAGGTATTAGCTTCAGCACCAGGAGCTCAGTGAGGTGGAAAGCCCTTGCAGCTGTTTATTGCTCATGCTGAGATCCCAGAGCCAGTTCTCTTTCCATTTGTCACACACTTTTGATGTACAGGTAGTGACTCTGTGTGTGTGTGTGCATAGAAGAAATTATAATTTTAAATTTTTTTCCACATTTGCAATTTAATACTTTTAATACTTATTTTTTAATAATCATAAGAAAGTGATACAGAGCTGTCAGAGAAATTGAATGAGATTGGAAAAAGAAGGGAGGAAGAAAGAAAAGGAAGGTCAGGCTATGGGAAACAAAGTGGTCTGAGGCTGTGTTTTTCCTTCAGCTGCTACATCCTGATACAAAATGAAGCTAAATTCAGTTATTATAAGAAGAATCTCTCAAGAAGACTCTAACCTAATACCTAGAGTGAAACATAAGGCTACTTAAACAGTGAGCACCAATTAATAGCATTTAGCATGTCAGACATTTGCAATGTACTCTGCATGTATGCGTTGTATGTAGGACAAGGTTTTACCTGGAGTGTTGCTTATGGATGCTGAGAAGCTGAGCCAGGTCATGCTCACCATGAGAGGGCAGAGAGCTGGAGTGTGGCTGAGTCACTTTCGTGTGTGAGCTCTGCACAGACTCTGCTTGGGAGAAGACTGAGCAAAAGTAAAGATGTCTCTGTGGATCACAGATGTCACTTTACAGAGATGAGGCTCAGAGATGCAGCTCCTGAATAGCAGCACTCTGTTAGCCCTCACTGCTGTAGAGACAGGAATAAGAATGTATATAGGACAAGAAGTAGGCGAAGAACGTGTCTCTGTATACTGGTAGAAGTAGGCAAAGAGCATGTCTCTGTATGATACCCCCTGCCTGTTTTCTTTGGCTGTTTTTTCAGGGAAGGTTACACTATCATCCCCTGTGGTCAGAAAAATGACATTTTCTGGGAAACCAGGACCTTGGGGGATTTGTTAACTGGTAGAAGTCATATTTCTTATGTCATTCTGGTGTCTTCAAGTAGAATCACAGTCACTTGGCATGTCTGGAAATAGTACATCTTCCTCCAAATTCATATGATTTGTCTTTGTAATGTGGGAGAGAATCAGTGCATATCAATAAGTGTTCCAGTGAAACTTCCATGTAGCTTCATTGGGAAAGGCTGGAGAAACATTCATTAAATTCCAGTGGAAAGCCAAGGTATTTTGTTACCTTTGACTGGGGCAATAAATTGTAGTGGCAAGGAGTGAGTGGAGATAAGGCATTAAGCAATGGGTGCCAGAAAGAGCAGAGTGATACCAGTAAGGCTTTAAGCATTGCCCCTGGATGTAATTTCAGTGACTTTCAGTGTGCATTGCACCATTTCCTAGATAATTCCCTTTATCAATTGCAGAGTGAAAACCCCTTTTCACACAGTACCAGGCAGATAGTATTTGACCCCATCATCAGGCTCCCAACTCTATTTATAGCGCTGTTTCCTTTTGCATGTTTTTTGTAGCTGGTCTGTAAATGTGGCTGAAAACAGTGTTTTGTGATTGCTGGAGAGTCACTGATGGCACTGGGGTGTTTCTGGGTGCAGATGGCAAAGTGAGGTCATTGGCATAAAGGAAATTAATGTAAATGAAAGCAATTAAGATGTTTAATCATGGGAATAACATTTTTCTCCCCTTACTGTAGCGATGTACTGTGCTTATTTACAGCCCTTGTAACTCATGGTATGCTTGTCCTTCAGTCTCAGCACTAAAAGCAACTGTAATCCAAGTAAGTTGCTCTTCCCTAATATTGTTTTTATTTAAGTCCTTTGATTGTGATGAATTTGTATGTCTCTCCCACATTCCTTGACCTGGTTAGGCTAAATCAGAAGGTTTAAAATGATGTAGTCTTGAATAAATGTTCAACCAATAATGCTAAAGATAGATTAAAAGAAAACTATGTTGTCAACTGTATATGACAATCCAACAAATTAACTCAAAGCAGAAATATTCAATAAAAGCCACATAACAAGCGTAAATGAAGTTGCTAGGAAACATATTTTTTCTTTTCTTCAGTCTCATTCACATTGGTGATAGATTTTCTAAAGTCTTCTACCAAGGATGAGAAGGGGGAAAAAAAATAAAATCTTTAAGTTGGTTCTTGTCCTCAGTTAAAATGAGCTGACACTGTTTCTTATCAGTATTCTGCTGGGGCACCCAAGCCTGTTCATTTCTTTCTTTAACAAATGATTGATCTGGACCTGAGAATTGAGGGAACCTTGTAAAGTGCTAAAGCAAACAAATGGAGATAGAAGGATTGATTGTGCTCTGCTGCAGTGATTTTATGCAAGTGTTTTTTATCCTTAAGAGACTTCTAGCTTTTGAATTGGAAAAGGTTTATACAGGCTTGAATCATTAAAACCTTTATTTACTTTCAATTAGTGATGTGCTGAACTGTTCAAGGAAAAGTTCTGGGTTGGAAAAACTTGGTGTATCTGCATATTGGGATGGTGGTAAGGGCAGCTTGATTTCCAGATTTTCCGTAGCTTTTGATGAGGACTGTAACTGCAAGAGCTAAGACTTGTAGGTAGAGAGTTTGAGTAGCAAGAGTAAAACTGTCCTTTTAATTCCTTAATAATTGTTTCTGAGGTCAGTTGTGGATTTGGGCTTTTTAAGAGTAAAGCAATAGAGAAAGAGGTGCATTGGAGAAATCATGGGACAGGTCAGGTTTGAGCACAAGTGACTGCTTCTTTCCACAGGTGAGTTGTACAACTGGAACTGAGAGAGGTGAGGTATTTGCCCATTGCTTTAAAGGAAAGGGAGGTGCTGTCTTCAAGTGCTGCAAAAAATCATTTAAATGATCCATACTCATGCATTTCATCTTGACATGTGAAGCTTCCAAGCAAATCTTGAGTCTGATTTCCTTCTGCCTCCAGAGGGGTTATGAGCAGGCATTTCTCATGTGATCTCACAATCTTTTAATTGCTATTCATTAAAAATAAAGGGGTTAAAGCAGTGGCCTCATAAGGATTTTAATACCTGCTATTAATACTATGCTGCAGTGTTACCCAGTATACTGACTGTGGGGAATTCTAAGACTGAAGGACTTAGAAGGTAAAAATGTTTTACCTTAGGTCTCTTTTTTTAGTTCTTATAAAAAAAGCAGCATAAAAGGTAATTGGCATCAAACCTTAAACTTGATTTTAAAGATTATTGGTCTTCACTGCTGAGCATCAGTCCAGTGTTTGCTAGACCACTTGAATGAGAGTGGTATTTTAAATCAAAGTTGATTTAACTACTCTTAACATAATAATCAGCAGGCAGTCAAGTCATTGAATTCAGGGGATGACTCCCTCAGTCTGAAGAGACTACCACAGATGTTTTTCTAATTATTGCAGTCATGTTTTATAAAGCAGAGGATATTCTGACAGAAAGAATCTGGGATTTAAAATATTGGCAGTGTTTTCCAGCGAGGACAGGCAGAATTTGTCATGTGTCCACTGAACTAAGTGGCCAAATAAACATACTTGATTTTGTTATTAAGGATGTCATTCATCATATTTTTGATGGGGGAGCTGAATTCTGTAATAGTATACATTTTTCTAGGAGAATTTTAGTTCAAGAAGCATTTTCATTCCACTGGTATTCTTTCACTGAGACCTATATCTAGCAGTTGCCTCAAATGCAGCAAGAATTTAAACTGAAAGCCTTTTTTTTTTTCTTCTTTTGTATATTTTAAAAATATTATTAAAACCTATGAAATAAAATCTTTGCTTTATAAAGTCAGTTGCTGCTTCCTGACTATTAGTTATAGCAGTAAATGCAAGCTCTCTAAATTTATTTGCCAGAAAAAGCAGAGATAGCCTCAAGAACTGTTTCCCAAGGCAGTGTGCTTCAAATCTATGTCAATATAAGCTGGTGGCAAGAAGTAACAATACACACATACGAGATTTTTTTGGGGGGATTGGCTGTTAGGTTTTTTTTGTTTGTTTTTTTAATTGTTTATTAGATTGGCTGGATCCTTCCCCTCCTGTAGTCTCACAGTATTTGTGTTGTGGTTTTTTTCAGTTATTTTTTTCTCCTTCTCCTGAGAAGCTGGAAGGCTTTCTCAAGCAGTAATACCACAAAGCACAGCACAATGCTGCCACTGCAAAACTGTTCACAAGGACAATTAAAGTACAGGATAACTGAAGGTCATAGCCAGGATGAGAACCTAAATTACTTTACTCTTCCTACAAAGCTGTAATCTCTTGACATTCTTGAGTTTACAGTTTTGCTAATTACTTCCTAACTACTAAAAAACAAAAAATGGTTGATACAGTAAGAAATTTATTTTCCTTTCTCCATTCCATTGCTTCCACTTCTATTATGGCTATAAGTGTTCTTTTCCTTTAATTTGCAAAGCCAGTGTGTTATCCAATTTTCTTCTTCTTCCAAAATCTATGCTAAGAACTAGACTGAGGAAAATTTGACTGTGGTTTTTTTCCCTCTATAGCACATTGAAAAAAAATCAGTCCTTTCTAGTTTTCTTCATGGCAAGTATTGTTCTTTGTGCTGTAGTTTTCTGTCTGCTTTTTTTGCTTTTTTGTCTTGCTTTTTTTTTTTTTTTTCTTTTTTTGTAGCCTAAGATGTAGGCTTCACTCAGACTTCACTGTTTGAACCTTCCAAAGCCCTCCAAAATTCCAGGGTGAGAATGCCATGCAGATAAATACAATCTGCAAGTGCTCTTTGTAGTAACACCTTGTGAGCCATTCTTTGTATAACTCCAAAACTGAAACCATTCCTCAGAATTTATATATGTTATAGGTAGGTGGGCTGCTCTTAACACTTTCAGTGAAATGAGCCCCAGAATGAATTAACTTAATGAGTAATAATATGGTTCTGATAAATATATATGGACTGATGGATGAAACCATGAGTAAATTAACATGGCTTGCTGTTTGACATGAAAGTGGAACTCAGATTCATCACACAATGATGAATTTTTGAGGACTGTGTCTCTTGAAGAGCCAGTAGAAGTATTTTGATATTAAGTAATGAGTGAGGGAGTTTTATGTGTTGTTTTATACTAACATGTCTTGCATATGCTAAACAGCCATGCTAAATTTTAGGCTACTCACATGCCTTTGCACTAAGTAAAAATATTACTGCTATAAGTACATTTTTGAACATTCTCTAAGGAAAGCAATGTTAAATTGTTCACAAATTATTAATGCCAAACATCCTAGAGGTGTTGTTTCACTGTTCATGGTATGGCAGACTTAAGAAAATTAGTCTAATGATCATAGAGTCATAAATACATCTTCTCAAGCTACTTGAAAGCCAATTCTCATCAGTTATTGGAATGGTTCCTGGGAAGAATCAGCTTAGATATGGCCAATTCAGAAACACAGACAAACTTCTACATTGAAAGGAGAGCAATATTTAACAGGAAAAGCTCAAATTTAACTGGAGATCACATCACAAAGGATTGATAAAAGCAAAAGATGACAAATTCCAACAAATCTTGCTGATGCAGGATGATATTTCTTACTGTTGGACAGCTGAAGTTGTATTTGTAAAGCAGTGGGGGTCCTGCATGCTGTCACCAAATAAGTGTTTAAATAAACCTCCTGGGGGTGGCTGCTCCCTGCCTTCCCCTTCTGTGTCATAGGGAGAATGCACTTAAAAAAGGAGAAAAAAAAATCTTATGTAACATTAAATACTGGATTTTGCATAAAACCACATTATGAGTTTTATATATTTCATACATTTATGTTACATTTGTGTTGTGTCAGTAATCTTACAGCTTTGTATAAAGCTCAGCAATGAAGGTGGATCATGGAACCACAGGTTGTGTAAGGTTGGAATGGACCACTGTTCAACCTTCATTGTTCAACTGCTGATTTATCTAGTTATGCAGTTAGGTTATTAATATTTTATTTAGTATGCAGTAGCTGGCTGAAACTCATGCTGAAATGGGGAGATGCCATGAAGCTGCAGAGAGGGAGAAGAGAATTGTTATTTCCAAGCTGTGCTTTGGTGATGTGCAGCAGTTGTTGCAGTCAGGCTCAGGACGGTGTGTGCTCTGTGCTGCCTCCTGGAGAGCAGCCAAGGACCTTAGCTGAGCTGGTTTGGTCTGTCCAGCAGTTCCTTGCCTCTGTCAGGCTCTCACACTTGTACCCAGTGTGCTGCCTGTCTGCTCAGGGTTGCCCAGCTCTCTGCACACCACTGTGCTTTGTCACACAGGCACTTTCTTAAATACTTTAGAAATTTTCTTCTTCTGTAGATTGCGTATTGCTGCGGGAGTAGAGAGATTAATTCTGTAGCACTTTCATGTTCTGTATACTCTTGAGCTAATTATTTATAAGTCAGAATTTAAACAAGCAAACAAAAACTTCTTCCCCCGCTCCCCACCTACTTGTCTTGCAGTTTGGGACAAAACCCATAGAAATGTTCCCCCATAATCAATATTTGAAGCCTCTTCAGTATGACAATGGCAGAATTATTTATGGATGCTCCAGTGTCATTTCACCTGGAGTTATCTTTCCTGTGCTGTTTTTAAAACCAACTACTATTTAAACGTTTTAGTGCAGTGTCTAAGTCTCTATGAGGTTAAAGTGCATTTCAGTGAGTTTTTACTAACAGTACAGCTGTTAAAGCAGCCAGCATGCCAAATTGCAGGACTACCTTAGGAAACTTATATTACAGAGAGCTGGAATTTGCCAGAAATTTAGTTTGATCACTCTCTATTTTAATGAAAAATAATAGCACTGTTTTGTAAGTGGTTTCAGGTTTCTTTAAGAACTGATTTCAAGGAGGAACACTAAGGAAGTGAGTTTTTACAAATTAATTACCATGAATGTCCAGAACACATAGTTCAGTTTCACATTCTTTTGTGAGACTAGCTCAATAAAATGAGCAGAATTGCTTCCTGACAAGACTTGTAGACTCACTTGTAGTCTTTGCCATGGTGATACAGGGGATCTCCTGATAAAAAGAGACAGGTGCTCGTCTGAAGTTGTCTCAGACAGATGCTGCTCTCCAGTCATGCTCCTGCTTTACTGTATGATTCTGTATCAGTTTTTCATTAGAGTTGTTCCTTGGGGTGAGCAGGTCAGGAATTTCAATTCTTTGGTTTGGATCAGGTTCAGGTCAGTGAAAACTTTTAGTGACCTGACCCAGTCATGAACCAGAGATAGTCCCAGAAGTTTCCCTTGAGATGGAAACTGGACTCCTGATGATGCTTATCAGCTGGTGACACAGTATGGCTTTCTAGATAACATATGACATTGTGGGGTGCTTGTGATTGCAGACCCTTGTTTGGATAAAGAAAGAAATGGACTTTTTACTGAATTTGATAAAGTTGCTAGCCAGTCACATTGTCATTTGCTTTTTGTTCACTTTAATGGGTCTGGGGATCTGTAATTTTTACAATGTGTTCCAAGGCTTTTATCTCTGCTTGATCTATTTTTAATTGTGTTTTTTTTTTTTTTTTGTTTTTTTTTTTTTTTGTTTTTTTTTTTTTTTTTTTTTTTTTTTTTAATAATTTTATTTTCACAGCTAATTTGCAGATTCTCAGAGTATAAACTTACCGTCTAGGACCACAATATCATATGGCTTTATGGTTCCATTGATTAGTTTCACCTTATTACCTTTAAGTTATTAGGGAAGAAAGGAAAGTTCCTATATGCCATAGGTCATATAATTGGGATCAAACCATGGTGGATAAGAGCTGGTTGCTGCCTCTTGAGTTAAACAGAGCTAAAGATAGTGTGCTGTAGTGTGTTCACTGCTGTATGATCTAGCTTAGTCTGAACAAAACTGTCTTCCTTTCTCCTTGCTCTCTGTTGATTTTTTTATTCTGCCTACCCCATTCCACACCTGGGTACTTATTATTTTCAAGAATCTCCTCAAATGTTTCACATATTCTGTGACATAGAAGGATGAGTGAGGAGTTATTAAAAGTACAAGCAACATTATTCCTTAGGCTTAGACATCAAGAGACTCTCTGCCTTTAAAGCTTCTCCTTGCCAGACAGATCTTTGTACCTGAGCAGCTGAGCAATCTTCATCCTCATGATAACTTTTACTATTGATACCAAAATTATTATTATAAAGTGAAAATGCATGAAGAGGCTTAACCATTTTTTCCCAGTTAATGATCAGTTCCTAACTCTTAATTTCCTGTTAATGACAGCAAGAATGGGACTGACAGCATCTGTTGTTTTGGACTTTTGCTTTGGGTTTGTTGTTCATTTGTTTGTTGATTTTAGGCTTTTTTAGGATGATGGTTTGTTTGCAGCTGTCCAGTGCAGCCAGTTAAATTGGTTTGCTAACAGGATTTTCCCTCTTGTCCAGGCAGTGCTGACCTGCAGATCTGTGCCCTCTCTAGAGTGCTGACTGTCACTAGCAGACTTCACTGAAAGGGAAATTGTGTTTCATTCCCTAGGCTTGAGGATATGCCAGGAGATGAGCCTTCATCCCATCTAAATGACTTCCCTCTTCCTTTGCTTCCTCACCCATCTGTGTGTGCTGTTTTCAGTGGAGGGCTTGTGACGGAGATTCCACTGATGTGGGGGATGCCTCCTTCTTTTAATTCAAAACAGTGAAGAAGTTGGGGTTGCTATTATAATTCACACTTCATTTAGTGAGTGGGACATTCAGCCTTCTTACCCTCAAGTCTGCCCTCACCCTGAGCCCACTGCAGAGAAGCCCCACAGTGAGAGCTGTAACAGCCAGTGGGGCAGGGAAATCAAGGTAAAACACGGCACCAAGGCTCCCAGGTTTAAAGAGAAAAAGGGAGGCACAAGAGCATAAAAGGGGATGTTCTATTTCTTAATGTGATTGCGTTACCACAACGTCAAAAGATTGATTTGCCTTATCACAGTTAACCTCATTTGTAACCTTTCCCTTTAAATTAATCCAGATCAGACAATAATTATGAAACCTCTAAGATAAATAGAGATGGATGCTTTATTAAGATAAATGAGATGAATGTTTGAGGGCAGAACAAGTTTCATTTTGAAATGCAGCATAGTTTGAGTCTGTTCTTTCAAATGGATGCTCTCTTCTGGCTACTGTCAGAGAGTTGAGTAAGCATTAAATTAAGGAATGAAGGCACTTTGGGTGATAAATATGTTCAGCTGATGGCTCTGATGGAAGATAAGTGAAGTTGTACCTTCTTGTAATGTTTATTATTTAATAAGCCAAAGACAACCAGGTAAAACTAGCCTGCAGTGGTACAGGTGAGGGGTCTTGAGCAGTGCTCCTTCCTGTCCAGCAGTAGTCCTGCCTAGTAGCTGCTTCTAATTAATAAACCAAACTCAGAATTATTGGATTTCTAATCTGATTTCACGTCATTCATTTTGTGAAAAGTACTTCTAGGGAATGTGTAAACCAAGAACTATCTGTATATATATTTGTTGGGATTTGATGGCTTTCCCTTATGGTATTTCTGGTTTCTGAGCAGCTGCAAGTCTGAGACATCTCTGTCCATTGGTCAGCTCAAAGCCTGCTTCACCCCACCATGCAAACACTGTGTTTGTGTGTACTCTGAGGTCTTTCTGTCTGCTTGGCCAGCACACTTAATAGATTTTAGGGGTTATTTTAGGGTTCTGCAAGAACATTGTGTTGCACACTGGTTGATTTTATCCATTTATGACCTACAATATAAATTTTGTCTGAAATATGCCTCTCAAAAAGACATCCAATCATAGTAGAAAACATCAGATGGTGAAGGATTTCTTGGTAGTTTCTAATTTCCCACTGAAACTCTTTATTTGCGTTAAACTTTAAAATGATTTTTTTTCTGGCTTCTTTCAGTCATTTGTTTCCCCACTATGACTTTCTACTGGATTAAAGAACTCTTAGGGTTCAGGATGTTTTTGTGCTGTGATTGTCATCTCTCAGTCTCTTAGATGAACTAAAGAAAGTATTTGACCTCTGTGTCTTCTACTGCAAGATGCTCTGGGGTTTTTTTATTTGCCAGCCTCTTACTTATACCTTTTTTGTAATTTCTTCCTTTTTATTGAAGTTACTGCACAGAGCAGCTTGGTATGTTTTTTACTTTTCAAAAATCCCCTGATCTGCATATTACATAATTAGATGAATACATCATCCACCCAAAATGACAACATCCCAGGTGTATGCACTTACTAGAACTGTGTGGCCAGAAATTTCCCAGTTAATGTGTTTGAGGCTGGAGGCTGCTATTCTTGGAAATGAGATAGCCTTTCTATGTTCCAGAGCAAGAACAATGAATCTCATTCTCAGAATCTGTTTCAGACATCACTTTATGAGCCAGATTTTCAGCTGGGATAAGCCAATGTTGGTCTGAGGTCAGTAACACTGATTGCAGCACTTAGCTGAAGACCTGAGTGCAGAAGCTGAAGACCTAAAATATATAGGAAATACATTTTTTTTTTTTTTGCATTACCTTTTTAAAGAAAATCATGGCAAACTTTTTAATTTGTGAAATGTATCACTGACAGGTTCTTCTTCCAGAAACAGACTGGCATTGAATCAGTAAAGCACCAGACTTGGTCACATCTACCAAGTTGTTTCTCAGTATAACTTTAGCTGATGTAACCTGTGATTTTGCATTAGATTGGTGCCCTGGTGACAGGTTAGGTGTTTGTCTGATGGGGCACCAAGCCAGTCAAAACAAACTGCTGCTCACCTGACCTGTGAGGTGCTTGAATTGTGAAGATTCAAAGCTGGTAAAGCTGACCAAATACATATATATGTATGTATGTATTTGTATGTCAATCTGTGTAGATTAGTCTCACACTAAAACAAAAGCTTTTGTGATCTTCCAGTACTTGTCCTTCATTATAATTTCATATATTATTTGCTGAAAAGCAGCAGTATCTGAAGGGAAATACTCTATATGCTCCTGTTGTATCTGTTACCTGGTATTTTTTCCATGTGTGCTGAATTCATTGAATGATGCAATCGCTGGGGCACTTTCCTCACATATAGCTAGCTAGAAAGTTTATTGCAATAGGAAATTAGAAAGGGAGTTTTGGTGTTAGTTTTATTTTTTTTTAAGTCAGATGAAGGCATTTTGTGTGTTCTATATGTATTTTTTGTATGATTGGAATTTGTGAGTGCTTTTGGATTTAAGCTATTAAAAGAGTCTTTTCTTCAGCTAATCACAGTCAATAGGAAATACATTTTACAGAGTGACTGAATCTGGCAGATGCCTTTCCCCCTGAAATTTGCTTAGACTGACTTGGACCCACACAGTTTAGGAGTCTCATGTTTAAGTTTTTTAAGAGGTAAAATTGAAAATGACTGGTTTTGGTTATTCTCCATGATCAATAAAAACCAGACTTCATGAACCACTGGGGTGTGCTCTGGGCTGGGTGAGAGTTAAATAAAATGACTCTCTGTTTGTGTAGCTTGTTTGATTTAGCTTCATCAGCATCCTGAATGTTTAAATTGAATCTTTCTACACTAAATTCATTATCATTAGGTAATCCAACAAAACAGAAAATGTCAGTCAAGTTTGATACCTCCTCCCAGAGGAACTACAACAAAAATCTTAGGGCAGTAGACTATATTACATCACAGCTTTTGCTGAAAGTGCACTTCTGTTAGGAGCAATAGTCCCAGTTCCAAATTCAAGCACTGGAATTGGTATTTCAGGGTTGGATTGGATTAGGGTCTTTTGTTGTTTTGTTGTTTGGTTTATTTGATTTTGTTTTGTTATTGGTTTTTTGGGGGGTTTGGTTTGCCTGTTTTTTTTTTTTTTTTTTTCATTTTTTAACATTATCTTATGAGTTCAATTTCCTGGAGGGCAGGGGTCACGTGTGTGGTTTGAATTAATAGATTAGGGTTTGAGTTAAAGACCTCTGGAGTCAATGAAAAAAAAATCACCTCAGTTGGGATGGTTTTACAATTAGGCCTTGATGTCCACACAACTGGAGCAGAAGAAACTTAAGAATATTATATTGTACTGTAAATATGTGGAATGTTGTTGCTTGGCTGCCACTGTAGCAGTTCTTCTGGCATAGCTCAGGTATGGGCTAGTCAGGTATGTGGCCAGTCAGAAGGATCAATTAAACTAACTGCAATTTGAAATCTAAAACTTTCAAAGGTTGAAAAAAGATCTGGATCTTCTTTCTGATTGATTTTTGTGGGCCTGACATCCCCAATCCTGCAGACAGCTCTGTCTGCATTGCCTGTCGATGGTTGCTGTCTTAAGTCCAAAGAGAGTTACACTGAAAATTTCCGGTGTTGAAACATAAATGAAAATCCCATACCTGAGTAAGCAGAAGTGCTGAATTCTCTGGGTACAATGATAGAACATGTGATAATTTATGTCATAAAAGAATGCATAGATTTGTTGTTTTGAATACCACGTTAAATATATGTAAAGGACCATCAAAACTTCTGCCTTATCTTCTACATAAGAAAGTGTAAAGATAAATTTCCTCTTTAAATTAGTCTATATTAAAGTTGGATAGCATTTTCAATAATAAAACTCAATTTTGTAGTTCTGTATTATAAATTTGGCAGCTCTAGCTGCTTGTAGAAAAATTACATTATTTATTCACTATTAATATGGGAGAGTTGACTAAATTTTTAAAATGCTTCCTTTAAAAAACGTTTTATAGACATTAGTAATACAATTTGAGATGAGATATGAAGTTTCTCAAAAGAAGAATTTTAGGTTTTTTAAACAAGCCCCATGTGGCATATATATAGATGTTAAAATATGTCAAGCCTGTTTTTTCCAGTATTTCTGATGTGCTTGGCCCACTGAGTCATGATTCTGTTCCCCTGTTGAGCCATTTAAAACAGGAATATAAAGGAGTACATGAGAAACGCTTTAAAGTGATATGAAAAAGCTTAATATAGTTTCAAAAATTTATTTTCTCCACTTGGCATGCAAATCGTTAAATTTTTAGGCAATGCATTAAAGCATTTGTTAAGAGGGAATTCATATAAGGAAAAATAGGCAGGAGAGATAGGTAAGAAAGGACCTTTGAACCTGATTAAGAGAGACAGTTGTTTGCAAAAGCCTTTTTGTTCTGTAGTGGGAGAGCCCACTCCTCCTGAGGGGAAGAGGCAGCCCTGTAACCCAGCAGCCTCAGCCCAGCTCCGATGCTGCTGCTCTCTGTTTTATTTGACATCTCTCTCTTTCTCCATTACATCTTTTAATTAAGAGAGCTTTACTATGGATTATCACCACAACATGCTAGTTGCTCCCAAATAAAAGAAAAAGACCTCTGACCCTATGGATAAGAAGAGTAATGCTGAAGTTAATGCCCTGACCATACAGTTTCTGGAGATGTGTTTTTGGACCTCTGGCTGCAGGTCAGAGTCAGTGTGAGGAGGGCTTGGCAGACAACTGCTGGCTGTAGTTATCTAAACAATGCAATCTCTGTCCACAAGGCTGCAAACCCAAACCAGAGAGGGACACGTATCAATGAAACACTCTCCTTCTTGTGCAATTCTTTTACATTTTATTAATTGTTTTCCTGGAAAACTGATGTCCCCCTTCATTTTACTGTAGAACCTTATCCTTGTAGCCTTCACCAAATGCAGAATCTCAGAGAAGTGATGATGAGTAGTAACTGTCATATATTTGATTAGCTTTTTACAAATTTACATTTTCACTGCTGTGTATGGAATAGTAATAAAACAAATGCATGTTTCCAGTATCTGGAATGCCACATATCCAATCTATGTGGGGGAAAAAAAAAATCATTGTTGTAAGAGTATTTTAGAAATACTCTTTTATTGGCAATACTTTTGGTAATATTTGTAGGGAACATGGGTATAGAGAAACACTATTGAAATTCTGTGAGAATTCACTTGTTCTTGGAATCTCCACTAAAACATCTCAGCAAGAACAACAAAATCGCCACTCTGTGAGAGTCAGTTGGGGAACATGTGATAGCCAATATCACCAGCAGAGACCAGTTTTATGTTACACTGTTGAGCCTGAAATGAGTCAACAATTGCATTGTTACTCTGCCAGAATCATTATAGTGACCACTGTAATTCAAGGACGGAAGATTTCATGTACCCTTTGCTATTTCCACATTGTGTAACTGATGCCAGCATAAAATGCTGTAGGCTTAAGATTGAACTTCTCTACTTAGCCCCATTCATGTCTTTGCTAAATTTGGAAAAATCGGTCAGTGATAACCCGGAGCCCCTGCTTAACTCACTACTGCACAAAGAATCTAAAATAGTGCTAGACACAGACCAGGGTACTTACCTAAGCACAAATTATAATTTTTCTAGAAAGAGTATTTGTGTATATTAGGAATAAAAAGCTGATTTTCCTGTTTTAGTTATGTATAACATCAGTTTTTTGCAAATCAGTTACTAAAAAACTACAATGATTTTTGGTAATTTTAATTTAGCACTACATTTAAGGCTGAAGTGCCAGTAAGAAAGGCTTCTGGTTTTCTAAATGGAGAAAGGTAGGCTGGGCTCATGAATAAGGCTTGACCAGGACTAGAACTCAGACATTTAGCATTCAAAGCCCTGAGTGTGACACATAACCATGTTTAATTTCACTTCTTTTGGCTCTTAAGATCCTAAACTTTTTGAGGAAATGGCTCTTTCTACTCTACCAGCTACAGCAAGGCCCAGGGTAATTTTCCAGATATTACTGTTAGAGCTGAAGTCAAAGGCAAATATTAAAATTAGCCAAAAAGCAGTGATTGGCACAAAGAGAGTTGATGTCAGGTGCTTGCCGGGACTTTGGATTCTTACCTGTGTTTTTCCTCAAGACTTCCTGTTCACAGTCTGAGCAGGGAGTTTTAGAAGGTCCAGCAATGAGAATCTCAGTGACTTGAGTACAGTCTACTTGGGTGTCTAGAATACTGGAAAAGTATTTCAGTGTTTGTCAAAGCAGCTTCTGTGGAGGTGATAAAAGCAGGCTGACCATTTCACAAATGTGTAGATGCATTTTATGGTGTTTATTTGTTTACTAATTTAAATTAGAAAACTTTGACGCCTTTTTTCCCAGCCTGTCCCATTGATGCAAATTTGCCTCTCTGACATAGAGAACTATTGGAATTTCTGACAGCAGCACAAGAAAGACAGAGAAGGGAGATCATGTGGTAGGAGAAGTGGCTTTCATCTCTGAGGCAAGGGGATGCATTTAGTTAACTAAATTCCTTCAGGTCCAACTCAAAGTCTAAACGTCCTGTCCATCAGCGTGAACAAGTGGTGTGAAGGCTCTAAAGTGCTCCTTTCACATGCAGATCAAACATGCCCTTGTTCAGAGCAATCTGGACTTCTCTGCCTTTTCATTTCCCCCTAGACATAGATTCAACATATTTGGTGTTAACAGTTTTACTTTTTTTTTCCTATGGATATTACTGGATCATCATATCTATTTTTGCTTGCTACAAAGAAAATGTAAATTTCCCTTCAAAGAAATGCTTTTCAGTTTATAATTTTGCAAGCTCACCAAGAAATATGTGTGCTTGTGGGTGCATAACGTAAATGCACTTAGAAAATGTGGGCAAAGGATTTACTGCTCATGTAGAAATGCTTCACATTTAGTAAAACAAGGGCATTTTTCCATTTGCTTTGTGACATGATGCAGATGTAGGAGTTCATAATAATGCAGAATCAAAAGAGGAACCACCTGATGTAGTGAAGAACGTGCTACACTATATATATCGAGGCAGAAACAACTTGGAGGGAGTAAAGGGTTTGAAGCTTGACCATAAATATTACACCCATGTAGTGCATTGCCATCTTTTTGCAGTGTTACATGTGTCTATTAATAATAGATGATTGTGTGGAATTTACATTCTGGGGCTACATCCCAGGAATAGCTGGAGTTCCTGAGCTTTGCTCACAGTGAAGGGAGTGCAGGGCTCACGTCAAGCACTTGCAAAGCTGTGCTGCCTGCAGGGTTTGCTCTGTGCTGCTGTCACTCCCACTTGGGATTCCCCAGGTCTTTTCCCTGGGTCCTTCAGTGGCACTGTTGTTAATGTGCTGTGCAGAGATTTCTCCAGGAGTAATGGAAATTTAATGTATTAGCTGTAAGTTAGAGGGGTATTATTTATTTGATTATTCACCATTAATGGTGTTAATTTAATTTGTTACTGGTTATGTTTGTGCTGTTTTGATTTTGTCCATTGAGGAAGCCTGACACTAAGTCTTTGTGTAATTTCTCTGCAAATTTCTGTGCATTTCCTTTCAATGGACATTTACAGTGCAGGAGGCTGAGGAACTGCCCCCTTTAAAAGGATAATGTTTTCTGTTTACTGAGAATACTTTTCCCAACATTTTTTAGGAAAGAAATTTTGTCTTATTGCAGAGGTTTATGGATATTCTGGACACAAACTTTGTTGTCTTTAGAAGGAAATCTAAATGGGGCCAGAATCTGGGGTGCAGTAATATTTCTGAGACTGTAAACCATAGCCCTGTAACAAAAGTGAGGTTACTGCCAGGCCATGAAAGCTCAGAGAATCCTCAGAGCTGAGTCGTGTAGGGCAACAGAATAAAGCCTTTAACCTGCTGAGCAGCATTAGGAGGTGCTGTGCTGAGTAACCTTGTCTGAAGAGTGGTGAAGTGCACTTAGGAGAAATGTTGTCAGAGACACACATGGCAGAGGTGGCTGCATGATTTCATAAATGCTCTGAAAACCCTGAAGTGATACATTTCATTTACATTTTCTTTCACTGTCCTGTAATGAAAACTCCTGTGTTATAAATTCTTTAGCTTGTACTAGGGGAAAGAGCTGCTTTATTATGAAGGAGAAGAGTAAATTCACTTTGTTTTTAACATCTCTTGCTATGAAATATTAATTCTAGTATTGAAGTTCCTGTGCTGTAACAAAAGATTACCATCAATGTAAAAAAAAAAAAAAAAAAAGTTTAATTGGAAAAGACAAAATGCAATTGGTTAAATCTCAGTCAATTAAGTTAAATTTTATATCATGAAGGGGGTAGACTGACTTAGATCTTGTAAAGATTCACATATGGCAGCTAGTAGAATGAAGTTTTAGAAGAACAAATGAAACTACTTTAACTGAAAGGTGAGGAAACAACTGGCTTTTGGTTAACACCATCAGGTCACATAGTGAACAAAGAAGTAAACCAACATTTTCAGAAGAAAAGTTTGAAAATTGCTCATTTGGAAGTATCAAAGGGAAGCTACACGGAGCTGTGTGAAGTTGATGCTACAAAACTTGATCCTTCATCTTCTCAGAGCCTTGTGGCTCTGCTGTGGATGGGAGCTCTCCATCAGGGCCAGGCAGAAATGGTTTGTGCAGCACAATGCTCATCACCGTTCTTTGTAATCTCTTGTGTTGGAAAGAGCAGTTATGAACAGAGTGTGTCCCTTATTTTGCATTCTGCAGACAGCTGAGATCAAGGAAGTGAAGTCAGCTCCATAGTAAACCCCAAATCTCCCAGGAATCCAGTGACAGGGCATGTGGGAATGGTTCAAAGCTGCACCAGGAGAGTGCAGCTCTCGGCATTAGGAAGTGTTTCTTTACTGCCAGGGAAGTCAAACTCTGGAAAAGCCTTCCTGCAGAGGTGGTGAGTGCCCCAAGCCTGTAAATGTTTTGGAAGCATTTGGACAGTGCTTTCACTAAAAAGCTCTGTCTTGGTCACGCAACTGGACAAATGACCATCATAGGTCCCTTCCAACTGATGCAGTCTATTCTGCTCTTTCCAAAACAGTGACTGTGGCTAAACCAGAAGGGTGTAGCTGCCTCTGTGTGCAATTTCACTCAACTTATTCCTAGAGCTGTGCCTGAGGCTGTGTGGGCTTCATGCAGCAGCCTGTCAACATTGTGAGTATCCCTGCTGGGATGAGGAATTTCCCAGCATCAATGCTACCTGGGACTGTCTGCTGGTGAATTATTATCCCATCGGCCCTGCAATAATTTTCTGCTCCATGAAGTGTTTCTGAATTGCATCACAGCAGGTGTTTATTTCCTGCCCTTGTGTTGGAATGTCTCAGGGTGGTGTTGCTGAGATGTGGGCAGCTATTACTGCCTTCCCTGGGAGCTCCTCAGGGCTGTTCATCTCATTTCTGGTGACAATTGCTGTGCTAGGAAGCACTTCCTCTGTCCAAGCCGAGCACTCGGACTGCATCCAAAAATCCAGAACAGAGGGGTGTGGGACAACTGAAAAGTCTTACTAAATCTACTTGATCAGCATTACTGCTTTTATAGATAGATGTAGTTATGCTTTTATAATTTCTTGTCTGTATACTGGTTTTGCCAGTGGCCAGGTTGCTGGTCCTGATTAGGAAGCATCTCTTTCTGCTAAAGTTGTTAAATTTGCAAATGATTAGAGGGAATGTCTTTGGGAAATGTACTTTGGGAATTTGTGTTTCACAAATTATAGAGCACATATGGCAGCAACTTGCAATAGATTCAGAACTTTAATAAATCCAAGCCACACAAAACTTGCAATTAATAAGAACTGCTCTCATGAGATACCATTACACTGCTTCCTTCAAAATACAGTGCTTCTCCCAACATGATAAGTCATGCATTTACTGCACTTTCATTGAAACTGTTCCCAAGTGGGTTTAGTACAGTCTTCCAGCTAATTGTAAAGGCATTAAGCCTCATTCTCCTCTGACTGTGTCACAATAAAAACCCAGGAGTAATGTCACCTAAAGGAAGGGGATTCAACAGATAAAAATTTTTGTGAAGAGGAAATGCAAGTTAAATATTGACATAAATATACCTTGTCTGGGATAGCACTCATACTGTAACTAAATAAGGAACCACTGCCTTGGATATGCAACCAAATCAGGAGATGTGACTGACTGGCTTTGGCTAGATCATACACAGCTGAGAACAGAGAAATACTAAAAACTCTTACACTGAAAAATTAAAAACAAACAAGAATTTTTAGGCATGTGTGTTATATCAAAATGCAGTTAAAAAAGGGTTTTCTCAATTAAGCCAAAGCTAAACAGTTTGTGTGACACTACTTTCAGATAGGAAAATACCATTTCTGCTGGGCACAATAAAATTTAGATGAATGAAAGGGTTGATTTAAGTGATCCTTTTTCTTACATATGTGCGTAAACTAAGGCATGATGAAATCTTTTGGTAATTCCTTCTAGCCATAAAAATATTTCTCTGTGTTTCTTTCTGGAGAGAGATCAGAAAACAATTATTTCACAGGAATAAGGATTTCATATTGGACCACACAGTAAACCGAGAGTTCAACAAAAATATTTCCAACATGTAACCTATTTTGTATTTCCATATAAAAACATCAGACTTTTGTTTGTCCCTCAGATGAGGGAGGTGTCCATTGGACATTTTGCTGCTGTTGAAGTGGATAGAGCCTTGTCCACTGGACACTGAGTGTGCATTTGCACAAACCTTTCCAGTGATCTGGTCACATTTTAGATGTAAAAATAATGATAAGTGCAGAAATATTTTTGGCTCACATTTTTGAGGTTTTGTGTAGATGGTGTCTTGCTGTCATTACTATCTTTTGGGTTCTTGGAGGCTTTGAAAATCTCTTATTATATCCAACAAAGTTTAGATAATGCTACCATTCAAATTCATTTGCTGCTGATGAAGAAAATGAGTTGTATCTGTGCAGAGGCTAAAGTGACTTCAATCCCCTAGTGTATTTCTTTCCCTGCCTCCCCACCCCCCC
>VWYO01021043.1:0-119665 GCA_013400275.1 Rhadina sibilatrix | reverse complement strand
TTTTTTTTTTTTAAATTCCTGTTGGTTTGGATATACAAGCCAAACTAAAAAAGACATCAGTGATTTTGAACCCCAGCCTAGAGGAGAAGAGCAAAGCACATGTTATAAATGGGTAAGAATAAATAGTGCTGGTAAAAACAGCCTGCTTCCTCATGTCTCTAAATATGTTTTTGTACAATGTTAAAATGTGGGATTGGACAGTGCTGTTTTCCAGGATCTATAGTTGCATATTGCCAGTAAAAAACAAAACAACCCAAAAAACCAAAACCCAACCCCTCCCTCCTTCAAAGAAAACCCAAAACACTCCCCCCCCAACCCCCAAATCCTGTTAGTTTTAGTCTTTTTGTAATTATTGTTTGTGATGTGGAAATTCAGGCCTGTACCATTATTTTTTCTTGATTCTACAAGGGAAATTAAAGGCTCAGGTATTCTCCAGTCTCATGATCTGCAGAGATTACTGAAATAAAGATAACACTTTGCTGCATACATAATTCAGCAATGTCTTTGACACAACTTCCGGCTCCATGAACCACTTGCAGTTTTGTCTGGTTTGGTCATTATTCACCAAACAGCTCTCCCTCAGAATCAGTAGCTCAGCTGTGAACACTTTTTGGGTTTGCCATTTCTGGGGTTCAAGCTCTTTTGATTGCACTCACCACACAGGCAGTGCAAATCTCCTTTTGGGCAGGA
This sequence comes from Rhadina sibilatrix, assembly GCA_013400275.1. Classification (NCBI taxonomy): domain Eukaryota; kingdom Metazoa; phylum Chordata; class Aves; order Passeriformes; family Phylloscopidae; genus Rhadina; species Rhadina sibilatrix. Next base: position 118,975 of record VWYO01021043.1, on the reverse strand, counting down.
TTGTGGTAATGTTTCAAGAGTCACAACTGGGGCAAAGTTTTTATTTTTATAAATAACAAGTTATTTGCAAATGTTGTTGAGCATTGATTAATCATTATAATTCTGTTGTTGCTGGGAAAACTTCTTTGCTGCAAGGGTCAAGGAAATTGAGCAAATGAGTGTATTCAGAATGAGAATAAATAAATAAGAAAAGTTTTTTTCAGCACTTAACCAGATTTCACTGGTGGCAAATCTCTTATTAAAAAACTGGCATATTTTGTGAGACTGCTTGGTTACTCAAAAAAACCCCTAACACTTAAAGCAGCTGGAGCTCTTAATCACAGTCTTAAATGATTTTACCTAGAAAACCAATCAGGAAACCAAGAATAGAACTCCTGGTTTTGGGGCTGTGTTTCACAGGGGCCTATAAGATGCTTATACCTCAATCAAGGACTGATGAGTGGTACCCTACTATTTCATTACCTGAATCTTTGCAGAATTTACCTTTGTCTGTCTGAGTCCAAGTTCAGGTTCACCCTCCCTTTATGACAGAAAGACATTGTTGAGTTCAGAGTCCTGTTAATGTTTTCTAAGTTATTTCCTGTGTTTTCTAAGTTAATTTCCCAAAATGTTTCTCAGAAGTGGTACTTTTAAAATTCTAAATGATTTCTGCTTTTATTTCTTCTCTTTTTTTTTTCTTCCCAAGTTGAAAACATTTTACATTTTAATTTCAACGAGCACAAAATGCAATGAAATATATCTCTGCATTGAGTTCTGATGCTGCATTTGCTCCCTTCTACTCCTCCTGATTTGAGTTGACTAACCAGTTCTTGGCTTTCAGCCAGAGCTTTTCTGATAGATAACCAGCATCCACTCTCCCTGCCCCTGTCTCTAGCTAGTCTGCAGCGTGAGTATGCATCTGAATTGCCAAACACACATAAATCACATCTTAAGGCCATCTTTATTACTTGTTCCTGCTTCCTTGGGAAGTGTATCATCAATCAGTGTTTGTGAGCCCGTGTCCCTGTCACCCCCGGGACTGCTGGTAGTGCTGGAGGCAGAGAACAAGGAGCCTGCACTTGGAAAAGGCAAAGGGTGAAGCCAGGAAGGAGAACTGGTACAGATTCTGCTGATGGAGTGGAGAGAAACTGAAGCAAGTAACAGGAGAGTTGTTTGATCAATGATGTCCTTGCAGTTTTTCTGCTCTCCATCTGGAAAGATTTGTACTTGAAATCAGCCTGAGGCAGAGCGACAGTGGTGCTGAGGAAGCAGCTGTGCCAGTGGGCACTGGGCATTTCTGTGCTCTGTCCCTGCTGAGCTCCCTGACCAGTTCCTAAATCCCATGCAGCTCCTGAGAGAGCACTGCTGTGCTCCTGGAAAGGCTGCTCTAACCTTGGGCAGGTGATAACCCGAGAATGAATGTCAGGTGCACAGCTCCTTGTTAAATTGCCCAGGGCCCATGAGAAATTCCTTTCTCCTGTTGGATCTGGGCCATGTGGGGAAGCATTCTTGGTGCAGAGATGCCTGGCAGGACAAGTCTGGGTCTTGGAGTGCAGAACATAGGTGGGAGTGGGAACTGGCTGTGTCTCATGCTCTCAGTGTTCACTCTCCATCTCCCCTAAATGAACAGCTTCATTGAAACAATGAAGGGAAATATTGTTTGCCTTTTGGAAATGTTCTTGTGTGGATAGAGCTGCAGAGAATTCCTCTCAGTGTGCTCTTGTATCACCTCAGGCTATGTTCTGTCAGATATTAGTAAGTCTACAGAAATTTGGGCTGAGTCAGTGTTATGATAAGAGACAGTAAAAGAAAATTCTTATGGGAAGAAATACAGGTGATTTTGAGGCATTTTCACTGAATCAGTTTTCATTCACTCCTCCTTACACTGAAGCTAACTAGCATCTTTGCTGTTAATTATTAATAAGGCATAAAATCAATCTGGAATATTGGAACAATTTTCAATTATTATTTTATTTAATTTCCAATTAATTTATTATCCCTGTTTTCTGTTCAGTTACCATGAATTGTTTGTTAAACCCTGATTGCAATTGTTTTTACAAAACATGGAGTATTACTATTACATTCCCACTGCACGAATACTTGGGGAAATACAGAACAATCAACTTTGGCTAGGAGAAGCACCAAAAGACTTGGAAAAATCTTGGCTGAGATTCTTGTGTCCAATTGAATTCTTACCCCATGGAAAACTCTTGGTCTGAAATTACAGAGCTAGATAGAGAAATCTGAGATTTTTCTTTTAGGTCCTGTTCCCAATCAAGAAGTATATACAATATTTTCAAGGTATTTTGATACTTGTCTTGATGATCCTTGCCAGAGCCCAGGAATGCATGAAAATGAATTAAAAAAATAAACTCTGTTAATTGGAGAAATGACACTTTTCAAAGCTGATTTAAGGCTTGGGAAAATAGTTAATTTCTATTTTTAGGGTTTCTCATCTCTGCTTGGTGGCCTCACTTCCTTTTCTAAAATTTATATACAAAGGTGGTTTTAGCTTTCTTTATCATAGATAACAGGGTGATGTTGATTCAGTTGCCATGTATTTTGATAGATGAATTCCTTAGTGCTCATCAAAGTGTTTAGGGCCATCTCTAGTGTCAAAAAAAGTACTTATGGGGGCAGCACTTAGAGATGTACTCAGAGTGATGAGTAATGAGTATAGAATTGTTTGAATAATGACTTCTTGCTTCCTGACCCTTCCAGCATCCACATGTTTGGCATGAGGTGTTTGAAGTCTCAAATAAGAGCCTTTTGGCTGACATTTCCCTCAAAGCTTATTCTACTTTGAGTGCATTTTTTCTGAACTCCATTCAGCATGGAAGGAGAAACTGTGTAAGGTTTGATGCCACATCTTATTTAGTGTCAGTTCAGAAACTCAGAGAAGGAATTCTATACATGCAGAGGTTTTTAATGTAGAGTTCCTACTGATAATAAAACAAATAAGAAAGAAAGTTGATATTGAGCATGAATGTCAAACTGAAACAAAAGGTGAAAATCCACATTTTTGCATAAAATGCACTGTGAAGTTAGTAGCATCTTACTTGTTTTTGAAATTGCCATGAAGTATTTGTTGCTAAATAGGATGGGTTCATTCTAGGGTCCATTAATTTTAGCCAATAAAAATTTGGCTCAGGAGAAGGTGAAGGAAATAGCTTGGAAAAAATAGAAACTATGAGCAATCTGTCACTTGTTCTTACATATTAACTGTGCACAGTCTGCATAGGAAAGTAGAAGCTAAGGAACATTTTGCTTTAATTTGGTGAAAATCTTTAGCATTTAGATGAATTGGTCTTTGTAAAATAATACAATATATGTTTTAACATGTTTAAGGGAAATAGTTTAAAGCTATTAACTTGACTCAGTAATCCAGAATTAAGTATTTTTGAAACGATGTCAAACTCTGGATCTTTTATTATTCATTACATGCAGAGAGGCTTATGCCAGCAGAAATGGACTTTATTGTCTTACCAGGCTATCACACTGGTGATTGGAACTCAGAGACAGCACCTGAAAACACTGCTAAAAGGCTCAGTTTTAGCATCAGAATTAAAGTATGTTTATGTGGACAGATATGCTGGAAGACCTCTCCATTCTGGCTGTGCCATGTAAAATGGAGAGTGCAGTTTATCTTAAAATAGTTTTAAAATTTTCCAGTCTGTTACAGCCATTTGGTATAATTCTTCAAAGAAATATAATTAAAGCATGTGCACAATCTTTGTGAAGGAAAACTAAAATATAGTTTGAATGAGTCCATTTTTTAGCCTAATCTTGTAAAAAACTATGGGCCTGTTTTAGAAAGGAAAACTTAGTCAGGAAATAGACTTAATTTGGTTGGGGTTTTTTCCAGAATAAATGATCTCAGATTCATTTACTTATGATTCAGATTTACTTATTATAAAAGGTATAAAGGCAAGTGCTGGCCTGCTGTGTGTCATGGAACTCCCACTGTATTTGGCCACTCATTTTCAGCAGCTGAGCACCTTGATCTGTGTCCTCACCTTAAGTCTTAGGGATACATATTTAGTTGGTTTCACTGAGGCCAACTTAAATATAGCAACTTTTGGAAGGAGAATGGAGACCTGTGGTGTCTTTTGGATTTTGTTGCTCTTTCTGCTTTTGAGGATGTTGTCATTTTTGTCCCTTTTTTATTCAAGATGGTCTGACTCTCAGCAACGAGACATTCCACAATCCAGTTGTGTGCTGGGTTGCAGTGGGTGTGTTGATAACTTACCTGCTGCCCAAGGAATTCTCGAGCCTTGTCTCCAACACTCAGCAAGGCAGCGTTGGGAGAAGGGAAGTATTCAGCTCAGAACTGTGTCTTGATTGCAATTTTCACTTTAAACCTCCCTGTTTTCTAAAATCCCTTACCGAAGTTGTTTAGTCTCTTTCCAGATCTGTCCCTGAGCTTGTAAGCCCTTAAACACCTGTTTTCATACCAGTGGCATTGCTGACTTGGAGCACCAGGGCTGTGCTGGGAGTGCTCAGGGAGCAAGAAAGGGCTGCCACGTGTTTAGCTGCTGGCAGAAAACACTTTGTGGAGTCAGTGCACATTCTGCGTATGTTAGCAGGCACAGATGATAAGCATGTGGAGTTCTTTAGATACCTCCAGGCAGGGCTGGGTGGGCAGTTAGGGAGGGCTGATTCCCATCTTGCTCTCAGAAAAGCAGTTTCCATCTTCAGGTACTTTTCAAAATCTGAGAAAAATCTTTAAATAAAGAGCTCCAAAAGAGCAGGGAAGGGACAGAGTGCACGTGTGTAACTCTGTGTGCAAAGGTGATGAACTGCAGATGTTTAAACCCTTCACCAGGGGAGTATTGCAGCCACCTTCACTCTGAACCAACCAGGCGTCATATCCTTCTTTCTCTTTTTCTCTCATCCCAAAACTTAATTTTTGCTCCCTGCCTAGTTTCACACTTAGATTTGTGGACTGTTTTTGTGTTCTATTTATGTTATGTGTTATATTTATTATGGATTCAGTTTTCTGATCATTGGGAATATTGTGATAGGATAGTTATTTTTGCACTTTCATTGTTAAACATTTTGAAAAGGAAGTTCACCTTTCCTCCTGTTCAGCGTAATTGAATAAACTCCTTAAACCAGCAGAAAGTGATGTGCTAATACAGGAGAAACAGCTCTGAAGGAGAGAGTTGGATATGAGAAACAAATGGTGAAATCAATAATATAACTAATTATAAATGAGATTAGCTGATTTGGAGGAAAACTAAGCAAGATTCACTCTGACTCAACATTTAGTCAGAAGGTGAGAAGTGTTTGAGGAGTGCTGTGCACAGAGCACTGGCAGTTTGGTCCAGGATGTTCCTGCATCATCAGCCAAAGACACCTCTGCACCTCTTCCCCCTGTGTTCAGAGCCCTGCAGTTGAAACCCTCTGGTGTGGGAGCTGGGAGTTAGCACAGGACTGTGAGAGCAGCATCGTGCTGGGCCTGGACTAACAAAACCCACACCAAGTCCAGACAGCAACAGTTCAGGCCTGGTGACATTCCAGCATTTCACTCCTTTGGAGTAGAAGAGGCAGCTTATGCCACTTGTGGCAGGGCTGACCACATGTGCCCACGGATCAGGGGAAGAAAAATGCCCATTTCTATTTGTGACTGCCCTGGCAAACCAGTCCATTTTGCATCTTATGTGGGAACCCAGCTAGAGTTCAATTTAGTTTCCTGTTTCAGGCAATGGGAAATGTATGTGTTTGTGGGTGAATGGGAAATGAAAGGGAGTAAAAAGTTAGTATTTTCAAACTCTGTTTTTGCTAATAAACATGCCAGTTTGTTGCCACTCTGAAGCTGCAGGGAAAGATTGACTTAAACTTTGTAGATAGTGTTTACATTTCCTTTAAAGTGAGAGTCCCATTCCCCATGTCAAGTTTATCTTTGTGATAGCCTTTGAAGGAGTCAGAGCTCTTACCAATGGATGGATGTTCACAAGTTTGACAGTCTCTGCATTGATCCTACTCTTGCATGAAAATGGCTTTATCAGGCCTATAATTAGAAATTAAATAATCTTAAATGGTTTCCACACAGCTTGACTTTCAAAGAGGTTCCAGTTTCACATAACTTCATATAAACAGAGAATCAGAAGATATAACCAGATACCACAGTTCCTGCTAACTAATTGCCATAAAGCAGAGCCATCTGCTTTATACAAAGTCTAGGTCAAATAATGCTTCTAAACTGTGACCTTTGGGGCTCCATGGAACTCGTTCTTGATTAAATAAAACCTTCTTAGGAAGTTATTGGGAAACGTGGTACAGATTCAGTCTGAGCAGAGAATGTAACTGATTGGGCTTCTATATAATCTTAAGCAGATAGTTCTGAGTCAGTCTATCTTTTGAACTTTTTTTGGCTTAACCACATTAATCTTTCATAAAAATTCAAGTTACAAGTGAATTATTTCAATTTTTAAAGTGATTCCTCATTAAAGTTAAATTAGATGACAAATGAATGATTTAGACATAAATTCATGACAGTTAAAGGGAAGCTTCATCTGTCTAAACCAAGCTGAGAACCTGGGCTCCACTATATGCAGTTGCCTGACCTTGTTTGGAGGGCATGTGCACAGCACAACATGAACAGAGCAAAATTAAGATGATTGCAGCTCAACAAATACAGTAGAATATTTGTAATTCCTCACATCTATTTCATTATGACCAAAGCTCATATCATGGATGTCTTCAAATGTGTATCTTTTCCATCATATATTTTATTTAAATATTTTAGTCATTATATGAAAATAATTTCTGTGATTAAATAATCAGTTCTTTTGCTCTGGTTTTCTTTTGGCATTTGAGACTATTATTTTTGGCTGTCTATCTTCGGCCAAGCAATTGCCAATTACTCACTGCCAGATTCAAAATAGGAGTGCTGTTGCCAAAGCAAAGAATACATTATTTTGCAGTTACACAGATCTTTCCAGCTGAGGATCACAACGTATTTTGTAACCACTAATGAATTTAGCCACTTGCCACCCACCAAACATTCACATTCATGCCTCAGGGGTGAGAAGATAAGATGTGGAGTGCAGCAGGATGAGATCTGAGATCTGAGATCTGCCCTTTCCAGGGACTGGAGTAAGCTAGCACTGGGGGGAGGCACCAGAATGCAGCACACAGTAGAAATGGGTTTTTCCATCTGAATTGAGAGAGCATGGTCTGGCAAGCCAGACACTTCCACAAAGGCTGGAGTTTCTCTGCCAGGTCTATAGTATCCTACTGCTATAGCAAAGAAAAGCTGTATTGTAACATTTTTCGTACAGAAAATGTATCCATACACAGGGTGTTGCATGAATGAAGTAGATTAATGTTTTGAGAGTAAGTGGATTCTGCATCTTGGTAGCTCCCCTCTGGTTTTGTGGAAGATCCAGGGAGGAAGTGAGTCAGGGAGAAGACCCAATTACCTTGACTGATGAAACTTCATCATGGTCCTACCACTCCTTTCAGCAGCTGGAGTTATCAGAAGTCCTCACGCTGGCTGTGGTCTGCAGAACCACTTTGCATTCCTAGCAAAGTGCTGTGAAGTACTGCAGTGCAGGAGAGTTTCTCCCTGAGTTAGGTGATCCCTCATGTCTGAGGACTATCGACTTGTAAATTTAACCCAGCTCTGTAAATGTCCCTCCAGCATCAGGATCATAACCCTTAATCAGGGTTCCCATATCCCCATAATCATAATCCCATAATCAGGACACATTCCCCCCCGACCTTGGCATTTCCACACCTTTGAATATCCTTGTTAGGACCATGCTGGCACAGCAGCCAAGCTCTGCACTCCACATTTCTGGTGATGTTCATTCAAGTGATGGCTATTTCTTTCCCATCTGCAGTGGATGATGGGTGCCCTCCAAATCCTGAAGGGATATTGTTTTTAGGAAAGTGTTACTCAGGTTCTTGGTTCTTCTTACTCATTTGTAGCCCAGCCTAAGGATGTGATGAGAGTCTACCTTTCTTTACTCTCAGTTGCTGTAGGGACTGATAAGACTGGCGACAAAACAGTCTTTTCTTGGCTGCTAAATAAAAAGTTCCTCATTGCTGTACGTTTTTCAAATTGCCAGAGAGAGAGTTTTTGCTGTGGGAGTCACCTCACATACATCTGATCAATTTATGTAAAACACTGAATACCTTGAAGAGGCCATTAGGTGCAGAATTTTGGTGGATCAGACTGTCTGCGTCATTTTATTAAAGAAAGAGGGATCTTAAATTTGGTATCTAATATATGCTGTGAGCAGAGCAGCAGTTGGGGGAAAACAGAGGCTGTTTTCCTTGAAATTCAAAGTGCAGTAGCTCAGACAACCATCTGTATGCATTTAGGAAACCTGAAATTACCTGGATGCCTGGAAATTTTCTTGTAATTATCTCAGAAAAGAATTATGATATGTCACAGATAATTCTCTAGCTCTTTCATTCCTACTTTGATAAAATGTACTAAAAATCTGTTGCCTATTTTATTCCTTGCTGGGGTTAAAAAATCCCGCAAAGAAACAAATAAAGTAGCATTTGTTGAAGGTTCTGATTGGAAGGTGTGTGTGTCTTTTAAAGATTGCATGTTTTAAAAACGAACAAGAGAGAACTGAAATTTACTACAACAGCTTCACTGAAAATCATTCCATCACTCAGATCAAAAGCAGAAAAAAAATCACAGAAACATTTGGAAGAGGCAGCAGTGCCAGAGCATGATTTTAACTATTTTGGGAAAGCAGCTGCTTCTCTCTGACATGGACTTAAAATGTAGGATATTCTGTAAGGTGGATTGGCTCATTCAGATCATTCCCCAGCGACTTTTTCATGGGAACATTGACTAGCATTGTTTTTTGGGAGAAGCATTTATTTTGAGCTAAAGAGAAATCTTTCTCCTATGCAGTTACACACTTGCTAAATAGCAGTTGACTTTAACCCCTGAATGCTTATTTCCAAATACTCAGTATAGAATGGCAAGAATAACATAAGAATATGACCTTATTTTATATTTGTATGTTGATTTTGTGTAACTAAAGAGAAGCAGAAGACTAAATTGGCAGCGCAAACCAATGCCAAATAGTCACTGCTACTTTAAAAAGCTCCCTTTAGTTACAGAGAAGAAACAAAGCTGAACAGAATGTCACCAGATTCCTATCTGCAAATTCCAGAAATAGGAAAAATGGATAAGCCCTAGTTATTGGACATTCTTCATTTCTCTTGGCTTAATGTTTGTTCTGGCAACTGCAAATGATAGGGATGATCTTTCCCCATCCCTCCTGGATCTCAGAGTCAGGAATCACAGCTGGTTTCAGCACAGACCCCTGCATTAGAACTTTCTGTGCTTGACAGGCTGTATTTGGCAGCATGAGAGTAATATGCTTGCTTTATTTGATTTTGCATTTGATTGATTGCTTTTAATACAATTTATTTTCTTTCTTGTGGTTTATCTGTGGTTCTTGCTGATGGCAGCAATATCAATCTGTACCTCTTGTCTTCTATGGCTGGTTTCTATAATTTTCAAAATAATTTCTGAATGAAGGCAGATTGCTGCATCTTGTTTAGGTTGGATGTTATATCAATTTTTGATTCCTAGCAGCACCTTAGACTATGGTAAAATATTGTAGCTCGTTCAGGACACAGTTGCAGACAGAAGGCTTCAGAGTCCTTGTGATTTACTCTGTGTTTTATGATGTGACAGGAAAATGTTGTAAAGATTTCTGGCATTTTGTTTCATAATATTTTTCTGGTGCCAAGAGTTGAGTATTTTTCTCTAATGGAAAAGTTCCATCTTCATACTCCTTTTCCTTGTTTTCTCTTGGCCCCTCTTCCCCATTTCTGTTAAGAATCAGGATCACTGGTCCCAGACATAATTCTGACTGCAAGATTCCTTTCCATAATGGCAGGAATCTGAGTGCATCCATTAGTGTTTGAATCAGTGATTTCTTACTTCTTTTGGCAATATTCTTTGACTTCTTGTCTAGCCAGAATAGCAGCTTTTCCTCCAGTGGTGTTCTTGAAGAGTGCAAAGATATTGTCCTGAATGACTTTGTGATTTCATTGGTTGGACTCCAGGCAGGAGTTGAATTTCTGCACCTCAGCAATTCTGCATGTTTGTGCAAGGTGGGTGCTGTAGGGTGCTCCCCGACAGGAGCTACTGGGAAACAGAGTTCTGAACCTGCTGACCAAGCTGAGCAGGGTAAGGGAATTTCCCCCTCAATACTGAGGGATCATTGTAGAAATATTCAAAACTCGGTGAAATAACTATGAAAGGTATTGCCTGTAGAACAAACCAGGATGGATAAGAGGGTAATTGGAACTGTGGAGGTTGAACTGTGGCCATGGCTTTGTCCAAAGTGGCATTACCATAAAAATGTATGAGCATGTATCTTTGCCTGGCACTGGAAAAAGGAAGAAACAGGTGTTTCTTGAACTGAATTAAAAGTCTGTCTGTAAGCACTGGGATTTGTGATGGAAAGGATTCAAATCCAAGCTTCTTCCATTGTTAAGTTCTCACTGTTATGTTCCTGTCTAGATCTCAGAGCCTGGTATTCAATGGAGAATTCTGTGGTTGAACCTCAAGTATTTTATTTTCCTAAATAGCTCCAGGATTTTTGACATCGTAGTGTTTTTCACATATCTCCTTACTTGAGTTTGACTAGATCAAAAATGTCTTGGATATTTTGTTTGATCTAAATTCCCAGATGTTCCCATTTCAGGTTAAAAACAGGGTTACATGACAGCAATGCTCATTTCTTTACCTGGCCTTTCTGTGCTCTTCCAAACAAATACTGGTTGCATGCCAGGAACACAAGTGGGGTAATCTGTTAATTAAAAGCAATACTGGTCAGGTGGTGAGGCAAATGAGCAAACAATTTCTGCCTCACTGGAAAGGGATGGTGTCTTGAATATTTCTGAAGAGAGGGAAGAAGGGGAATCCTCTAAGCCACCTGTGAGCCTTGGAGAAGTAACCCCACAGCAATGCAGAAAACACAGAGCAAGGCTGATTGAAACAGTGAGTTCAGTATCCTTTATTGCATACATGTATTCTATACCTTTGACTGACTCCAATGGTGATTCAGGAAATCTTTTTTTCACTTAGCAGGGATGTCAAATATGTTACTCTATGGGAGATGATAAGAGAAATTAAAAAAAAAAAAAATCTTGTTCATATGGCCCTGTTTTATCACTGAATCCCAGTGAAATTAAAGCACTTATCTAAGATCCCTAAATGGATACCATTAACAAAGCACAGAGCACTATTACTTGCTTGTAATCTCTCAAGAACTTTTTTTCATTTCAAAATTTGTCTGTTACCTCTGTGCCAACTCTCCTACCTGTGGAATGCTGCTGCCTGTGCTGTGTGAATGGCTCCTAAGGGGAATTTTTGCTAATAGGTATTGGAGGCTTTTTGGATGTTCATGCTACAGCTTTATTTATTCTAATTATATCTGACATTTCACAAGCTGCACATTCGTTATTTGATGGGCAAAACATCAAAAATAATTAGGCCAAATGATCACACAAAGCCCAACAGAAAGCTTTTTCAGGGCATGTTAGCTGGTTTTTATTAATAATTATCCTCATTAAACTTTACCAAACTGTCATCTATCTCATTGCCTGCTCATTGTTACGGAACTCCTAAACTCAGGTGAGGATTTGAATTTTCCTGTGAGATGAACAATGTTTACATTTGGAAAAAATTTTTTACTTGTTAAAATCTAACTCACTTCTTCCTTCCAGCCCCTCTTGTTTCTGATAGGAAACAGCTTTAGGTTTTCCACGGTGCCAGGAGAGGTCACTCTTTCTCTTTTGTCCTGCCTGGTTCAGGTTCTTGTTTCCTCAGGGTTCCTCTTTCCTTCTCGAGTAAATTGGCACATTCCTTCAGCTACTGTTTGGATGCTGCCTGACACACAAAGAGCCCTGGAAGGATTAGTACCGTTTGCCTGATATCTATATGGAAAACTCTTAAAGAATTTTTTGGCAAATGAGATAGTATCTTCAGGTTTACATCAACCATCTGGTATAATTATAACAAAACCCCAGAATTCTGTTTAGTTCTGTTACAGAACTATAAATGGAGGTTTTTAAAAGCAGAAACCAGTGGATGTACCACTTAATTGAATGGAATGCTGATAAACATCAGTGTTTAAAATTCATGTATGAGTGATAGAGTCTTCTGTGGTGTCCAACACAGGAATAATAATCTCAGTAGAAATTGGTAAGAATTGTTCAAGTAACTTCAATTTGAACAAACCTAACCCAGACCCAAGTCCTCTATCATATCTGATTCCCAAATTCGTCAAGGAAAAGTACTCATGACTGATTTTTCTCTAAAACAAGAGCTAGAAACTCCTTGTGATACAGTTCCTGATTAACAACCTGAGCAGGTATAAAAAGGAAGACATATTGATAATTTGCTTCAAATATTTCTTTCATCCCTACATAAAATAAAATTCAGTGGCCTGGATGAAATAACATCCTACCCAGTCACTCATGCCTCAGTTCAAACCTAATGTGAACCAACTTCTCACATTGAAAAAAATTAATGCGTTCAATTTCCCTGCTCTTTATTTTTTGTTCCCATTTTTGCACTTCTACATCTCCAGTGGTATAGAAGCAGGGGAAAAGCGATAACAACCCTGAACCAGACCACTGTAAAGCTGGCTTGTGACACAGGATTGCATGATTTCTGCTGGGCTGGCAATACCCCCAAACCAGACTGTCTCTTGAGGTTACTGATTTGGTTTTGCAGATTTAGGAAGTTTAGAATTGCATCCAAATGGCAGAGTTCTTATTGACACTCAGCAGCATTTATGAGATGTGACTCTTCCTCATTGTATGTATGTATTTTTATATATTTAGGGGGCATTAATATTTAGGGAAAAAATGGGCAACAGAACCTAGTTGAAATCATTTCTGTTCAAATGCTTCTTTGGCACCTTCTTACCTAAATAGGTAGGATTCAAAAATAAATGGCAGATTTATGACTTTTTTTTTGAGAGAGAGAATTTGCTACATTTCTACCCTACTATGTTTCCACTACTTTTCCAATAGGGTTTTTTAAGTTTTTTTTCATAGTTGTTCATCAATATTGCCAGCTTTTGTGCCATGATGTGTTCTGGGACCAGCTCTGTGATGGTCCTGAGACCTGCTGGGAGTGCATGATGTCAACCACAGGATACTGGTGTCATGAGTTTGTCTAAGCACCTGCCTCTTAGGGTCCTGCTTGACGGAATAAATGAAGTGTGTATTAAAATGATGGAAAAGAAAAAGATTTTACAGCATACAGAAAATGTGCATAAATCGTTCTTGAATTTGGATCTTTTGGGGAAAAGTTCCTTTTTGTTTTGTTGTTTGCACCTCTGAGCTGTTTTCTGAAGGGTCTCCAAGTACGATGATGACAGAAATAATAAATAACAAGGCCATTCTCCTCTCCATGCCTCCATTCTGTTGCCAAAGGGGCAGATTATCAAAAAAATAATCAGCTTGAGAGTGAGAATATTCTGCACAGGGAATGCACGTTTGAACAGTGATCTGGCTTCTCTGTTACCCCTTTGTTGACTTTTAACTTCTACTTTACTGCTATGGGAAACAGAATCATAGAATATGCTCAGTTGGAAGGGACCTCAAGAATCATCAGAATCCAGCTCCTGGCCTTGCACAAGACCATCCCTAAGAGTCACACCATGTGCCTGAGAGCACTGTCCAAAAGTTTCTTGGACTGTCAGGGTTGGTGCTGTGACCACTTCCCTGGGGAGCCTGTTCCAGTGCACAGTCACCCTCTGGGTGAAAAACCTTGTCCTGATAATCCAGCCAAAATCTCTGCTGACTCAGCTTTGTGCCATTTGCTCGGGTCCTGTCTCTGCTTACCAGAGAACAGATTGAACTTTGTGGACAGGTCTGTGTATCTATCCACCTCATGTTCCTTTATTTCCTGAGACATGGAGGAACATGGTTTAAGTTAGAGTAGAAAGCTGTGCATTAAAGAATATTACCAGAGAAGTACCTATTTTTCAATAAATTTTGTTGTATTGTTGAAAAACCCACCCTGTAATTTCTAGGTAGAATTAATGAAAATATACTACCTATCCTAATGGAGAAACTGTCAGAATAGCATACCTTTCCTAATGTAGAAACTGATCTGTAGCCTATCTTTAGTAAATTTGTTTCTGAAGTATAACAATATTCCTCTTTACTGTATTTATTTCTGCATTACTTCAGAAAATCTTGTTAGAGAGGGAGGGTACTTTCAGTATTGTTTAAACTGATAATATTTTTCCTACAGTACTGAGGACAGGTTTGAGGGATTGGGGCAGTTAAAAGAGCAGGAAAGAGAGGTGTTAACTGAGTAATTTTCTGCTCATTTCAATGCATTTGCTCATGCAATTTGATTTCTTTGTTCACATCATTTACTTTTCAATATTACAGCATGTTTCTCCTCTTTATATGTGTGTGGTATCTTCCAGTTTGGGGGCAAAATTATATCTATCTATCTATCTATCTATCTATCTATCTATCTATCTATCTTAATTTTTGTCATGTTTCAAAATATCTGCACTTTTGTAGGTCATCCAGGCAGTGAATTCCCTTCAAGGAGAAATCTTACAGATTCTTAGCATGTGGTGCTGCAGATTCTCTTTGCTTTTCTTTTAAGGAACGTCTTAATCTTCCACGGGCGCAGTTCAGGGAGCGGTTCTTTGCTGCAAGGCCTGGAGTCAGAAGTGTTTCTTCCTGTTGCCTCCTCTCCTTCACTGCCACCAGCCAAGCCCCTGCTGTGGCAGTGCTGCTACCAAGCAGCTCCTGTCTCGCTGCAGATGCTCGCAGCTGTTCTGCAAAGGCCTCACCTCCTTGTACATTTGCTCGTTAAAAGGGAGCATTTGTACTGCGCTGCCTTTGCAAGAAAAGTCAGACTGACACGTCCAGCAAGCCCAGTATAGCTTCAGTCCTTGTCTGTGGTACTGCCTCTGGCTACCTCCCTCCTCTGGCAGTCTGGAATAGAGGGAAAAGATTTAAATAAACTGGCTGGCCTTTTATCAGTGGCTTCAAGTTTGCAAAGATGCTAACGTGAGCACTGCCCTTAGATGCATGAGACAGATTTAAATTTGATTTAAATTGAAGAATTAACTTCTTCATTTGACACTAGATCAAACATAGAGAGTCCTACAGTGTGCCTAGGGATGGAACTGCCCCAGAGTCACAAAGATTGGGCCTTGTGCCAGCTCTTGGGATATCCAAAAGTGCCAGCTCCTTGGTCTGGATTCTTAGATGGGAACATGATGTAATAGATAGGATTCACACTCATTTACAGCTTAAAGAAACCTGATGTAAAACTCATCAAAAATAAGATTTTTTTTAAGTGAATCAGTTCACTTTCTTTCCCTCCTGGTGAGGCTTTTTGTTATTCACACCCTACCCTGCACCCCACAAACAGCAGTAAAAAAAATATAAACCAAACCCTACCCTGTTTATTTCTAATTAGAATAAAACCTGAAATATTTTGGGAAGCAAAATCTCCACAAAAAATTCCTCCACAAGGCATGCTAGCATAAGGTGACTAAAATCAACTCCCAAATTTAAGTGTTCCATTTTCTTTTCTTTTAGCTGGTTTTACTTTATATTATAAAACAATACAAAATTCTGGTGATTTTGGAAAATTTGATAATTACATGATCAAAATGATGGCCCATCCGGGTACCATTCCTAAGGCAATACTACTGTCAGTCAGCTGCAGAAAGAGCCAGCTTCATTGGGGTTTTGCATCAATACAAAGTACTGCTACATTTATATATGAATACCAAATTTGCAAAATTGTGGTTCTTCATGTATTTTTATCTGCTAACTTTTGAGTTACAAATCAATGAAGAAACTACATGTACCTCGTGTGATACAGATTTTATCATAACTTGTGAAAACATTTAAACATCAGCATCTTTATCAACAGAACTAATATGGTACTGCTTTGAAGTTTTCTGAAGAGAGAAACTATTTACATGGCAATAGAACAAATATGTCTTTAAATGCTTGAAGTACTTTGAGACTATAGTCCAGAACACTCAAATTCTTAAATAAAACCCCCAGGGATTTAAATAACATTACAACAGGGTGGTCTTTCACAATTTGGTTTCCCTCTTCTTTTCCTTCTCAGAGAATTCCATTTAAAGGGTATTTAATTGAGGACATTTTCTTTACTGCATTTTTCCTTTTCTTTTTTTAAAGGTTTAGAGCTTTCTTCTAAGTGTTTTAACTTGTAATCAAGAAATGTGTCAGGTCTGTTGCCAATTAGTGTAGCTCATGTGAAAATGGATTGAGTCTTGGGAAAGATGGCTAAGTCTTGTAAAACAACAAAACAGTCTGTAAAAGAGGGCTTGGGAACAGAGGTAAGGAGAAGCAACAACATGAGAAATTATTAATGAGAAAAAACCAAAGAGGAGCAGGGGTTTACAGAGATATTAGGTACATTTGTAACATTTACTAAAGGTTTGCTCAGCTGTATCAGTTTATTATAAGGAAATACCACTATTCAGAGCTATAGGTAAAGGAACTTTTCTTCACTACAAACAAGATCCCAACTTTGCAGGCTGGTTTATGCTGTAGAATATTTCTGTGTGCTGGTTGAGGAGAGAAAACATTCACACCCCTCAGAACAGTGTTGCAAACTCCCTTGTGGGGCTGCAGCTATCCTGGGGTGGGAGGGGGAATCTTCCTCTTGTTTTAATTTTGCTCAGGAGAGGGATGCAGCTCTGCTGGCACACAATACCTTTACTTGAGGGCACTCTCCTGAAGTGGTAACAGAGGCTGTTTTGTAGAGACTTTAAGGTAGGAGGAAGGTTCCCTGGCATAAACTAATAATAATAACAACAAAAATAGTATCTAGGGAAAAATCAGCCAGCAAAGGAAGTATGTTTTTAGACTCATATGCTGTAGATATACAATACATTGTGTAAGGGTTATTCTTTCATATAGAACAAAACAGTGTGTCTGCAGTAAACCGGGAAGGAAGTTTAATTTGTTTGTGGTGCAGAACGTCAGCAGAAGAGTTTGTCAGATGTGCTGTGAGTTAAATAAATATGAGAACAACTGACTATGGGGGATGCAGAAAACCTTACAGAAACCTGTCAATGAACAGGATGACCAAAGCCAGTGTGTTCAGGACTATGTCCCTATCTTTGTGCTACTGTGTGCTTTCAGTAAATCTAATTTCCTGCAGCTGGCTGGGCTCTTGCTCCCAGGTTTCCCCAGCTGCCACACTGATCATCATGGAGCAGTACCTCTTCCTGTCAGGAGCCCATGACTAGCACAGCCCTCCTGGCTGTTTCTTCGTGGAGCTGGGATTCCAATACACTGCCAGGTTCTGGTGTTGCCATTTGGGGGCTTTCCACACATCAAGTTCTCGTGACATCCTCACGTCTCCATGGACTCCTTTATGCAGCTGTCCAGTTACTTTGCCACTGTTTCACATGTTGACCCACTGGGAAGGGGCACTTGGTGATTATTGGTAGCAGTGGGAAAGGATTGTATCTGTGAACTGAGTTTCCCACTAGATGAGAGCAGATGCACCACATGTGGGAGACAAATGCAGGCTTGGCACATCCTGCCGCACACAGTGATCCTTGTGGTTGTGAAAAGCTTTCCTGAAGCTGAACAAAGGGATGGAGTTTCTGCCTAAAGGTGAATTTCACCTAAGAGGAAGCCAAAAGAGCTGGAGACAGGCAGGAAATGACAGAAGAGAGGGAGGGGAGACAGAAGCAGTTGGGGCAGTTCAAGGCTATTCTGGTTGAGGGGAGGACCCTCCACAGCTGGGTGCTGAGGCCAGAATCCGTGGTGCTTCTGCAGCGTGGGGAGAGGGCTGGGCAGAGGGACCCACCACGGGAAGGGCACGGGCACGCTGCACACCCGGGACGGGCAAGGTCTCCACCTCCCTTCGCTAAATTTCTGCCCTTCTTCAAAGCTGAAGTTAACTGTCTTCGGGAAAATATTTTCTTCCTAACATTAGTGAATGATAACTTATAAGAAAATACTGAAAAGCAGGACTCGTAGTTGCCTGAAATCAAATTTCAGTAGAAAAATTAATCAAAGAAGTTTATAAACGTGTTTTAAAGCACTGTAAGAGGGAGTTTATTTCTGATTACTCCCATTTCACGCGCATGAACTTTGTCACTGTCAGGCAGCAAAGACGAATTTTAGACTTGTTTATTTGCACGGTAAAAAATATATTAAAAAATCCTAGCCTTTCTTTATTAGAAGGTGAATGTGAAGCTTTGTAAATATGTTTGAATTGGATTTAAACTTTACATGAATTTAAATTTACATGAATTGCTTTGTCACTGGAAGACTGCAAGGAAAATTTAGAAAAGCACAAACCCCAGAATAATTCTAATTTAGGCAAAAGTTATTCAAACATTAGAAGTTACGCAGTTTCTTCAAAACTAGGACTTTAAAATTCTTTTAAATAATTCTTCTGATTTTCCATCAGTAATATTACTCCTGTGATCTTAAAAGCTCAGCAAAACTATGGAGATGGAGCTGTCTTGAATTGTTATAATCAAATAATAATAAATATGTTAAAATACATGTGATGTATTAATCTGAATAATTTTAGCATAGCTTTATTGACACCGGTACAACTGCAATGACCTACATAAACTGACAGGTGGATTGCAGAGTCTGATTAACTGTGCCTAATGCTGAAAATGTGTTGGGTTTTATCTTCATAAATAGAGCCCTTTTTTTCCAGTTAGCAAGAGCCATAGGGTGTGTATAAACCTCTCAAGCCAGCAAATTACATGTCAAAAATTTACCTTAAACTCTATTACAGTTGTGAGTGGGCATTATCTAATAAACCAAACTTGCCCTGAATTAAGGTAAATATTCAGTAGTGTTTATGTGATAGAGTCATAAAATAACATCCAGTATTAAAGCTGTAAAATAGAATTGCAGAATTGTTAGGGTTGGAGGAGACTGCTGCATCTTTTCTACAAACTCTCATTTCTCTCTTCTAATTTTCCTCGGTTGTAACATTTCAAATAAAATTCATTTTTTTTTTAAGGAGAGATGACAGCATGGGACAGGGAGATCATTTTGGCACAGTCTGAAAAGTAAAGTACTATGAATATGTAGATGAAGCGTGAATGAAGAAATATTTGAAATGTGAAAAAACAAAAATACATGCTGGAGGTATAAATATAGGTAGTAAGTAGGGATGAAAGCAATTAAAGTAATATTAGATACAGAAAGCAGTGTGGTAGGAGGTGCAATATATTTGTTTTGTGCAGCCTTAGGTTTGTTGCATGATTTAGTTGTCTCCCTCCTGTTCTGTTGAGATCAACTCTGAAAAACTGTTGTATTCAAAACAGTGAGAAATTGTAATTTCTTTTCTTAATTTATACATATATGGCAATGAGGAGGTATAATTTATTGGGTTTAACCAGAGCTGGACAAGACAGGTTATTGCACAAGGTAAAGGCCCAAGTTTCATTCTGCTATTCTGCTTTGTTATGGGAAAATTGTTTTTCCAATGAATTTACATATTGGTTTTTCTTCACCTATTTAGTACTTCTTGGCTGATGCAAAATTACAAGTGAACAGAACAAGGCAGCCTATTGACTTACATTTGAAAATGTTTGTAGAACTCTTATGTTAAAACTTGGGAGTTCCTCTGTGCATGACAAAGTTAAAATGCTGTGTGATTTTAAAGTCATGAGAACTGCAGCATCGTGGTCTGTCATGTTCACTGTGAGAGCCAGGTGAAAATTGAGCACCTTCTGTCTTCAGTGCTCTGCAAAAGCACTGTGTGGTTTATTTTGTGATCTCTAAATCTCTCTCTCTGGACTGCCTTATAAACTAATAGTTTGAACAGAAATAATGTTTTGGGATCAAGAGAAGCTGTCTTTTTGAAAGGTGCTCTGTATTCAGTTTTTGAGGGTGGCACAGAATTAAGGATCATACATGTCTGTACTTTGTTACAGATGCTCTTTTCTGTCCTATAATCTATAGCTATGTGTGATCAACTTCCTAAGGATAGATATTTTTCCCAGGTTAGGTATTCTGTTTTTGAAACAAGGACTCTTGATCATTGTCTCTCGGCTTTTCTTGACTACCAAAATGAGTTGGCCCGCTAATACAAATTTTGATTTAAAATTCTGTCCTAGAATCTAGAGGGGTTACTGTGCATTTTTAGTTGATTAGTAGAATGAATACAAATTTTGTAAGAAACCCAATCTAAACTGATGTAATAAATTGGTAATGTGTCCCAAGGTCATTCCACTTTCCAAATGGACACGTAACTGTGTTCTTCTGGATATTTTTGTTGCATCCGAGCTTTCAATAAAATGAAGAGCTGAGAGCTTCTTTTCTCTCTCCCCTGTCTGCTTTTAAGAACAGTGGCACCATCTTTTCTTGATGGGCATGACACGGTCAGTGAAAACAGTACAGGTAAAATCCTGTCTACCATTCACCCCAAACCAAAGGGAAATCAGTCATTTTGAGAGCAGAAGAGTTCATGAAGCCTGATTCATTGAATATTTGTGTCTCACAGTTGATGCTTTGGGTGTTTATTGGAATGAAATAGCGTGCTCAAAATTTAGAGAAGAGATAGAGGGCTTGAACAGGTGCGCCAAAAGACAGGCACAGGCACATTTGTGCACATCCTGTGAGCACGAGTTTTGTTTACCTGAAATCAGAAATGAAATTAAATTCCAGATGAAAAGGCAGGCGAGCAAAGAAATGACTTCAATCTTTCTAGCAATATAATAGCAACAGAAAGAAATCTCTCTTCTAGCTGAACTGTCTGAACAGTTTTGAGACACAAGCTCCCAATCACATCCCCCAGTGTGATGCAGAGGTGGTGGGAAGTTCAGCTGCCAGGATACCATAGATACATCTCTCCTTTACCCTTTCTCTCCCCTAAGACAGCAGATAATTCTCCTGGCTTCAACACAGTTGCTCCTTGAGCTGCCAGTCCTTCATCAGCACCAGCTGAGACATCCTTTGTCTTTCCTAACCTGTGGTATTTGCAGCTGTGTTTCAAGGAGTGTGTAATCAGGCACTCAGGAAGAGTGGTGTAGAGAGTAATGACATAGATAACTCTCACTTTATCTCTTGGGAAGCCATCCTCTGCAAACTGCTTCCTTCCTCCTCCTGGGGGTTGAGAGAGGTTTTGTGGGCACTGGATTGTCTGCTGACAGCACTTCAGGAGTCATCTTGAAATCCAAGCAGTGAAGTGTGAGCATGTGAGCCAGCTGTCAGAGCAGTACAGTTAATGAAACCCCTCAGATCCTGACTGGAGAGTCCCCTGGCATTGCCACCTTGCTGAGGAATGAGGGACTGACATTGACTGGCCATGAGCTAAAAGGAACAGAAAATTTAGGACTTTGCAGTTGTATAAATAAACTTGTCTCTATCCCTATGGTTATGGTTAAAGGAATGTAAAGACTAATATGCTATAAAACTCAGATAAAGATTTTGCACAAGTTCCTAATGATAGTCTAATGATAAAAATGCCACCAAATTCAGCAGTGGAGAAATATCTGTAAATAATAATTTACACTGGGTTGATAGAGATTTTCCATTCCCTTGAGGGGAAGGAGAATGAGAATTACAAGTTGGAGCCAAGATAGGCAAGGCTACCACTAAAGAACCACCAGGAATGATCAGTCCTTGCATGAGACAGGAGAGGAGCTGAGTATGACCAGCATGGAGGCAATGGTGGGCAGAGGTAATGGAGCTTCAGGTAACAGAGGTGCTGAAAGCAGATTTTAATGAAGAACTAGATGTGGCTGCTATTGTGACATGAAATTGGCTGGATAGACTTAATCACATTTGACTTGTTCTGAGTTTATTCCAGTGTAGATTTTCCAGGGGCAGGCAGGAAGATGGTGGGATCATTTCTGATAGAGCTCACAGCTGGAGATCAGCTCCTCTGAAGATGCCCTGTGCAAGAAGCACCTTGTGTAGGTACTTCCAAATGATTTTAAACTAAATGTCAGGTTAGCTGATCCATACTTTTATTGCTGCCTGGTGGCACTGCCCGGGGGGATGGATAATGACATTGCGTGTTGGGATGGAAAAAAGGCCTCTGGTATGCTTTTGTAAAACAGAATTTTGTTGAAGCAGTTTATTTTGGATTGCAAATGTGAGCTATTAATTTCTCTCTCTTCCTCTTGTATGGGGAGAAGAGAGCTCTCAAAATGTTTCCAAAAGAAATTAAATTGAAAAAATACAACTGCAAAATATTTTGCATAGCTACAACTATGCACTTGAACAAAAATGCACTTACAAGCTCTACTAGCTAGAGTGCAGTTTCATAAAGACTAGGCTTCTAGCTGTTGAATTTACTATTGGCTTGATGATATGATTTAATTTGGTTCTCTATAGCAGCACATCCAGGACCGTTTAAACATTTTCATTTTTGTTTCTGTTTATAAACTGCTCACATGTACATATTAAATATTCATGGTTAATACTTGCAGGAAAATATTGCTAGATAAATTATTGATGTCTTAAAATAATAGTTTTTCCATTTTAATGATTAGATTTTTTCAATATGTGATTTATTTTAAATGGTTTTTATACTGCTGATTTAGTTCTTAATTCTTTATTCATTTTGGGCTGCAAGATAAAACTTTCCAGGAAATACTGCATGAAATTCTGATCTCCCAAATGGATTTGCAATCTTCCAGTTTCATTATCTTCAGTGAAATTTTGTTGCCATGGCTGGGGTGCATCTTACATCCTGACTCAATCCTTATCTTTAAGACTGGTTTCTGTTATTTATATGTGAGGCTGTTGTGTATATTTCAGGAAAGTGGGAGGTTAATGGTGAAATGCTAATGACCTTCTCCAACTAATCATAACTTAATTCCTGACAATACTTGTATCCATTTTAGATGCTGGTATTTTAAGCCCAAACCTCACTGAGACACTTTTAAGGTTATGGATGTATTCAGCTCAGTGTTTCCACAGCAAGTGTGAAAGTGTCAGTTTGGAAACAGCTTAGGATCAGCCTCTGCAACCCTTAGTCCCAGAAAGAAGTGGTTTATGCTGAGATTGCTTCCATTTTATTTAAATAATAGTGACAAAATTGTCACTACACTACAATAAAATAAAGTATGTTTGAAATTGAAACAAGACATGCAGAACACTTCAGATATTTGAAGGTTTTAAACATTCAAAATAAGACTTCACAAAACAAAAAAATTGCTGTGTAAAGTAAGTCCTGCTCCTACTAAAAACAACAACATAAATCAGACATAAAATCCAGAATAAAACTCAAAAACCTGGTGTTATTTGCATTCACTTTCAGCTCTTCCCAGCAGAGCTGCTTAGCTAATCTGGTGGCATCACTTGTGACACTTATCCACAGGGCATAAAATAGCAGTTTGCCACCCACCTTGAGCAGGTTGTTTTTGAAATGTTTGAAGGCAAAACAAAAAAGTACCCTGCCATTAGAGGCAAGCTGGAATTTTATATCCACCTTTTTTTTTTTTTTTTTTTATTTTTTTTATTTAGTCTGTCACTTTTTTTTTTTTTTTTTCCCAGTCTTTAAAATGGATCTTTTTACATGTGAACATGAATACATTAAAGTGGAAAAATCCCTGCAGCTTTACTGGGTGCTAGCTGACACATGGAGACCTCGGTATTCAATGCATATACAGAACACATGTGATTAAAATTGCAATTATAGCCCTGTGTTCAGCATTTGAAAGCATAAATTAAAGGGGATTGGTAATCTTTTATATTCCTAGCATTTCCCATTTCCACACATTCCAGCCTAGGATCTATGCAATCTTTAATTGGAGCACTGAAGGAATTGAGGCAGCAAATATTGTACAGCTGTTCTTGTGATGAAAAGCACAAAATGTTTTCAATGGCATTACCCAAAATGAGTGGTCTCCAAACCAGATTATTTTTTTTTTTTCTTTTTTCCCTCAAATGTCCTTTTGTAAGTCCAAGTGGCTAAAAAACTTCTCATATGAGTAGAAGCTGAGATAGCTGATGTGAGTTTGCCTGGAAAAGAGAAGGCTTAGGAGGGAGTCTCATAATTTTTTACAGATATCTGATGGAAGGATGTGTGGAAGATGGAGCCAAACTGCGCTCAGTGGTGCACAACAAGGTCAGAGCCAATGGGCACAAACAGAAGTTTAGACAGGAAACTGAACATAAAACATCTCTTTTTTTTTTTTTTNTTTAATTTTACATTTGTACGACTCAAATTTGTTATGATTTGATGCTAGGGTGTGGCATCACTTGGTTTGATGAAATAGAGTAACTCTTTCCTCTTCTTTCAGTGTTAATATTACTGTTACCTCAATGAGGTAATTGCTGACTGCAGACTACGCTCTACTGACTCTTACCTCTGCCAAAGGTGCATAACTTTATGAATTGTATGTGAGGAACAATATTCATGTCCTGTCTCATTACAAAATGTGTGCTTTTTCTCTTGATACATACCTCTGTAGTTTATTTGCATTTCTTAGTCATTATATACCTGAGATATTTGTTTCAATTATTTTCAAAAGGACTTTTTTTCCTAGAGATTATGAGTTTATTGCATTCATGATTATAATTTCAAAGAGGAAGTGCTCTTTGTGAAGTTAATAGCCATGTGTTTCATCAGTTTCTTTATTTTAGGTATAAAACTGGGTGACTTAATTTTGAATAAGTTTCCCAATGCAGCTATCAAAATACCTAGAAGGGCATAAGTCACTTTTATTTTTCAAAAATAAACTGCTATTGTTAATAAATCTCCATACTATAAAACCATCAGCTAATGAGGAATAAGAAAAGACTAAGAGAAGAATTATATTTCTATGTTCTAAACATTATTATTATTATTATTATTATTATTATTATTATTATTATTATTATTATTATTATTATTATTATTTTAACTAGAATGGTGATTGAACATGAGACAGGTTGTCCTGGAAGGCTGTGGAAATTCCATTTGGGGAGATATTCAAAACATTACTGAGAAGCTTGCTGCAGGTGACCCTGTTTGAGCTCTAGAGTTTTACAAGGTGGTTTCTGGAAGTCCCTTCCCAACGCCACTATTCTGTGATTCTGGGAAATGTGGACAGGGTGCCCAGGTTTTGTAGCTAGCTTTGAAAACTGTCAGCATGGTTTCTTATACATGAGACTAGAAAGTATTTCCTGGGACATGAGATTTATTAAGCTTGCCACTAATACAGACTTTGTATCAGGAAAATCCTTCTAAAGCTGTCTCATGTCCTTCATATCATAAAACATTCCTTTATAAATATGGAGGCCATATATACTGTAGGAGAAGGGAATACAGGTGGCCTTGCCCCTGATAAGTAACAGCTGTGTTAATTACCCAGTTCAGCCTCACCCCTGATGAGTCACAGCTGTGTCCAATAAAGGTAAGTGTGATAAAAGGGAGTGGGTTAGCTGGTGTGGGGAGTCATGAAGGAGAAGCAGCCTTGAGGAAGAGGGAATGAGAGGACCATGAAGAAGCAGGATCCTGGGCAGAGGGAATCCATGCAGTGAGGTCAGTCTGGGTGTGCAGTCAGAGCCTGTTGTTGGAACCTGCAGTCACAGTCTGGCTGGGTAAAAGCTGCACTCAGAGCCTGCAAACTGATCCCTGCAGTCAGAGTTCAGCAGGAAATACCCAGCAGTCAGAGGCTGCAAGGGAAACCCACAGCAGGAGCTGCTGCAGCCAGGGTCAGTGAATGGTTGGAGTCAGGATGGCTGAGCTGTAAAGAGGAATAAACCAGGGCCCTTTTCATGCTGTGATAAACAAGCAGTCTGTGTCTTGGCTCATCTCTACCCCCTAACAAGAGGGCTGCTACAACAGTATCTGATGTTTGCTCTAGGGAGCTCTTGCTGTGTTTGTATTTCATTGAAGCTCCACATGTGTGAGAATCAGTTGTGTCGTGTTCACTTCCTGGGCTGTAGATGAGCAGTAAAGGATGGGCTGGCTGCTTGCCTTGTTCTGGTTGCTGTAAACTGGATCAAGTGGACTCAGCAGGAGGGGAAAGAACTTTGTTTTTCCCAGGCACTACTGAGGGGTGAGGAAGACTGACAGGGCTTGGCTGAGAGCAGCAATGAGATAGTCCTACAGTTCTGAGGGTCTTGGATTTTTGTGGGGATTGTGAAGAGTCTATTGTCACTCTAGAAGTGCCTGCAGTAGAAAATGAGTCAAAAGGAAACGGAAATATCAGTCCAGAAGTAGAGCCTTTTCAAACATTTCTATTTTCTCTAGAAAATTTGTTCTAAGTAATGTAGAATAAAGTTCCACTTTCCAAACTCAGAAGTAGTTTCCACTCAAAAGGTGGAGGGCATTTGGCACAGCTTTTGAACCACAGAGTCCTGCCTAAGTTCACATCTTAGCCCACATCAATGCATAGTGCAAGTGATTCTTGACTCTTACTGTTCTCCTTTTATCTTCTCATGTAACCAAATGAGCCAGACTTTAGTTTCTTTTTGTTGTGCCCATTTCTGTGCTGAATGTTGAATGCAGTGTGCATGGTACATATATATAACTGCCATAAGATACAAAGCTGAACACACAGAACAAGGTTTATGATTTTTTTAAACCTGTCTGAAATGATGCACGTCAATACCCAAAGAGCAACTTGAGCAATCAAAAAGTGCTTAACCCTTGATTTTAGGGAAAGAGCATCTTTTAACTCTTGCTTTTACTGGTTGTCTTCAATCAAAACATATAAGTAGTTCTTTGCTGGAGCACTGCTTTAGCAAGGAAAGCTGCTCTCCTTGACTGTCACTGTGAAGTGGTGTTAATGGACCTGTTGCATTGGGGTGGGATTGCCAAGTGAGCACAGCCCTGGCTTCACCTTGTCCTGAGCTCAGTGACCCTTCCATGTCCTTTACAAGCACAGTCTGTAATTAAACTGGCTTTCAGAAAACAACTGTGCCCTTCATTTTATGCATTTCTACTTATTCAGCAACTGTGGTGTGGAACTTTCCAATTTTCTATATCCAATTAAGTTCTGATACTGTGTTCATTTTACTTAGTCTAGGTAATAACTTTGCAATACTGTGAATATGAATGCAACATTATTTGGATAAAAAGGTAATTGAAAACTTTTTCATGAAAACACCATGCTTTCTAATTTCCTTTTGCTATTGTGAAATCTCTTAAATACAGTGGAGGGGAAATTCCTCACTCTTGTCTGGTCATTATAACCTGAGGTCTGAAAGCTGCTCTGAGAAGACTGCAACACTGTCCAATAATTAAATGGCAAGGGTACAGCTTTCCATGAAATATAATTTTGTTGTCTTACATACAATGGACTATTGAATTTTTATGGAAGCATTTAGGGGATTTCCTAATAAACTTTGCAACACCTGCTCCATTGCTGTGTTTATCGTTCTTCATTTTTCACAGTCAAATTTTTAATTCATCCTTACAGAGGTAATTATTGAACACATGTGCAGTGGTGCTATTTACTTTGGTTTTAAAATGATTTTCCTTTTTCTTTTTTTTTCTTCATTCTCAACATTTATCTCCTAACCATTATATACAGTTAAATTTGCTTTTTGGACTATGCTACACAAGCCCAATACAGACCAGTTTAGGAATAATTTCCTACATACCAGTCTCATAGTTTAGCTATAAAGCTGAATGACTTTACAGTTTGGGTCAGGGCTATGCATGGGGAAATCACTTTTAAACTAGGATATAATTGTATAAAGGAATTAAATTTACTCGTATGAAAGAGGCATGCTAAAATGTCTTCACTATTAATTTTCCAAAGTAAAAGATTTTAATGGGAAGGAGCCACAACAGCTTGTGCAGATTTGAAAGATAGCAAAAATAAATATATATCTCTTTTGTATACACCTGTAGGAGTAATAAATACTTCTCATTTCTTCTAGTAGGCTTTTTCAGGAGCAGATACAACAATAGAATCCTTAGCAAACTGCATTCTGCAGAAATAGAGAGTGGTTACTGAATAATAAAATGCTATGTGTGGGGAAAGAGAAGGTGGCTATTCTTGGAAAGTGATTTTATGTGGCTCTCTTCCTCCCTGTCATTTTCCTATGATTACTTAGCATATAGGAAAGGGCTAAGTTTGTTTGCAAGAGTTTTATCCAGCATTAATTGTTATCCATATGTTTCCAGCTTTAAAACCCTACATCTGCTCAAAAATTCATCTCTGAGATGCATTGTAATTATAGATAACTGCTCCTGGAGTTATAAAGAAATAACTGAGGGTTTGTTTCTTTCTGGAGCATGGTGAGCAATGCCATTACTGAACGTGGTAAAACGCGTTTGTGTGTGAGGGGTTTGGAATGAATCCATAGGAAGAACTGGAAAGTGCTTTGCAATGTAGATGGGATCAGGGAGTATCCATGAGAATTTTGTAGCTGGGCCTGGAAACAAAGACCAAGCAGATGGTAATGAACTTGTGTTGTCTGGTGCTAGTTAAGATTTTTCACGCTGTCTTGGAGGGGGGTGAGCTTCCTGGTTATATGTGTGGATGTAGGTTTGGCTTTATTGTTCTATATTATTTGCTTTAAACATTGTATTTCATTCCTTTTGAGAATGCTGGCTTGTGGCACTTCAACTATTTGAACACTGAGAGCTCCCACAGGGTGGATTTCTAAATTAATTTTGAAGTATTGTAGAAATTATAGAGGAAACAGCATTGCTAAAGCTGGACTTGGTCTGGTAGTGCCAAAACTTTGGAGTTTCTTCTTTGGTAGCTTATCTGAGAAGGGGTTCTTCAAAAGAGGCTCTCCCAAAAGTAGGAAAGTGTTAGAGCAAGTGGGAATCCCTGGTGTTTACAGTCCCAACAAGAATGTCCTTCCATGATAGGAGCAGAGTCACCTAGAAATTTATTCCATCTATTCCTCCAAGAATATACAACTAAGTTAATGGTGTCTCATTACAAAAATGCCATACAAAAAAAAAAAATCATCATTATATTCATCAAATTACATCAGGTATTAATTTTGTTACACTTAAGCTTATCTCTGGATGACTAAGATAGAATGAAACAAGTATTTCCAAGTGATAAACTCTTCAGAGCTTCCTTATCACAGTGTTCTCAAACTCAGTACTAAGTACAAAAATTTGTCTTAGGAATGACAAACTCTTTTGACAACCAACACTGTTATTTACTAAAGTAACACATTTTGTGTCTGCATGTGGATTGATAGCAAGTTAAGAAAACATTCACCTGAGTGCTAACTGTAACGATTGTGAATATATTTGAGCAATTGTTGTGGAAAAGACCAGGCTGGGTCATTGTGTGGTAAATTAAACATATGGCTAACTATGTGGGCTCTTGTTAGGAGCTTTGCTACTGTCATATTGAGACTGGTTTTGGGAAATTGTTTCTGGATTTTAGATGTGGAGTTTAGACAGAGTTTGAGAATCCATGTGTGTGCCTACTGAGGCTGTAAAAAACAATTTTCATAGAGTCTTGGACTGGTTTGAGTAGGAAGGCACCTCAAAGCTCCTCTTTTCCAATCCCCTGCCATTACCAGAGACATTTCCCATTAGACCAGGTTGCTCCAAGCTGTGTCTGACCTGGCCTTGAAGACTTCCAGAGATGAGGCAGCCACTTGTTTCATTCTTTTCTGGACAAGCTGTGCCAGGGCCTCACCACCCTATGGTGAAGAATTTCTCCCTTATATCTAATTGAAATTGACTATTTTGATTTGAAACCATTTCCCCTTGTCCTATTTCTTCCTGCCTTTGTCAGAAGTTCCTCTCCAGCTCTCCTGTAGAACTCCTTGGGTACTGGAAACTTAAACACTTTTCAAATGCCAGTCAAAAAGTCAGTGTAAGCAAAGCTCTTTCTTCCTTCCACAATAACACCGATGTTAATGAAGGAACTGTTAGGAAAAGGCTATTGCAGTGTGATGATCAAAGCTCTACATGACACGTTTATTGAAGAAGTGGTATTTTATTAATGTTTCTCAAGTTCAGCTTGTTATTTTCCGTGCTATTTTATTTCATTTTGTGTCCTATGATTTTGAGTGCTTTTCAGTGTAGCACTTGTACCTCGAGAATCAGCCTGTCCTGAGTCTTGGCTTAAGAGGACAATTTCTTACAGCATGTTTTCATGTAATAGCTGCAATTTGGGTAGTGTTTATTTCTACGCTATTTCAGTAGTTCAAGGATAGCAGAACTTCCTGCCAATCGTTTCTTTCTTGGATGGTCTGTCAGTTTGGTTTTTGTCCCATAGGCAGAGGCATAGTTTGGCAGAAAAGCCAAGCACCAGAAACTCTTTAAAATGGGAAAGCATGTGCTAGAAGAGGGACAGCTATTTGAGCAGTTGTAAAGAAGTTGAAATGCACTGCTTTGACCTAATGGCTAGCAAAAATTGCAAGGATTGCAAATTAAAAGTAGCCTCTATTTTCAAAATGGTCTGGGTTCCTGCTTGACTTTCCCACTGATGATTTGCATTTAGATCTCCAAGTATTATTTTTATTGCTCCCCATTAGGGCAGTATTCTGTATTCAAGTATTTTTTTAATGTTTGAAGAAAAAGAACTATGAAAAATATGACACAGAGAAAGGTGCCTAGGCTGTGGATCACACTACATATCTACATGTAGCTTTCCCTCAGAAAAAAAGTGCATGAAAGTGCATCTACTTACCTCCAAAATGAGATTGAGTGAACTCAACCCACGGGGATCTGAATCCAAACTCACCTGACCCGAGACACGTACCACCAAAAGATTATTGAAGCCCAGATCATTACTACTTGCAAATAGCTCTATAAAGAAATGCAAAACTTCTGCAGAGATAATGGGAAAGGCATCTTAGTCCCAATTTTGACAAAATATTTATTCATGTAATAAATTATGTGCAATATGTTGTCTTTTGCAGGAAGTGGAAAATGTTGAGTAGATTTAATTTTGCTGCAACTATTTCATGCATTAATTGCTCTACATAAATTTCCTACCTTTAAATGTCAGAATTACTTAAGAAAGCATTAGCAAGACCAATGTAATTTAAGGTGATTACCTTTTTGAACGGTAAAAAGATAATTAACCCCAGGAAGAAGTAATTTTTTCATTGCTTATGTGTACAAATCCTGGTTATCTGTTATAACTTTTTATAATTCATTCTTGTATTGCTGTGTTTCTAGAAATGTATTGATTTGTAGGATTTGTTTTACTGTGTTGGATGGAAGTATAATGAAAGAACAATTTTAAATCAATATGGATCTTTCTATTGACTTTATTGGGCTTTGAATCATCTTTAAAAATGAGGTAATAAAAAAAAGTTTTGTTTCAGGCTGCATTCATAGACAGACTTTCAGCATGTTCTCTGGTAATCCATTATTTTCAAAATTGCTAAGGTTACTCTTCTGCTGGATGTGACCAGTTGCAAACCTCCTTTGTTCATTTCTAAGGTTAGATTAGCCTCCCCAAAGTGTTTGAAAACTGGGCCAGTGTGAAAACACTTCTTGAAAGGATTTCTCATTTTGAATCCAAAGAGCTAAGAGCAAGATTTATAGATATAACTGTAAAGGGAAATGAGAGTTGGCTTCTTGACTGAAATAGTAGGATGAAGAGCAAAATGATTTCTCCCTATTCCTAAAAGAAAATGTAAACTGTTTTGTTTTATTAGCCCACTGGTCTATCTGGTTTATCTTTGATGCCTCAGAAGAAATCATCAGAAAAAAATCTGTATAATGGACAAGCATTGAATAATAATATCCTTTCCAACCAAAGGCATATAGTGTCAGGCATTCACCTTCTAGTGTGAAGGCTGATGTGGTATAAATGATTCTTCTAGATAGTCTAATCACAGACATCTTTTAATCCTGCCTGCTTTCCTGTGTGTAATAGCTTGTGACATTGAGGAATACAATCAATTTGCATACAGCTTGAGTGCGTGGCTAGGAAGGAATGGAGAAGGTTAATAGAAAACTCTCTTTGCTGCAATAAGATTTTTCTTGTGTGAAGTTGACTAATCATGACCTAATTAACTGAAAAGGATGTGACTGCTCCCCCCTTTTTTTTTTTTTTTTTTTTTTTTTTTTTTTAAACTGTGTATTAATAGGTGCCTGTCTGAACCCTGACTTAAAAAGACTGAATGAGATCACGGGAGCCTCTGTGTGCCTTTGATCAGGCTGCAGTTGGCCTCTGGAAATGGGAGTGCAGCGAATAAAAAATCAGAGCACCTCTGGAATCCTTCCCCATCTCAAGGACAAATTCTGTTTCTTCTAAGTCTCCTTTAATCTTACTTCTCATCTTTGATAACACTTAATCTTGGCAGAACCCATATATTGTTGAAAATGTTTTTCTGGCATGAAATTAACAATAGAGTTTAACTTAACAAATATCTCTCAGTCTGAATCACTAAATACAGGAGAATATTTCCAGTGTTGGTGGCAGACCCAGTCTGCTGCACCAAGTTAATGGATACTGCATGGATTGGGGCCCAAATATGTGAGAACTTTATACCTTATGTTTCATTATGTTGATTTATTGTATTTTTTAAGCGCAGGTAATGATTTAATGCCTATTTTTTGAAGACTTCATTTCCTCACAGAGAGGTACTGAGAATTTAGTTATTTCTCTGAAGTGTCTTTAAACAATATGACGCAGTGATTTGGAATAAACTAACATTAATGACTCTAAATATATTTTTTTTATTTCACCTGATTACTGAAATTTATCATTAATTTAATGTTTCCCTTGTCATCGCTAAAGAATTTTTTTTTGTGGATACAAAAAAAGAAAAAGTCATTGGGCAGTTAGTGGCATAGTGGGGTTTGTTGAAAAAAAATTGGTATTTAAATAATAGAGCATATAATGTTTTGTCTCCACTGCAGTTTTCTTGTAAACAAGTCACCTCCTGTGTGATTTCCCATTTGTTAGTGCAGCATCTGTACTCCTTTCATCACTAAGTTCTCCCAGATTTTGAGTTTGGGTTCAGTTCATTGTAATAGTGATCACCATGTGTTCATATCAGTCAAGCTCAAAAAAAAAATAATGAATAAATCTTTGTTATGCACGATTCATTTGAATTCCTGCACAAGGATGACATCTGCTCTTGATCCTTGTACTTTTACCTCTAATGAGAATAATCACAAGTTCCTGACAAGTCATTCTTATTTACAGGTAATTTAGATTTGTGAAAATCGTTAACGGTCTTTCATTTTCTGAATGCAGAGGGCCAAATTCTGGCTTGGTGTTGTTTGCTCCTCCTTTGCATTGTGTCTGTGGAAAGGAAAGTTGTGATAAAATTAACTCCCAAATTAATTTCTGGGAAAGAAAGATTCAGATACCTGTCAATTGCTGCTATGTAAGACATGAAGGGCATTCTGTATCTGGCATGGCTGGATTATGGAGTAGAGCTACATGACCATATGATGGTGTAAAAAACCAAATTCCTCACTGTATAAATGCAATCCTGCCAAAATTATAAAACATGAATTCTTGTGGCTTGGAGGACAGGAAGGAATTGTGTAGAATTTGCTCTATTGGATGCTCCTGAGTGGTTGAAACTCTTCTACCAGAAGTGGCTTTTGGCAGAGACTTTTTTGGCAGAAGTCGTTGGAATAGAAACTGAAGTCAAGGGGCGGGAAAGAAAACTAAAATGGTCTTACCTTCTATTCCTGGAGTCAGGTTTCCTTGTTCTTTACAGCTGTGTCACATCTCACTTGAGGTAGCAGCATAGAATAGGACAGTGTAGGATATTTAGTCTGATCTAGAGGCTGAGGCATGTGCAACCACCAAGACTTTTTTCCAACTCCCAGAAGAGTGTTTCACCTGCCATTCTTTCTTCCCCTGGTGCTGGTGTGGCTGTGTATGGGCACTGACTACACAGGGTAAAACTGTGGAACAGTTGAAAGAGGCTCAGGCAAGTGTGTGTGTGTTGGGTGGGACTGGGATTGTTGCCTTTTAATTTCCCCAGGTCTCCCAGGCTCTTTGCATTTGCTCAATGTGAATGTGATTGCTTGAACACCTTCCATGAGACAGCTTGTTACCACTTTCATTTAATGGAAAGAAGTAGTTCCCTTCTCTGGTAACAAAAAAAAAAAAAAAAAAAAAAAAATTGATAAAATATTTTTTTTATTCCTTTCTTTGGCATCACCTGCAGAAATAAGGCCCATTTTCCTTCCCACTTAAGCTCTATCTCTCGTCTCCCCCATTTTCTCACAAGTCAGTAAGAAATGTGCTCTGTTTCCCATCCTCAGAAGCATTAACCTGCAGGTTCAGGTCATTTCCTGATATTCCCTGAAAGGAAGGTCCTTGGTTGTATTTCCAATGAGGCAAGTATTTTAAGTGGTCAAGTTACAACCATTTCTGTATGCACAAGGCAGTTCTAAAACACTTCAGTTAAGATCTAGTTTTCGCTGTGACCAGTATCAAGGCTGGAAATATTTTGTTTTAAACTGGCTGCAAAATTAAAGTAATTTTTGTTGAATGAAAAGTCTTTTTCCCTTATAGAATACCTCAGATTACATTGTTTTTTTGGATGGACTGAAGCAACGTTTTTCTATGAAGTTTTGTATCAGAAGGAGCATGAATAGTGTGTGACACTGAACTCTTTGTTACTTCTCTCTTACAACTTCAGTTTTGTCAGAGTCACCCCAATCAGTAAGTCATATATGGGTTTAAAAGCAGAGCCTCACAGCACTTCTGTCCTGGTGGTTTGCCCTTCATGCTAGAGATCCTCACATTTCAATAACCCAGATGAAAAGAATTCATACCAGCAGCCACCTAGCATTTATGTAAATAAATGCTCGAGTTCATAAAGCAGGCTTTGGGTGTTTAAGTGGTTTATTTTTCACTAATCTACTTATGAATAAGAAAGACAGTTTTTGCCTTTTGTTTGCCAGTTACAGCTCTGCCCTCTCTCACCCTTTGTGCTGCTGCTGTTATGTGACAGTAGTGACTGCTGGTATGATTAAAACTTGAGTATTAATTCAATTTTTAATCTTCTTTCTTTGCATGGTTGGTTACGTAAAGCTAGCAGCTCACTGGAAAATTATTTTGTGTAATGTTACAATATCATAGTGCCCTGAATGTAAGATTCATATGTTCTCAGGAAAAAGCTGGACCTGTTTAAGTCCATGAGATTCCTATTAGTTTGAAGGAGACCAGAATGTCCCACTCATTTTTCTTCCAAGCTCTCCTAAGACCTTGTGTGTTATTTTGCAAGTGACACTGCATGCCATTTTTCCATCTGCAAAAAGGAAGAAAATGGTATTTAGCTTCTTTAACTACTAAGAGAAATTTGTGTACAAAAAATTCAGGAGGTCAACTTGATTGTACTTTTCCTTTAAAAATATATTTCATATCTTTTTCTGAGTGAAGGGTGAAGTGTGTGTTCTTGAGTTTCTTGTGTATCTGTCTATAAATGTTGTATCCACTCCTTTACTCCAAGCTGTGTATCTGTGGTCTCTCACATGAACATTTTTTTCCAGTGCTCTGTGATGTTAATTCTCTTTAGCTAAAGTGTTATGAATCCCTGTTGCTTGAAACAACCTGACTATGGTGACACAGCAGCTTTTACATCAAGAAACAGGGTAGTTTTTACCTGCCCCCACTCTGGTAATTAAATTCAAATCTCTTCATATCTGGCCTGATCTGCAGGAATTTCCATGTGAAATGTCTACACAAACAGTAGGAGACATTATGGGCATGACAGGGTCTGCTAATGTTACCAGGAAAGGAAAAGTTCAATTCTTGCTTCAAAAGCAGAAGTGCTGAGTGATGGGCAGAAGCAATTTCTTAACTACCATCAGTTCACTGATTAATGCCACAATGGAAGAACATGGAATTAAACATTCATTCCACAATTTGTACCTAACTATGCATATAAATACGGATCCTGATTATTTTAGCTCCTATTTCCATTTTCTGTGTTGTAGCAAACTTACATAAATGGTGCTATCTGCTTTTAGCAATGGTTCTTCTGAGTGGTGGAGAATGTAAAGGTACATAAATATTTGGAGAGCAGAAGAAAATACAAAATAGTTGATCACTCAAAGCTATCACCATGGCTTGCTGGTTGAAGGCCCTGCCATACATACCATGTTATCAGTGTCTGATACTTCAGATGGTAGTCAGGTTGCTGACTGATACACTAAGTGATAATGATGGCTTGCAGAGAAATTTGTGACCTCATCATAATGATTGTCTGATGGACACTTCTTTGATAAATTGCCTGATATTAATTGTAGTGTGAGTTTTGTCAAAGCTGACAGCAGGAATGATTGATATTGACATTGCTGAATGAGTTATATGATAATTGTAGTTCTTTCTTCAATCTGTCCAAGATTCCCAACTTCCATATTCATGTGTGTTTATATATATACATATTTCCTTTTCAAATGTTATTGGAAACTTCTTTGTGTTGTGTGACTTCTGTGCTTTGTGATACAGGCAACAAACTTTGCTTTCAGTCCACCTCTTTGCTAAGACTGTCCTGATAAAATGCCGTGAATAGATTTGTATGTTATGGTCCCCAACAAATAATTGCTTGCTTGTGTGATGTGAAAAAAAAAATAATTCTTGAGTGCCATCTGTGGGCCCTTTCTAACCGATCCTTTTATTTATTCAACTGGTTTTGAACATTCATTCTCCGTCTTGGTACTTGGTTCACTTGGTGTTCTAAGCATGCTCTAGTTTTCACTTATTAAATTATCCATATTTACTGAAGTGACTTTTGCCTGCAGTCTCATGTTTTCCTCCTTCCTGAGCAGGTGCTCTGTAGAAAGAGTGAAATAGTCCTTTAAGCCTGATATTTTTTTTCCTAGGATGGCTTAGAGAAAAGGTCTGTCTTTCACAAGGGGAAAAAAGAAAGTAAATTTGGGTCCTGTCATTAGAAAAGAATGTCTCACCTGAGTCCTGTCATGTGGAAACAGAAGGCATCTCATTGTGCTTCCTGCTTGTTCACTGGTGCAGGGCTGGATGCTTACTGTGAACAAATTAGCTTAATTAATTACAAGCATCAGAATCTGACCAGAGCAAATGCCAGAGGCTGAGCAAATGCCAGAGGCTGGAATTCATCTTGGTTGGAAAGGAAATGGCCTCTAATCCAGTGTTTTCCTGCTGACTGCAGCCAGCCACGAGTCACTTTGTCTTCCAGAAACTGTGTGAAAAGTGTCTGACAGCTGCATCTCCATCAGCCTGCAGGACTGCTGAGCTCTTCATATTCTCTGGGTGTCTCATACGGTCTGTGGATGCTGGCAGAGAAAATGAGAGCTGATCTCTTCTGCTTAGGTGGGTTTTTGTGGCTGAACTGTTCACTGGTCTTCCATGGCATTTGTGAGTGATTGCTCACAACATAAAGATCTCTGGTGGGATTGATTTCGTTCCCTTTCATCTATTGTATATCTTTGGTTTGCAGTTAATTCAATCTGAAAACACCTGAGACAATTCTAATTAACACATTGCAATGGAAAATTGAGAAACCCACACATTTTTACAAGCGTTAGATCCAAAGAACTGAGAACTTTAGGATAAACTTCGTTGTCTGTCACTTATAAATTCCAGTATTATGGGTTCTTCCTTTATTTTTTGAACATATCTATCATATTTGCCTCAAGCAGAGGCAAAGTAGTCATTAGGCAAAAAAATCCTGTGTTGAGCTGCACTTCACGTTAGTACTTTTTAAGTTAGAGGGAAACCATTTTGTAATGGTTTGTTTGTTAGTTGAGTTATAATCACAGTACAAGTAATGACAGATTGTTTAAGATAGATGCTTGCTACACCTGTAATTTTTGAAAGAAGATAACATTTATCACGGCATGAATTTTGTAAATTTAAAGAAGCGGATTCGTGAAGAAAATGGATAATTATTGTTGCAGAAGAAGGAGGCTTGGGAAGCATTGCTATACTTCAGTACTTTATTTTTTGCATTTTTTGATGTAGAAGAGGACAGAAATATTTTTTTGGTTTCTCATATGGATTTTTTTTCCTGCACCTTGGTGCTTTTATAGAGCTAGTGTACAGGAATTGGACTCTCAAGTGCCATTAGCTTTTAGTAGAATGAGTTAAATGGTTGGCCCCTTCAGTCCCAAGGAGGATTGTAATAGAGTATAGATAGAGGCAGTGGCAGTGTCTGTGTTCTTCCCAATATGGCTGATGGAGATAAAGCTTCAGGAGATGCTCACTAGTAATAAGCACCATGTAGAGCAGTTCATGAGAAGGAAGGAAGGGGTTCTTTATCACAGTCAGCTGTATAGTCACCTCCCTCCTGAAAGGAAAGCCTGTGTAGAACCTGTTCTCATACTGCTGGGAAATGCATCCAGGAACTGTTGATTATTGCTAAAGGACACAGACAAACCAGTAACTAGAAGCACAGTTCCTTGGAGAACCACACATACTCAGATTTTAATTTTATAAACATAAAATTTGAAATTTTTTCAAAATCTTCACAGAAAACTTTCCCATGCACTTATTGTGTTATGTTTTCATGAGGCAGCCCAGACAAACTGCTGAATTGCACTGGCTGCTGAAAGCACTTTTGGGAAAAGCAGCTTAAAGGAGGTATATTTACTATTTCACTTTTGGTATAAACACAAAATTAAAAGTGTGTTTTTCTGTGTTCTCATATCATGTTAGCCTCAATACTTCATATTTCACTGAGCACAGTCAAAAAAGCTGCATTTATGCCTGTAACAATTGTACACTGATGTATTTATAGGTGATCTCTCCTGGGCCCTGAATCTGAGAAAACATAGACAGGAAGCTCAGCACCTTCTCATATTTTCTGAAGGATTCCATGAGGATACACAAAACCTTGCATCAGTTTTGTTGCTTTTCTGTGTATTTTAATTCCCACCACTATTGCTCTTTCCCTGTGGATTCGCAGCTGGTATAAATTAGTGGCACACTATTGTTTTCAAAGGCTATCCCAAGTAGCTTCTGCTTGTGATCTGCTTGATGTTCCCTTTGTTTAGATGTTTTTAGTTCTGCTGGCCAAGATTTGATGAAATTTGAGTGCTGTGCAGTTATTGTATGCCATTTGTTATCATATAATCTGACAAGCTGAATGTTTGATACACACACTTAAAAAAGTGAACATAGGAAAATTATGGAGGGAAGGCAAAACATGTTCTGTTAATCATTAAAATACATTGATACTCTCAAGTGTTATAAAAGCTCATTTTTATAGTTAACACTGGGGTTTTCAAAGACCTTGTTGAAGTTGAATAGTTTTGATATTGAATAGTTTCAGCCCTCCTAGCTACAGACCAAGATTCTGTCATTTAATTTATGTTCAATATTTAAATATTATAACAACATAAGTGAAGATTTTAAGAAAACCTTGCTGTCCATGCTTTCTCTTTTGCT
Organism: Rhadina sibilatrix; assembly: GCA_013400275.1. NCBI lineage: Eukaryota > Metazoa > Chordata > Aves > Passeriformes > Phylloscopidae > Rhadina > Rhadina sibilatrix. The sequence continues at coordinate 79,754 of VWYO01021043.1, read as the reverse complement.
GGATCCTCCATGCAGCACAGTTGTTTCCTGTTTCAGAAAGATTTTTTTGGGGGTTGATTTACTCTTTTCTGTCCTCAGCATGGTGAGGATGCTGCTTTCTGTGCAGGCGAAGAAAAGAAACCTCTTACATTTGGTAAGACTGAACATTCCCATGTACAAATGTGGTATGTAATTAAGGGGACAAATGAAAGAGACACTTTAAATTAGCTTAGGTGAATGCAATGTCTAGTAAATGAGTGAGAAACATATCTTTAAGAAACAAAACCCCCCACAAACTAGAAATGTTTCTCAGTGGTCTTCTGTTCTCCAAGATCTCACTTGTGGCAGAGATGGACCAAATTTTCTTTCTACCTTTTCTGTGTGTTTACAGATCTCCTTCCATGAGTGACAACTAGAGGAACTCAATTGTCCTGATTTTTTCTTCTGGTATAGAGGAAATTGCTTGCAGTTGCAAGACTGATTGGCTGTGTCATTGCAGCACTGAACATATTTTTTGCTGTGTTCTGGCCCAGAAACCCAGTTCAATACAGGAAATAATTTAAGTACTGGAGAAACTAGTTGTAAGCTTCCTAGTAACAGAAAAATGACATATAACTTCAGACAAGTGGTTTTCAGTATCTGGTTTATGACCACAGTGGTCCATAAGCTGTTCCTAAGGCACTTGCTGATGATAACTGAGACAAGCAAATCTACTGCTCTTTGAAGTGAACTTTGGTCACACTCAAGGAAGGGGTAAGACTTCTGTGTAGTTGTAGGGCCCTGTGTCAGCTGTGTCTGCTCTTGCTGGTCTCAGAATGGCAGATGTATGGAGGTCTAGTAAAACATCCATTTTTGGCTTCTTGTTAGGAGTGACACTGTGTACCAGAAAAATAATTGCAGTTAGCACAAGTTTTTATTACTGAAAGTCATCTTCTGCTCCACTTTCTTTACTCAGAATATGAATTTTAGGGATTTAGTGGCTAAAATTTCAGAAATCAGAGTGGCTTACAGCTACAGGACAAGGGCTGACAGCAAAGCTGAAGATGGGTAAATAGGTAGGGACTTAAAATCAGAGAATTCAGTGTACTTTTCTACTATTGTTTTTCCCACAAATGTTTGGCAGCAGAGGTTTTACCTGCATTCATATTTTATGACACAGAAATATTCCACAGGGCAGCAGTTTTGGACGAAAAGGAGCTGTCAGTAGTATGAAGTTAATCCTGGGGTATCAAATATTTGGCAGTTAAATAGCTGAGAAATTCATCTCTTAGCAACTTCTTTTCTCTCTTTACTGTCAATCTCATGTCAAAGTGCTGCGAGCTTAAAGGTTTTGGTGTTGAAGTTTATTCTGCATCCTTTTCTCAACAAAGGATCTGGTAAAATAGGGAAAGGGAGATATCCTGTTGTGTATGAAAACAGTGCTGAATTGCTTAATTGTGTGAGTCATAATAAGCTGGTAGTTTTAAGGGGGGGTCTTACTTCAGGGATCAAATTGGGAATCCTGTTGAGTATGGAATATGTCTCAGGGATGCCCCTTTTGGTCTCACTTCCGTAACAATTGGGTGAAAGATATTACCTTTGCAGTATAAGTGTATTTTCGTTTTTCTTCTCTTTCTGATTTAATTCTAGAGGAATGCAGCCCTCCTGAGTAGAGAGTAAATTTGGAATAACTACAGTAATACATTTCAGCTACTCCAGGTTCACAATAGCATGAGAAGAATCTGTACTATGCTGTCCACTCATGAGCGTGGAATATCTTTTTCATTGAACAGAAAGTCAGTCAAATGGGAAAGTGAGAATATTAGAGTTGTGATGTAGGTACGACTTTTCAGGACTGGTGGGAATGGTGTTTTATAGTATAGGGGGGCTGATGGGATACATACATTGGAAAAGCAGGATATGTGTCACTGTTGGTCTGAAATCCTTGCTGGCTGCGTTGGGAAAAAAAAACCCCAAAACTGTGAGAGGAGAGTGAAAGAAATTAAAACTCTTTTCCAGGAGTTGGTAATTCTTCTGTCTGTCTCTATCACTGTTCTTGTGGCAGATTGCCCTTAGCCTTCACATGCCCATCATGGCCTTTGCCTACAAAAAGCTGTAGTGACAAGCCCCATCATCTAGAGAAGATTCATTATCTTCTCTGAACTTCATAGGGCATAATTGGAAGAAAGACAAAAAATCATAGAATGGATTTGGTTGAAAGGGACTTTAAAATTCATTGAGTTCCAAGCCCCTGCCATGGGCAAAGACATCTCCCAGTGACCAGGTTGCTCAGAGCCTCATCCAACATAGCCTTAGGTCCTGTGCTAGGACCCCAGAGCTGAATGTGAACCTTCTCCCGACACTTGCTGCTTTACTCGTGACCTATCAGAAAAATTGGTAATAATGATTTCTTTTGTTACCTTCTCTTCTTTTCAGTTTAAGATTAAATGACTATTTTTTCCAGTGACTAAAATTCCACAGCTTTTTGCAGTTGCACGAGGTGTCAGGTAATTCGTGTCAAGAAGCTATTGTACAGGTGATGAGGGTTTGACAGGGTAGGCTTCCCAATAGGGTATTCTCATGTCTTTTCTGTATATGCAGTGTGTCTTTGAGAAGAAGGAAGAAAGAAAAACGACCCCTTTGAAACACTGGAAGTTTTTAAAAGTTGGTGTTTCACAAAAAGGAGTCTGAATTACTTCCAGGATTTTCTTGAGGTTTTCTAGGGTATGTGTTTCATAGCATTTTCATCAGAAAATGAAGCTACTTTTTGTAATTTTTCTAGCAAATTCTTTAATTTCTGACTTGAAGTTTCGGCACAGCAGTACAAACATACCACCAAAGGAAAAAAATATATTTCCCTAAATATATTGTTCTTTGTACAATATACTCTGTATCATGTTTTAGGAGAAGTTCTCTTAGCTATAAATCCATATCTATAACCTCTGGGAGGAGTCTTTAGAAAGGCCATTGCCCTGGAGGGATATAATCTTGCACTCCAGAGTACTTTACAGAGGAGTGATAAAACAGTGAATTTTGTTTATAGACAATTGCAGAACAGTGTTACAGTTTATCAGTTTTTCACAAGAAGAAGAAAAATCAGAATGAGAAAAGATAAAAGCTAAGATAGATTGTATGCAAGCAGAATAAATCAAGAGAGCTTGAATTGTCAGACTGATGCAATCAGGAAAAGATCATGAATGTGGTTTGGAAAGTATCAGGATTTCTTTAAAAAAGGGTTTTTTGGGGACAGAGAATGATGAAGAAATGGCTTCTTCAGAAAGGAATTCTTGCACACTGTTCTTATTTTTCTCCAGGACCCTAAAATGAATAATTCCATGCAGTTTGGAACAGAAGCTAAACTTACTATTCTGAATCTCTCTCTGGAAATGCTTTTCCATTGTCCACAGCAGCAATGAGACCGACCCTTGTGTTGTTAAACTACAGGGGGGATCTCTGAATGCATCCACAATGAATCTGATTCTCAGGTCATCTCCTGACTTCAGGTCAAAATTCACAGAAAAACTTCAATTATAATGATGTTAATGCTAAAACCAAAAAGCATAAGGGAAGAATAAGTTCATCCTTAGGTCTTTAAAGAAGTAAATTAAAGATGGTAGCCAGTTTAGAAAGTCCCTCAAGTGTTTGCAGACAAAACTGGGAGAACATATTAAGTTTATGCTTTACCTTTATAATTCATTGTGGGAGACTTGAAGACAGTGTGGGCTTGATGAACCTTGGTCTGGAAAAGTGGGAATGATTTTTGGTTCTTATGGTATAACAGTACATTTAATAGGCTGGAATGTATGGTCTAGAGAAATTACTGTGCAGCACCAGGAGCTGATGATAATCAGTTACCCAGTCAGACTGAAACCTGCACCTCAGCCCATGGACAGGCACATTGTGTTGAGCAAAGAAACTTTCTGAAATGCTTGTTAGGTTTCTTTGACATAATAGAAAGTAAAGAAAGGTTAAGTATTGCCATTTTAAAAAGTTTGGATAACTTCTGAAATTCTAGGTAATTGGTGCCATTAAAGTAGTTATTGCCATGAAGTAGGTGATCTACTTATTTCAGTCGTCTTGAAAGTGATGGATAGACATAGGTTAACAAAACAGCTGCAGCAAATGCACAGAGATTATTCCCCTCTGTGAGAGCTTCTTGTGTTCAGAATTACAATTCTGTAATTCCTATTTCCATTCTGGAAATCCATGCTGCTGTTCATATGTGTTCATGATCTGATGTGTGAAACTATCAGAACTTCTGTTTACATGTATATTAAGAATAATAACCAATTGCAAGTAAAGCAGCTTCATGTCACAAATTTCAAATAAAAGAGCTATCAGCTTTAAAGGACACACTCTTGCAGTGAATTTAGATGCAGAATTATTCATATAGAGGATAAAACTATCTAGAAATCTACCATGTCTCATCTTGTTACAAGCATGCAGTAGTGATAATCCTACATAAACCAGTGGTGTAACTCTGGAGTTGTACTGACAGAGCATCAAAACAATCTTATCAGTTGAAGCAAAAGTAACCAAGTTACTATGGCTGGTATAATTGAGATTATAATCCATCCCCTACTCTTTTAAAACCATTGGGACGTAGAATAGTGATGGATTAAGTTGTTGTCTTACAGCAATTTTACTATGCTTTAATTCTGAAATGAAATCAACCATAAATTTCTTCTTCTGGAAGGAAATCAAACCCAGAGATACTGGTCATGGTGATCCTTGTGATGTAAGCTCAAGATGTCGCTTTTGCTTTATTCTGGATTTGTAAAACCATTTTACTAATTGTACAGATAATACAGCAAGCATTAGGACTAGCTCTGTGAATTTAAATAACTCTCTATTTGTTGGAAGAGAGAAGGTGTCTGTCACCAGATGTTTTCCTGCTTGCTGGGACAGCATGGTTCCATGGGCACTATAGGGGCTATTGAGTAAGTGTTACATGGACAGCTCAAGAGCCCTAAGTTTAGGCATTACTTAAAAAGTTTGGTTACCAGGTCTGAATCTTAGTTATTCTCTGATTTGTGTACAAAATCCATATCAGCAAAACAGTGGATATGCTTTGGTTCTGATTTTCTGCGATGTTTGTACTCATTTCACATTTGTTTGAATATCTGCAGAAGATCACAGGCAAATTATGGGTTGTATTTTAATCCTGCTTGAAAACTGAGAAGTTCCGAAGCTGTTAACAAAGTTTATGTGTGTTCAGTATAGAAATTTTCCTGACAGAAATAAAGGCACTAACAGTCACTCTGGGTGGCGGAAAAATTGTTGCTGTATGGGGAAAAGCAGAGAGGAAGTGGCTTAGTCAAAGCATAACCAGAGCTGAATTCATCAGAGCAGGACAAGCAGTAGAACAGTGCTCCAGTTAAATGGAGATGAAGATTCTGGCTTCTGTAGGATTGCTAAAGCCCAGCTCTGATATCAGTCTAATGTCCTTTTGAATCTTTAAAGATTCATCATGTCAAAATTCCTTCAGCAGCATTTCCTGCTTGTAGAGTACTGCATGGTTTCCTTTGGCTTTTAGCTTGTATGTTAGTATAATGAGGGGTTTGACAGAAAAAGGCTCATGTTGCCTCTTTTGGGGACCCTGCTGCTGAAAGTCTTTGTCTGTAGATGGGACAGTTTGCACATGTAGATCATGTTTCTGTGATTTGCTGTTCCAGCTATCTGAGAGAGAGGAAGATTGCAGCTCTCAAGGTCGTTCCAGAGTATCTTGTTTCATTTCAGATTTTAATTTTATTTAGTGGACTTGGATGTTTCTGAAAGCAATTTTTATGTGCTGAGGATTTTTCTGAGTTTCATTACCTGACAGGGTCTCAGTTACATTTCTTCAAACACTTGTGATATTATGCTCTAAATGCTTCCCTTAGCCCTGGTGTCGATGGGGTCACAAAGACCTTTACAACTTTTGCCATTTTATTTTATAGGGATGTGAATTTCTGTGCCCAAACCAAGTAGGAGGACATGTCTACAGTGCACTGTGGGACAGGCACAGCACCAAATGGGGTGTAGCATACTCTCTTGGCTCTGTACAGGGCCACAGTTGGGACTTTTGGAACTACTACAGGGAATGACAATCAGGTGCTGGAAAGCTTTACCTGGATGCAGCAGTATTTTTGACACAGTTCAGTTTCATTAATCCTTCAGAGACTTTATTGCCTCATCTGTCCCTTTACACACATGTAACTTCAGAGTGCTGCAAACTGGAACTGTGCAGGTAGAAAGTTCTGGGTTCCATTTTGAACATAGCACAATTTGCAGTGAAATCAAGGCTTTGCTGCTGTTATGGGAAAGAGTATGATAATATGCAGCCTTCCTGTAATACATGGGAAACACTGCTGAATCCACTGAGAGTTAGATTAAATGATATGATGGATGTGGTGTCTTTCTCTTTCAAGTTCTGTTAGGAGCACTTATAAAGGAGGTGGTAAGTCAAAGTTTTTTTTCTTTCTGCTAAGTGGAAGGAATGTAATCAGATCTTCTCTATTTAGTTAAAAAATTAGAGTTGAACTTGGATGAACACCAACCTATTGACCAAAATGCTCAACTGCTGTATCTTCTGTCAGTGATGTAAATCTATTTTTTTTTTTTCCCACTCAGAATCTTTAATCTAATGCAAATCTCAGGTGAATATGTGGATAATTCTTGAGTTGATCAAAAAGGCATTTTCCAGCAGTCTTGAAGAGGGAAAAATGATCCCGGTCTGTTTTGCATTTTTTCCTACTTTCTCTTTAGGGAAAATTATTTACCAAAGCAATTAGAATTTGTGTGCATTGTTATGAATTTTCCTTTGTTATTTCACAAAGCAAACTTTGGTAGTGTGCTGTTCTTTAAAGATGTGGTTGTGAGTCAACTATAAGGTTGAAATAGGGAATGCAAAGAGCACAAAATTGGGTGTGATTTGCTGGGCTGAAGAAACTGTTGTACACCTAAACAACTTGTGGTTTCTAGCAGGTGGATCCCTTTCACAAAGGAAGTCTTCATGAAATTTGGAAATATTTTCTTTAATCATTGAATAATTAGAACTGATCCAGCAGTTCAGTTCTTACTCCTGTTTACAGTGGTAGGCTCAGGTGTGTTTGTGCAAGAAGCACAGTTTGGAGGCAGAAGGGAAACTCCCACTTTAACCTCATCCTTACAAGTACTAGGAGAATGTCTGCTGGAGCAGACCAATTTTAAACATTTTTTTTTTTCTTCCATTTTCTGTCATTCATTATCCTCTTAGCTCCTGTCCAAAGCCAGGTTTAAGTATTGAATTCACTATGTGGTAGGCAAAGCCTCAGTGTTCCTTAGCATTTGCCTCCCTGGATATGAAATCTCTTCAGGGAATTCTTTTTTGCTGGATAGTGACAATAGATAGACATTCTGCTCATATTCATGACAGAGTGAATGAGCAGAGCATTATGAATGGGCTTGTATCATGCTGTGCAAGGAGAGAGATTGATGGTCATATTTTCTGCTGGTTCAGAACAATCTAAAACCCTCCAGGCTGATTTGGAACTGATTTCAATTCTTGGCACAAGCACGAAGTGCTTTTAGTTTTGGGTGCAAATTTTGGGTGGTCTGTAAGGATAGAAATTCCCTTTGTCCTTTAAATCTGTCAGGATGCAGGCCCTGAAACGCTCTGCAGCAGCACCATCGGGGTGGTGTTCTTATGGAGGTGCAGGGACTGGAGCTGCTGGCAACATTAGGAATGTCTGCTAAAAAACAACAACAAAAAAAAGACTCCAGACCTAATACAGGTGCTGAGGCTGCCTGGAGCAGGAAATCAGGGGGATTGATTTTCAGAATAAAATGCAGTCTTAGATGATCTATTGTGGATAAAAAGAAACCAAGCATCTTTTTCCTGTCTGTTCTGTAATTATTCTAATTGGAAAGGGAAGGGGCCATTGTGAAGGATAACATAAACACCTGAGTGCACTTAAACACAAGTAGCACTGAAAAAATGCCAACTTGTTCTCAAGTGTACACTTGTTCTTTGACTAGATGTTAGCCTTGAAATTTGCATAGCAAAAGGTTCAGCCTAAGTGGCAGCACCAGAGTGTAATACATTTAATTAAAGACAACAGCAAAGGTAAATTATAGTCTTTTATTATATTTTCTTACTCATTTTTTGCTTTGCTTGATTAGGAGCTACTTGTTTCAAGAACAGGTGAACAGAGCAAATCTGTTTAGATCACAAGGGTATAAAGGGAGGGAAGGATCAGAGCTTTTGGACGTTCCAAGCAAGAGCAGGATTTCCCCAAGCTGCCATCTGCGTTGTAACTCATATCTTGGAGATCAGCAAGGCCTCATGATAGCACTTCAAGAGTGAAAAATTGTTTGCCAGAATGGCTCATGTGCACTCTAAAAATAGGGCCATGTGAGAAGTCTCAAGGAAATTCTTCTGTAATTATAAAGGATTCCAGTTTGAATTAAATGAGGCCAGTGAAAGCTAGCTTGAATATTAAGCCTGGATTTACCAGTATGTGTGGGGAATTGTTTTGCTGCCATTCCCAACCTTCTTTTCCCCACCTGAAAAGTATGGCCTCCTTTCCATTTCTATTGTTCTTAATATCATATCATGCCATATGTGGAAGTGTTCAAAACTTGACACTTATAGGAGACTGGGAGGGAGAAGATATATAACAGAATATGTATGTTAATATCCACTAATAAAAATGCTTTAAAAATGCTCTTGATTCTTATTGTTGGTCACTGTTAGGCAAGAAGTTAAGGAATACTGGTATTAGATAGAGTGATATTGTCTTTCAATATTAGGTCTTCAGGATGTAATAGTTTTGCATGACCATTACCAAGGCACAGAGCCTCTCAAGGTGTGGAGCCTCTCACATTCAGTCTTATAGAACTTGTCTGGGAAAGTTACCATATTCAATTTTTAAGGATATTTGATAATTTCTTTTCTCTACAATGATCACAGCAGACCAGGCTCCTAAGCCCCACACCATTTCCTTAAATATACAACACAACTGAAGTCTCACAGAAAGTCAGTGTCTGTTATCTGCAATCAGCACAGTCAGTAACCTGGAGTTAAAATATCTTTAAAGGATAGAAGTCAGCATGAATGTTTCTTAGGTCTTTCAAGGTAAAGAAATATGCTGGTGATGATGTCCTGTGAAATATAGTTGGTTTTGTTCTTCAAGGGGTAGAATTTGATGGGGTTCATGAAAACCTGTGACTCAGACTTCAGAAAGTTTCACAGAACAGTTGCAGGGCCTTGGTTGGATGTTGCAGAGGTTGGAGTTAAACAGGGACGGTTTGGGATGCTGCTGTCAGCCAGGAGTCTATTAAATACCCAAGGAAATTCAGGACTGTTGATTCTTTTGTTATTGGTATTAAAATGGAGAAAAGAAGACTAGAAGTATACCAATAGAAGAAAGGCTTAGTTAAGGCTTCTGTCAGTTCCTGCTGAGTGGCTACAAGTCACACTGCCACAGGTATAATTAACCTCTGCCAGGATCAATGTCCCTTACACATGGCCTGAGAGTGTCTTCCAGGGGTAGATGCAAGAAAGGTTTACTGCCAATGTCCAAAAAACCATGTGTTTATTTTTGTCTTGTGTTTTACAAAGAGACAAGGCAAGGCCAGCGTATCATAGGTCACACTTCACCATAACTCTGCTTGCAGAGATTGTTGGTAGAGAGTAAATTAATTGTGTTTTATTTTTCTTCTACAGAGAAGTATTGAAGACAAAATACTCTTTAAGAAGCAGGTAAATCTGAGAGATGGAAGAAATAAGTAATTCTTTACAAATTTGTAGGAAGGCTGTTGCTGACAGTGACTTCACAGCTTAGGGTTTTGAGAGCTGATAGCTACAGATGAACTTCTGGTCATGCACTCTTTAAGGGCACATGAACTTCATTAATATTTGCACTTGTTCAGTCTCTGTGAGTGTATGAGAAAACTTGCAAAGTTCTCTTACTCTGAGCTCTTGTGTTGCCTACTCTTGTGATCTTGCAGTGCTTTCTGGAGTAGCCCTGGAGGGCTAACACATCATTTGGAGATGTAAGTTCATAATGTTTTGTTTTCAAATCTATGAAGAAAAAAATAGGTAGAGAGCAAGCTCTGCTTGGGAGGGAATACCCCGATGTGATTTATAAATCCACATGGATTAATCTATCAAGTTCTGATTTATGAAATGTATTATGTTGACCAACTATATTACTTTACTGATTCAAAAGTCTTGAAATTAGTAGGAAAACCAACAATCCATCATAACATTGAATTATGTGCCAGTGATGCATAGCAGTATCTCTCAAAATGCTTGATTTGTGTTCACCCTTTTCGTTAGTAAAACTCATGTTACCTAATACCCTTAGAAAATTATGTTAATATACATGATGGACAGAATCCATTGCTAACTTTCTAGGCTTTTCATTAAGGCAAAAAAGGTTTACCAAGCTTTTGAATTTGTCATTTTGATGTAACTGTCTGCTTAAGAAATTTCTATTTAGAAAAGCATAGATCTTTGATCACTCATATTTTTAAAATCAATGACTGTTCCTAACAGTGAATCTTGCAAGTGATTATTATTGCTAGAAGCTGGGAGAAAAATGACTGAAAGTTCAAGCAGAGGTTGAAGTTTTTGGATATCAGCAGTGGTGTGGGTCCCCTACTAATATTGCAGAGGTATCAGGAAAGGAATTTTGGCATTAATTCACTGTGTTGCGGTCTCCTTCAAACAGAAACAGATTTTGTGAGTTTGACGCAGTTAAGGGCTTTGGAAAAAGGCTTTTCTTTTTCCACCAGGAATACCACCGGGAATTTCGCCACAGAGTTATAAGTGTAACTGTTGTTGATATTCAATGTGTCTCTTCACTGGGGATCTCAGGTACCATTACATCTTTGTTGTGTTTGAAGGGTTTAGAAGGGGAGAGATGTCTCTGGTAGATTCTTGTCTACCTTATCTGCAAGAACATTTTTCTAAAGAAACTGGTTGCTTTCTATGAGGGTTTTAAGCACACAGTGGCAGCTCCACCCTTGCTGTTTCTAGAGCAGTTCATACTTGCATCAGTAACACCTGAAGAAAGGCTCTGGATGTACAGACCTGGGCCAGCAGAGATAACAATACAGCACAGAAAGGGCCGTGTTGTACAAGGTGGGTGAGGTTTGAGCCTGGGAGGAGAGAGCAGGACAAAAACAAATAGAAGGAAAGTGTCATGTTGCTGACTGGATTAGCATTGGTACAGGGTTATTGGCTGCAAGTCTGAGGACACACCAGTACACCAGTCCTTCCAGAAGATGTAAGGCTTTTCTCTGTGTGTCATAATATTTCTTGGGGTTTTAATTGCAGCACATTTTGACAACCGAAGTAAACTCCTTTACTGGTCCCAGTTCTGAACCACTCTGTTCTGCTCTGAGTGTTTACACTCTGCCCATCACTGTGGTGACATGATGTCCACCACCTTCACTTCTCTAATGTGGATGTAGATGCTGTGGAAATGAAATCTGCTCTGCACAAAATCTCACTGAGGTACCACTGGGTCCTGGTTAATGGGATGTTGTATTCACAAAGGAAGTCAGCACTGTGAATCACCAATCTTTATTATTATTTTATTACATTTTATATTTATAAATACCTATTTATTATAATGTTTAATACATTACTGTTGTTTTATTACATGGAAACCTATGCCTATGCAACTGAGATCACAGCTCCAGTCTGGTAGATATGTAGGGTGAGATAGTGTCTGTGCCCTAAAGGAGGAATGAGAAGAGAGAACATGTAGAAACTCCTCAAGAAGAGCAAGTTTTATATTCTTACTGTATGCCTCAGTTACTTTTTGATAATGAAGACCACATAGAATGAAATCTGGTATGTTCTCACTGTCAGAAGAGTTGAAAATCTCTTTCAGTACATTTGGGATATGAAATATATCTGTGTGGATGATGCAGTTTGGAAAAAATATAGCATACTGGGTGGGAAATCATTTTATTATAATTATGTTACACAAAACCACTGTTTCAGTGCAAGTCCAGATAATATCCAGATAAATCAAGAAGTAACTGAACTTGTTACTGGTCCTTTCAATTTTCTTTTGACCCTGCACAAGCACATGGGGATGGTTAAAGAATACCATGTACAGGGACTGTGTGACCAAGGGCATCTCTTTGAGAGCCTTATCACAGAGGAAAGTACAGAAATCAATTCACCTGACCAAAGACCTGAAAAGTAAGGAAGGTATTTAGGTCAATGAACAGAAGTGAAACTGGGATTGTGTCTTCAGAGCCTTACTTCTTCAGCAGCAGAACCTAAGGCTTTGATTTCCTTCTAATAACAAAGTAATGGGACTCACCACACTTGGTTCCTCACTATCTAGAAATGCAGGGCATAAAGCAGATTAAATCAGCAAGAAAGTAGAATTACTTGATTAAGTTCTATATTTTAATAACTTGTGGTCTTGAGGCTCCTTTAAAAGGCCACTGAAATCAGAGAAACTCCACTGAATATGGAGAAGGCTCTTGAGCATTATATTATTATTGCATATTCTTTTACCTGTGTACTTAACATTGCCATTTAGTTCTGCCTCTTAAGTGGTTGCCTTATATAGACCTGCTATGCATTATCTACAAACTGAAGTCTGGCAGCTGAATTTGTACAGCCCTTTTGAGGCTCAGGCCCTAAATCAGTATTCTTTCAGCACAGGCTGCTGGCTGCTCAAAGCAGCAATGTATGGCAGGCTCACTCTGCAGCTGCAGTTTGCTGAAACTACATCCACTGCACAGCTTTCTGAGATGGGATTTTTTTTCTCTCTCTCCTTTTTTAGATGGCTCAATTCTTCCTTTTGAAAGGCTGAGACCGATTATAATGGGGTTCAGACTGAGTTGTCTTGAAACAGCTCCTGCTATTTCAGCAGCAGCAGGAATAAATTGAAATGAGCAATGCCACTTCCCCCTTCCATAGCTGTATAGTCCTTCCAGTGAGTGAAAAAGTCTGCATCTCCTTCTAGCAATGGTGAATTGTTTGTTTCTGTATACATGAATACGTAATGGCAAGGGAGGGGATATATGCTTTATACAGTTGGCACTGCTCCATTTATACCCTCCTCACATACAGAACTCTAGAACAGCTGATAGGGTACAGGGTGTCTGCCTGCAGCTATTAACTGTGACCAAAAGTAACCTGTTCATTGTACTGACAATCAGAAATAATACCAAATGCATTGCTCTGGCACAGAGGTTCTGTCAATGTTTGGGATAGTCATGAAATACCTCTTGAGCGTGCTGCATTTTGGGAGATCCTCAGTGTGATATGGACATCCCGTGACAGATTAAACTGAAAAAATTGCAGACTTTTCTCTTTCACAGAGCAATTAAGCAAAAGGTAAAGCATGCAATTCTATGGGCAATACTACAGGAACCCAACTGCTCTTTAACACTGTGTTTCAGTGTACAGAACTGGATTGTCAAAGCAGCATCAAATTTATCCCCACACTGATGTTTATGATATCACTTACATAGCTTTGGTGTCAATTTGATTCAACTGCCAAACTTTGGGGTTTTCTTTTTTCCTAGGTATTTTGTTCATTTTACCCTCACATGTGCTGTCCCAGAATTATATTCTCAGCTATGGCCTGAATAGCTAAAAGGCCATACTAACACTTGAAGTTGCACTAAAGTACACTTCATGATATGTATCAATGTTACTTTGGAAGCTTTATTAAGCCAGAGTTTTATTCATGCACACTTTTATATGTATATACTCCTGGCATACCCATCCAGTCATGAGATTCTGTTTGCACTGCACCAGGTAAGGCAAATATGGGGGCACTTGCAAAGGAAATCAGGGTGGCTGAGCTAGTTTTTTTATATCTCTAAATAATACATGTACTGTGGAATTTTGGCTCCCCCCTCTAAACCCCCAAACAAACAAAACAAACCAAAAACATGGAGCTTCTATTTTTGCTCCTAACTCTTCAGTGATGTGTTATATTTTGAAATTCAAGGAGAAATTCAAAGCTGTTAAGCAAATAGTGAAACAACTTGGCTAAGTAAATCCTCCTGTCAGGATCCATCTTGCTCTGATGTGTTCTTGAGTGTCCTCTAAGTTTGAATGTATTTGCTTTTTAGATAATTTCAGTTCCCTGTTGTGTTTGAGAACTAAGCACAGCCTTTAGGGAAATGGAGGGACAGTATGACATTTATTAGCCCAGCTGTTTAATGCGCTCACCTGTTTCCAAGGTCTGAAAGGCTGGGTTTTTATTCTCTCCTAGCTCTGTAAAATGAGGATTGTATAACGGATTGTGAAAGCTGAAATGCTAGGGTTGGGTCTTTTAATTTCTTTCCTTGTTATTTTTTTTTTTAAAGCACACTTTAAAGAAATCCATAAAGCCTAATGCGTAGTGCTTGAAACTCATCTATTGTATGGTTACTACATTGATCACAGCCTTTCACCTCCCAGCTGGGCATTGAGCTGGTAAAGAAAGAGTTTAAATATGATCTTCCTGACATTAACAAGGCAACTGAATTATGTTTCAAAGGGATGGAAGGAAATGCAATTTTTGAACACCTTTGTGGTCAGGAGGAGGTGAAATTTTAGGGCTTTGTTCTCTCCTTTCTGCAGCTTAGTATCATTTCTGTGTAATTCCACTGCAGTGAGGGGACGTAGAATTGCAGTGGGAAAGGAAGCCAGCCCTTCCCTTGTGCCTTTGCAGCAGGAAGGAACAGAACAAGACTGATACATGAGGGAGTAAAATTCCATGTCATGGGTAAGAAGTCATGGCCTTCCTGCTATCTTCAAACAGGATGGTTTGGTTCTTCACCAGGAGGACCTGGGTGAGGTGTTCTCAGTGCAAAGCTCAAGAAGCAGAGAGAGGATGTGTCTGTTGGGCTTTAAAGACCAGCAACCCTGCAATCTCAGGCTGCATTCATGTGTTGTGATAGAAAGAATGCAGCACTCCAGTATTAATGGGATTGTGCCACCATATGGTGAGCACTTTTCAGAGACGAACAATCATCCCTTGGGAACAGGAAATTCCTAGAAGTGAATGTCATTGGTCATGTGGGAATGGGATAAGGTTGTAAGGTCACACTGAAATTTGAGGTACACAGGTAATATTGTTCTCTGTTAAAATGGCTCTTCTGTTAACAAAAATTTTTAAGAATATTGACAACTGTTAATTTACATTATTTAAGCAAAGTTCCCCCTTAAAAAACTCAGAGGTATGAAACAGAAAGGAATCTTTTCCTAAAGCTGCCAGTCAACAAACAGCCAGTTTTCATAGTGATTCATAGCTGAGCTTGAATGCAAATATAAGGAGGATAGATTGTGTATGTAAGTGATCTTATAAAAATGTTCATTTGTAAATGACCATTTATTGTGGCTACTAGAAATGATTTATGGCACTTCTCAAAGACTGAGTCCCTTATTTTGTGTGGCCACAAAAAAAGTGATGGAGGTTTGTGTATAATTTAAACAATACCTGTGGGCAATACTGCATTTTAAGTTTTTACCAGTTATGTCTGTCACACCAACTCCCTCACTGCTGATGTTTTTTAACAACACAATAATGTCCCTCAAACTGAAACAGCAGGTGTAATAGCAAGAAACAAGCTGCTGTATATCTTCCAGAAGAAAAGACCTTTTCAAGTTAACTTCCATGAAGGATGGTAGAAAACTAGATGTGGGAAAATTGCTCGTGGGTTTGCAAGAGAGGAAGATGTATATGTGGTGCTGTATACTCTAAGATGAGTTTTTTGTCATGTCTATAGCAATTTCACTGACTTGCTGAGGTTCTGGTGAAGCACACTAATAGACTTTCATTGCTGGAGAAAAGGCTGCTTGTCATAATGTGGTAAATGGTTCAACTTCTCTTTTTTCCAGACGGGGGGACTCCTCTTGTTTGTGTAATGGCTTTTTAAAGTGGGTGTAAGGCATGTCTGTATTCCATTTACTCTCTTTTGATTCCACCAGAGTAAGTAAAGGCCTTAGTGAAAATGAAAATCAAAGCCTCATAAGCCTTGAGTATCCCTTTTATTAAAGTCATTTCAAGTCATTGTGGTTTCAAATACATTTTGTTGTATACAGAAGATCTTGTGCTAAATAACTGGGATATTTAACATGGCAGGGGTTTTTTGAGGAATCAAGAACTTATAGACATAAGAATAATAGAGAGGTGTATATATGGCTATTAAACTGTCATGAAAAAGATTACTGAATATCCCCAGGAATTGCTGTAGAAACCAATTCTCCACTCCAAAGTTCTCCAGAAATGTAGGTCAGGCACTAGAAGCTAATCTCAGAAGCTTTTCCTGCCAAGTGAAACGAGCAGGCTGCTGTGTTGAGAGGCTGGGTGTGAGAGGACTTACCAATTGCTCAGGGCAAGAAGGAAGTTAAGTTGGGTACTAACCAAGAACTGAAATGGGATAAAAGCTCAAGATAGACAGTTAGGCAATTTAGACATGTGGGAATTAATTGTTTGAACATTAGAGTAGAGGAAATAAGGAATTAGAAATTGGAGGAAGATAGTGGTTGGACGTTGATTAAATAGCCGAAACAAATCAGGTGCCTTTCTATGCCTGGAGGAAGAACAGAAAAACAAGATCCATAGAAACTTTTTCAGTACTTAACAAGGATTTTTCTATGCTGGAGTCCATAATTGGATGCCAGTTTTTCCTGGGAGAATGGAGGAATTAGGAGAAATGGTTTTGGAACCTAATTCTTATGTAGGCTGGAGAATCTGATAAAAAGCATTTGAGGTTCTCTGGCCCTGCTATAGTGATGACAATGAAAATTGATCCCATACATTCCAGCCGCCCTCACGTGTGAGCTACATTTTAATTAGCTTAGTTTTTTCACATTGTCCTCTTCCTAGTCTGCTGTAGTGTGGAGCAGAGATCTTGAAGGAGTTTGTGCTGGATAGTTAGATCTACTCTTCTTACCTTGTGGAATGTATTGACCTTTCAAAATTATTATATTTTTTTTTTTAACTCTGTGTATTTGTGAGGTCCTGAAGAAATGAAGCTGCAGTTTCTCAGCAGATGATCTCTCTGGCAGATCTGCAGTGCATATGGCAGCTATTCAGTTTGCTGTATCCTCTCTCAGCTGTGATGAACTGATGTGTTCCTTCTAGCTTTTTTCAGGAGTGAGAGGCCCTCTCACCATTCCTGCAGTTACCCATGTTGGGATAGGTGTGAGGTACTGCACACTCAGTGGAGCCTCAGTTCCTGCTGCAGGGCAGGGAGGAAAGGGGCACTTGTCCAGCTGAGAAGAACTTTACCTGAATGTTTTTATATTTAATAATATCTCGAGGCTGCTGCCTTGGGGAGCTGTCAGGTGCTTCATATTCTGAGTGTAGGGGAACAGGCCAGCTCCCAGAGTACTTACAAATGGTAAAGACAAAAAGCCACGTGGTCATTTTGGTCTGACACCAAAGAAGCAAACAGGGTAATTCCAAGTAACACAGAGTGCTCACAACCAGCACCTGCCTGATCCACTGCTGCTGTTGTGTGGTGATCAGGGGGATGGAGGCTGGAGGTGGTGAGTGAGAGGAAGAGAGAAAGGGGTTACATTTCCTTCTTGCTTCCTACAGTGGCTCCCAGGAGCTAATGCAATGGAGCTGGGAGGGTATAAGCATTGCTAATGACTGGGAAATACCATTCCTTCACTGCTATCCCACTTGCTACTTCCTATGCTTAAAGACAGCTCTGCTCCACCTCAGGGAGCCACTTCAATTCTTGGCTTGAGGGTCAACTTACACTGCCATAAATTTAGCCAGGTTATTGTAGTGCTCTTTGATGTGAGGATCTCCAGAAAACCTACAAATAATGATTAATGAACATGACAGCCTTGCAAAATAGAGTAACTAATCTCATTTTACAGGTGGAAAAAATGAGGCCCAAGAGCATTGCTGGTCTGATTTTTTCAGTGGCACCCAGTAGGATGGGTGGGTGCCTGGAATTGCTGAAAATCCAACACTGAGCAATGAGTCCTAGGCCACACAGCAAGCTGGTGGCAATGGGGAGAAGAAATCCAATCCTGGCTCTCAGTCTTTCAAGCAAACCACCAGATGACACTTAAAAAGCACTTCTGGGGATGAAAAGTACTATATAATTATTGCTTCCAGTGTAAATATTTTCCTCTTAAAGTCAAGCTTTTCTTTTTTATTACCACTGACTTTATTAAGCCCATGTGATTGTCTTTGTTTAAGCTGCTACAGTGCGGATCATTGAAACCATGTAAAACATCCAGGGTCTGCATGCAGGATTTATGTAGCTAAAATACCTCACCCCTTATATTGAATCATCCTCTTAGAAAGATATTATCTCTGCAATTCCCATAAACTTAAAATCCCCCAAAACAACTCCTAAAAATAACTACCTCTGCATGAGCATCCCTCAGAAGTAAGAACTTTTGTTACTGACATTGGTGCGGATACTTGTCGAATGGGCTGTGTCCAGTTTTAACCTCAGCAATCTTGTAAGCACAGCCTGAAGCTTCCTTCTGCAGGGTAACATCTGTAACTGGTTCCAGTTCATGGCATTGTAGTGTTTGGTGCCATATTTGTATCTGTGGACTTCCGTATGAAGTTAATGGTGGGATCAGGAAGGAGGGAAGGGTGAAGTGATTGCCAGTGCATGGATGTCACATCAGCAGAAGTCCCTGGGTATTCTGAATGTGGAGCAAAACCAAGAAAAGAGGAACAAATTTTGTAAAATAGTGCCTTTGGTGTGTTATTTATAGCCATTAAGAGACTGGCAAGGTGATCCTGCAAATGCCAGGAAACAGAAAGAGGCTGAAGTGCAATCCTTGTCATCATTTTGCATTCATGCATGTATGCACTCTTTGTTGCTAGAAAACCAATGATTATAGAAGTAAAGTTTAGACAATGATGAAATATTTGGTGAAGATCACTGTACCAGAGGAGTAGGGTGTTGCCTGAAATGCTGCATGATATTGAGTCCATCCCCCTCTTGTCCTTCTCCACCCCAAAACAAAGCCTTGTAATTATTGGAGTAAATTGATCCACTGGTTTGATGGATACCAGGTCTTGTCGTGGTTTCAGGCAAACGACTCCTGAACAGAAAAAAGATACAGTGACAAAAGAAGAAAACAGATGTCTCAGAATTGTAAATAGAAGCCAATAATTTGCTTGGTTCTTATAAAAAGGGGCAGTGTCAAGAGGAGAAGATTCTGTATAGAAACAGCATAAACAAGGGTAACAAATGGTTTGGGGACAGTGAATTGCACTCACACCTGGTGGTGCCTTGTTCCAAGCAAGGGTCGTACTTAGAACAATGATATTTTCTTTTCTGTGCTTTTATGTAGTTTATTGTGTATGCTTTTGGGGGTGTTATGATTTAGAAGTCGCCCACTGTGTACAGGTTCTTTATGAATGACTTTATGACTTGTTTTTCTAAAATATTCTTTATTAGTTTACTAAGCCATATAATTTGAGAACACTGGACATGTTTGAATTTAAGTATTAATCCTTCTTCAAGCAGGAAGACCTTTGTTTTCATAGTTCCTTGTAAGAAAGGGAAAATTTTAACAGACTTACAACATCTATTGGAGAATCTCTAATACTAACTCTATTATTCACCCTAATATCAGTTTTTAACCACTTGAAATCAATTTTTCTGTTGGCTATCACCCCAATTTAGTTGCATTTTTATAAAATATGTGTACTAGCTTTCAGCATCCCTTTAAATCCTGTCTTTAAAAATAGGAGAATTGTCACATTCTTTGTAGCAGAAGCAAAAGGGCTTCTGTTTCCACTGCTGATAACTCTCCTATCTCAGTCCATTTCACCATTATATACTTGAACTTTCTGAGTCCACTAATACGTGTATTGAGTATTCTAGGGGCTTATCAGCTTCTTTCTTCAAGATCTGTACGCTCAAGTTCAGGTTGTGAGAAAGCTCAAATAAGAGACATCCAATGAGGCTCTGGGGCATGGACTTCAGGGCTGCTTTCACATTTAATCCAAGGTCCTGGAGGGCCCTGGAGTTTCTTGCAGTGTTGTAGTTCTTAGGAATGCTCAGAAATACAGGTGCCTCTGCAGCCACATCAGGCATTACAACCCCTGGAGGACTCCAGCTATTTTGGTGTGGTCACTTGCTTCTCTGTGATGCTCATCAATACCCTGACTCACACGAAGAGCCTGTAAATTGGCTGTACACAGACTCACAGCATCAGTGCTGACACTTTTTGGGTTCAGTTGACCTCCATTGGAAGCAGATGCTGCTTTACCTTGAAAATGTTGTTTAGACCTGAGCTGGCTCTCTGTGGACATAATTGCTTTTTCAGACTTTTAAAGAAAGAGAACATAGAGCTCACTGCATAACCAGAAAAGAGAAATAGAGACGTTTTTGGGTAAAATTAATGGTCTGAACAGATTTAGAGGTTTTATGGTTTGAAGTCTGGGCACCTGCATTGCCACTCTGTTTTTCTTGCTGTCATGGACCAGGTACTGCATCTACCTGTGCTTTGAAATGCATTTCCTGTATCTTTCCCTTTATTCTTTCTGGGACAGTGGAGGTTTTAAAAGGAATCAAAATTATTAATGAAAAATAGAGAAGTTATCCTGCTCTATTTTCACCCCTGATGCGTCTGTACACTTGTCACTCTGGCAGCCAAAGTAAGAAGGTCCATCAAAGTAGTATTGTCATATGATCATGCTGAGATTTTTGTGTGTGACATTCATTCTGGGTAAACCACTTTGGGCAGAGTAGTGACTTGAAGTAAAAGATTATTTTTTTTTCTGCCAAAACTAAGTGAAGAAGAGGTTTTAGATAGACTGGATAGTCAGTGAGACCTACCTAAGCATCATTTTCAGAATAAGAATCTGGGTCATAAGGCCATGAGATTGTAAGCGAGTCACATCCCCGTGTTTATATTCACACATGTCAGGTGCATTCCAGATCCTAATGATACCCTTTAAAGATACTCAGATTCTGTGCAAAGAGTATTGGAAGTGTGGAGGTGGAAAGTTAATCATAATTTTGTTGTGGTTTTTATTTGCCTATTGCTCCCAGTGGAGTGAAATTAAAAAGGGTCCTTCTTGTGGGTAGCCTTCAAATCAGTTTGTGTTCTTTCCTAAGTGGAATGAATGCATAATCCTCTGTTTCCAAGGAATTCTTTTGAACCTGTCTGTTGAGTTGAAGTTTATACATTGCAACTTCTATGTAAGCAATATTTCCTATTGATCTTTTAGTGATCCTATTAATTTCTTTCATTCCCTTAATAGAAATCTTAGCAGTAATAAAAGATAGTATCAGACAGTAATTAGAACTGTGATTAGTTATTACATGTGTTTCTTTACCAAAGCAAAAACCCAATAAAATGTAAATTAAAATAATGGAACTGTGTCTAGCTATCTTGAATTATATTAGAACATTCACTTTTCCTTCGAAGCATTAATATATGCTTTAAAAGGCAAATGCTTTTATTATGCAAATTCAAATCAGTGCAGTAAGTATATTACTTTGCAAATTGCTCTTTCTTGCCCACAAATGATATAAAGCATGAAATGATTGTGAGAGGATATGGATGTTTGTGCTCTTAGGTCTTGAGCCCACAAACATTTGTGTCAATAATCCTTGCTAATTAAACTAATCAGAGGGGTTTCTGTGACTTCAGTCATGTATAAAACTGAATATAATGTAAAATGTGGATTTCCATGGACAAGCTTGGGGTTTTGAACTAAGCAGTGCGATCAGGGTTTGGTCCCTCTGTAGAGTGACTCAAAAGCTCTCATCACTGCAGAGAACAAAGCACATTATGGTGGGTTGTTCCTGCCACCTCTTTGTCTCATTACTGAGGAATTTCACAGCATCTAGTGACATCTTATTCACGATTGTCAGGTCACACACAGAGGCATTTTGGTTTCCTGTATTACCTGAGCA
Organism: Rhadina sibilatrix; assembly: GCA_013400275.1. Classification (NCBI taxonomy): domain Eukaryota; kingdom Metazoa; phylum Chordata; class Aves; order Passeriformes; family Phylloscopidae; genus Rhadina; species Rhadina sibilatrix. The sequence goes on along the minus strand of VWYO01021043.1, from coordinate 57,938 downwards.
GATCTGGTGACTCTTCTTCATTTGATGTGATTGTCCAGAGAAAATGGGAAGCTTTCTGTAGCTGCAAGGTGGTGAGGTATGGTTTGTCCATGGGTCTCTCAGCAGCTGTCCTTAGTCATCATTTCCTTCCTCCTTTTATTAGAGCAACTGTCTCCTAAGGTTAGGAGCCTGGACAAAGCTTGACTGTCCTACAGCATGTCCAAGTGCAATATCTTAAGTTTATTCTCATTGGTGTAGAAAAGTGCTCTGAGATCAGGATCCTGTGAGGATCCCGTGGAAAGGTGGGACTCATCCACAGGGCTGTGCATTAGGGCTGGGATCCTTTGGGTAGGAGTGACAAACCCAGTTCTGGCACAGGTCTTGGAGCCTACAGGGCATGCACGTAATTAGCTGTCTCCTTCTGGCATGGGAAGGATCTTCATATGGGAGAAAACTCATGGCACAGTGCTGGAACATAAGTGAAGCTATCGAGTGATGCAGGAGCTAATTTTTGTGGGTGTCACATTTAGTAAAAAATGCATTTAAAGCTACGTCAAATGGCCTTGTCAGCTCTTCCACACAATGCACAGACAGGAAGTGGCTTGGGAAAATGTGATTGGGGGAAAAAATGGGAAGGATTGTTAATCACTGTTCTCCTCTTCCTGCTCCCAAAATAGTAAATATTGAAATTCCATGTCTAACTTAGCTGCAGTTCCTGAAACTTCCTCCTCTGCTGCTTAGTGGGCCATAGTCACAGGCAGCCAGAGTATCCTGCTCTGTGCTTACAGTGAGGAGAATTTCAGTTTTCAGGCAGTACAGTGGCCTCAGGTGAGAGAATCCAACCAATCTATTTAACTTTGTGTTCTTCACTCAGTGCAAATGTCAGCATTATCATAACTTAATACTGCAGATTGTTGGATTTGTGCCTGCCTCCATCAGCTCCAAACTTTCTCAGCAAAGCACTTTACAGTGTGGTGTTGCTGTAACATCTCTTGTTGAAATCAGTTATTTTTCCAATTCCTGACCACAGTATCTTTCATGTACTCCTGTAATTGTCTTGATAGCCATGGGCAGGTATCCTGTTTTCCCTTGGCTAGGCTGGTTGCTTGTGCTGCTACTGACCTTTTTTCTTTTCTGGTTAAATCTATGTAATAGATTTATAGCACTGCATAATAGCACTAAAATACTGCACTTTCTCTAACTGTACATACAGGTAGATGTAAAAATACCATTTTACTGATACCTGGGCAAAACTGGAATCTGTTCCTTTTCCCCTATAGATTACTGGCTGTTTCCCATGCATTAGGAATATATGCATTTTGACTAAGGCCTGTTTCCTTGCTCTTTTGGTGTCTAGTTTTAGGAAAAAAAAACCAAAACAACTGCATAAAGAGAAATGGGTGTCTTGTGGTCTGGCTGTATTTTTATTAAGTGTTTTAACTTCTGTTGGGTTTGCTGCTGTTTGGATGGGAAGTAACAGGAGGACTGGAGGGTGCTTTGAGGTAATTAGTTTCCTTGCACTCCGATGCTCTTAGCCCGATTCCTGTAAGTTTGATCATAAAGTTTTATGACATATGTTTTGCTCTTTATGGGAAGAAACACCATGGGGAGCTGTACTTCAAAGAATCAAGGTCCCCTTTATGCCCTTTGAACTGTACAGGAAAATCTTCAGACAGGTTATGATGGTGTGACCACTGCTTAAGTGCTCAGCTTGAACTGCTCTTTTGCTTTGACTCTTTAAGGGAACTGTGTGTCTTTGGGATGAAATTGAGAAGTGGGAAAATAGGACCTTATTAGAAGTTGTGAATTCCTTTAGATGTGTGTGAGCAAGATGCAGCTCCCTGCCCAAAGCACTGCACCACTTGCTGCTCAGGAGTTCTCATGCACCTGATTTTTGTGGGAGTTCTGAAGAACGCTGCTTCTCTGTTCTCTCTTCTGCCCAGATTCTGACTGAGGCTGAATAGTAGATAGGAATATGGATGTAGGACTGGATGTGGCATCAGGGGAGGACTCCTGGGTGTGGCTTGAAATACTCAGAAAGTCCAAGTGTCTTTCGGAAGATGGCCTGTGTTACTGTATTAGTTACATAGACTTTTGGATAAACATCTACACAGCTTAACATAATTGTGCCTTAGGACATGAGCATATTAAAGAGAACTCTTGAATGGTCCCACTGCATGCATGCTGCAGCTCTCTGCTCTTTCCCAATGGGAAAAAAGCACTTTGATTTTCCTCACAGACATGCTGTTAAGAGAAAGGCATTACATACTGGTTTTCTCCTTTGGTCTAATTGGCATGGGGTACTTCTTTTGTTAGGAAACTTAATGGTGCTATTTGCTTCACAAGGGAGATTGCAGTTTTAGAAACTGTCCAGCAAAGCCAAGACACTGTGACCAAAGCCATGCAGTTATCACTGCCCCTACCAGGACAAGGTTTTCCTAGAGAAGTATTACCTGCACTGCAGTGGGCATTTGCTTCTCTGGCTGGGTTGCTCCTCTGCCCTTCTGCTCATTTACACCAGATCCTTTCTGACCTCACCTTTGCATGGTCAGCCAGGTAAATGCAACATCTGAGGTTATTATTTTCAGCAGCTGCTGGAACAGGAATGAACACCCTACTAAAGGAATTGATGTCCTACTGAGTCCCAGACTCCTATGGGATTTATAAGCTTAACTCATTTATTTGCTTCTGAAGATATCTCCTTGGTTGACTATTTAGTTGAAGATAATTAAAGGAGAGCTGTTAAGTTTGTCAGTTTTAAACATCCTACTGCTAGCTTATGTGTTCAGTAAATTGAAAGTAATTAAGGTTAGTTGGTTTCAAAAATCCCTTTCCTGTCTGTGAAGCAGAGTTCATATCATTGCATAGTACTGTATGAAATTGCACCTATTAAAATGTGTTTTTTATCATCCAGCAAGCTGCTTTCTGAGATGTGACACAGGAGACATTCTGGAGAAATGCTGCAGAGAATTTCTACTAGTGACATATTTTAAATATGTGGTAAATTCACTGAACGTTTTTGTCTCTATGTATGTATTTTGTTTTCATATAATGTACCATATGTCTCTACCCAAGGGTACAGGTGCTTCTTTGGCTGCTCTTGTGCAAGAGTTGCCTCTTTGATATGGATAGTTTGCCCAGGGATTAGATCTGCAGGCTTGTGAAATACATGAAAAATGACCAAAAAGGAGGCATTCACAGCTGAAGAAATAAAAGAATTAAAGAAGTTATAAAATATATTGTAATGTGACTTTTCCTGAACCTTAGTTGCAGAATCTAACCCTCTTGGTATTCATAAATTATTTCAATGTGGAGTAGTGACCCATTATGTATGTGACAGACATGTCCTTCTCCCAGCCTGGACTGTTTTGGACTAAGGCAGCCAAGCCTATGCCAAACAGAAATGCTGGATTTGATATACTGGGTCACAAAAGTAATTTTTCCAGCTACTATTTATATCCATCAGAATAAGTTTATATTGTTTCAGATAAGCAGCAATTTGTCTTTATCTCCACTTTCTATTTTTTCCTTTTTTTTTTTCCTTTTCTTTTTCTCCGAAGGGGGTTTCAGTTACTGCAACGTTCTCCATCAGTCTGCATTTTGTTTGAGTGCAGAGAGACTGATCTGGGAAAGGAGCCTGACCCAGGACACAGGGAGAGGGGAAGGAGGTGGGAAGTGAATGGGCAACCCAATGAGATTCCCTAATCCCCTCTGTTCCTGGCTTTCATAGCATTTCCTAGCATTCCATTTCATATAATGAATGCACAAGGCCAAATGGTCTGAGTAACATGATCAGATTCTTTACTGGGAATTTCTTTGTATTTTATGGCTTTCCAGGACTCACAGTGTAGATAGTGGGAAATCCAGGCACTGAGCAAAGGAAGGGCCCTGCATTTGAGACCTAAATGAAACACTGCTAGGAATATTTATGAAGAGAAAAAAGGGAAATAGAAATAATTAAGCTTCTTTGAATAGCTTTTTCCTCAAAAGGCAACTTCTTCAGTCGACCCTACACTTCTGTTCATGCTGAAATGTCAGTTATTCAATTTCATTTGATCCCAAAGGATCTTTCTGATCGATTAGCTCATATCCTGGAATGACACTTAATAATGCACTTCACTGTAATGTGATGTGTGCCAAATTTCTTAAAATATAAAATAGCATCAAATGATGTGTCAAAGGTTTTGATGTGAGTTTTCTTTGCCTAGCGTGACAAGAATATCCATTAAGCACTTAAATAAACAGCTTCTGGAAAAAGCTGTGTCCTTATGAGCAATTGGCTGAAAGTAATGAGCAGGTATACAAACTCTGCCAGCAATAGGAATTGTTTTCTTCCCTGTTGATTTGCTGGGATCTTACCCACCATGTTGTTTACACTAATAAATGCAATGTGGCACTGGGAAGTATGATGAACTTGTAAATTAAAGTAAAATATCTGCAAATATCAGAAAATCACACAGAGAATTATTTTCCCCAGTTTTTCAGAGGCTTCTCTCAAACAGTTGAATTTCCTTCTGTTTATTTGAGAATGGGCTCACTGATTAATTCTGGAAAAGGAGGTGAGATTCTTCCTTCCCAGCAGACTGTAATTGTATTGCTAATCAGAAAAAATTGTTTGTCACCTCTTAATTGGTAATTGATATTAGAGAGTGCTGAATATCTACCATGGTTGTGCCACATGCATTATTTTAATTGTAAGTGCCAAGAAGCAGCTCTCTACCATCAGCTGTAGCCCAGACACCGCAGAAGAATCTCTTCCAAAGCACTGAACAGTGTTTTGCCTCCACCACTGAGTGTATTGACAAGGAAGGCACTGGAGGTGGTGACCAATGTAGGGATTAGTGCTTAATAGCTGGAGTCTGACACCTGCCCAGCTTCAAGAGGTTGACAAAACCAGGGTTTTATGCAGGTCATGGATGGCTTCAGCCTTCCACCTCAGCAACAGAAGTGGAGAGTCAGCTGGCAATGACCTGCCGAAATTTGCTGGCTAAAGTGTGTACCAGCTTGACTATTCCCAGATTTCAAGCTCCATTTTTTTTTTTTTCCTGTGATAGAGAAAACATCTAAACCAAGCTGGTCTGTGTAAGATGTGTTCTAAAAGATGCTTTACAAACAATGTCTTGCTCTTGCCATGTCTGAGGAGTCTGAAGCTACAAAATTCCTTTGTGATACTGTAGCTTCCTTGCTTTAGGAAATTCCAGTGTATGTGGGGCTGTTAGAGAAGCAACTCACTTTAAAAACTACATGTTTTAATTTCACCATCAAGGGGTGGCTGGCAGCCTGTCTTTACCTCGGGTACATCCCACTGCAAACAAAAGTACAGCTCTTCCTGTGGGACATGCTGGTTGATAATCACTTAGAGCCAGACTCCCTATCAGCCATGTAAAAGGAGTGATAAAAAACTCCAACTGGCTCTTATAAAAGCTGTTTCCATCTCAAAGTCAAGATTCTTTATTCATACCTGGGTATCTAAACAGTCTTGCTTTCAAGAGGATCTGAGCATTTACTGCCCTCATTAAAATCACTTGGAACTCAGCACGTCTGAAAGTCATGCAGCTTTATTATTTATGTACATGGCTTGGGATTTAAATACCTGACTTCAGGGTTTGAAAATTGTAATAACTGTTTTCCTCATACAGTGAGGTGTGCTGCAGAAAACTGTTGTCGCTTTCAGGAGTCCTGCTGTCTGCAGGTAAGAATTGGGGTATTTGGCTCCATTTTTTTTTTTTTCTCTAATGATTGAAAAAAAATCTATCTTGTCTTCAGTGGAAGTTAAGCACAAGCTTAGCTTTAAGCCTGTGCTGAGGTGTTTTGTCAAACTGGGATGTAATACTGAATCCAGGTCTTAAATAGGCAGATAGAACCCCTAAAGCTTCATTTCTCTGGCCTGCTGAGCATATTCTGCCACTTCCTAGACACAATTTCCTCCCCAGTGCATCTGATTTAGGGCTTTTATTTTCTTCTAACCCTTCCTACATTAGCCTTCTAACAAAATTAAAACCCAAGCCAGCAAATCCAGAAGCAGTATGATTTTCCCATGGTTGGTGTGACTTCCTCTGTGTGTGAAGTTACCTTGAAAACCATTTAAGTTAGGATTCCTTCAATATTGCACATACTTTGGGTAAAGTCATTCAGAGACACAGCGCCTTGGAGCTCCGTATGGCTGGCAGGCAAATGTTAAATGTCTGGGTTTTCTTAAGTGTTCTTAGAAAGCTGTGTGGGCTGCAGTGCTCTTTGGGACTGAGATGCTTTGGACTGAAAAAACCTCAAACTTTCAATGAGGATGGTCTCCCAGCAGAGTTTGTTTTCTGTCAGCTTATTTTAAATCTCGCTGTTCTCTTTCAAATAGATTTCAGTGACTTTCACGAGGGAAATTTTGAACCAGCAGGAATTTGAATAGCTTGCTTCAGCTGCCCTTTGCATGATGCATTTTTTTACAGTGTTTGGTCACTCTGCACATTAGGTCTGTTCTCAGCTTTGTAAAAGTAAGGTAAACACTTCCCAGTTACACATCATTAAGCATTTACACTGGACAGTGAATGTGTGTGAAAACAATAGGTTGAATGTTTGGTATTTAAGGAATTGCACTTTGAAATCCCTAATGTTAAAATATAGCAATGCTGTTTCTGTCAGAACAGGTTACCTGGATGGATACTTGAAATGTTCAAATCTCAGTGAATCAAGGAACTTATGTAAAGATAAAATTTAAAATTTGTTTTATACGAGTTCAGTTTGTATAAAGTCTCAGATCCTGCATACAAGAGGAGGGTGTGTCTGCTGCAGTGTGTGATTCAGTACAGATACAATTCTGTGGAGCCTCCTGTGGAATTGCTTCCATTTGTTATATCTTTTGAGGGTACAGAAAAGCTTTTCCCCTGCTTCTCATGGGGTATTGACTCTGACAGAGAATCACAGTTTGTCTCAGGATATGTTTCTCTCATATCCCACTTCAGTCAGCCTCACCTGAGCATGCTAACAGTTTGGCATGATAATGGAAATACCAGATAAAGTAAATTTTGCCACAGATCTTCAGATGTTTTTATCTGAAACGTTCTGACTTGAACAACTTTGCAGAGGCTCATGGGCTATTTCTACTAAAAGAAACATGGTATTTGCAACCTTTTATGCTGAAAGATGGGATCATACCCGTTTATTCCAAACCAACCATACACCAGGACCTGTCAGACCAATCCCAATATGTATCTGGCTGCTGGAGGGCAGCATGGCAGTGAAAGCCTTCAGAGACAAGACTGCAGATTTTTTTTCTCAGTGTAGCCACTTTGAAGTGGTTCCTGAGCTCCTTGGAATCTCATGTTTCTATGGCATTGGTGCAGAGCAAATGTTCACCAGGGCCTGGTGCACACAGGGGTGTCAGGCATGGCCAGGAAGATGAATGTCCTGTTGCAAATTGAAGTGATTTAACAAGAGATAATGTGTCAAGCAGTACTGGGGCAAACCTGGTGAGAAAACTGTGAGCCCAAGGCATCCATCAGAGCTGATCTTTTTTAATGATCAAAACCAGACTTCCTTCCACTCCTGCTGCTTCATGCTTTGAGGGCTCAGGGCAGAAAGCCCTCAGAAACAACGTCTGGTTTCCCAGAACAGAGAGATTTTGTAGAAGAACAGAAACTGGCAACTTAATATGCATGAAATGCACTCAGCAACACTCTAGAAAGGAGATGTTCTTTTCCTAATTCTGTTTGGGTGTCATGAAAGAGACCCCAGGATATTCCTCGATTTTTATGATATTCCACTATCATAAAAATCTTGAAAAATGAGCATTAGTTTTTCAGAAAGCAAATAAAAGTATACAAAGGAAAACTAAAAAAGGAAAAGGAAGTGTAACAATTCTTCAATCTGTAGAAATAGTTTAATGATAAATATATCTGCACCCCTTACTTTTTTCATGTAGGTTCTGAGACATACAGGACAATGGGATCTGAATGTTTTCCAAAGGTGCAGAATGTTCCTGTAAAGGTGTCCTATGCTAATGGTGTGAAGTGCCTCCCCTTCCTTATCCAGGGCCTGTCTCTGAACCACAGAGCACTTCTTTTTGGAAATTTGTTTCAAATTCATGTGCTGGAAATACAGTTCTGATGGGTTGTTCTACAGTGGCCTATCACAGAAGTCTGAGGTTTAGCTTCAAACTAAAATTAGGTTTTAATATCAGGAAATGAACTTACTTAAGTGAGGAGAAATCTTGTTAAAAAGAGCTGTCAGTACACTGATTAATTTGGCTCTTTCAAACTACAGTGTCCTGAGCCTCTCACATGACAAATGATCCAGAAACACCCCCTTCTACTGAGAAAATAAATGTATGAATCAGCTGTTCTCGGGGTCTGACTGGGGCTCTCTGTGTCCTGTCCCATCATGTACCCTTCCAATTAAGCCTCAATTTCTCATCCTGTTTAATGATGAATCGAGGTGAATGGAATCAGAGTTTATAATTGTTGTATATAAAATATATGTTTCTTTGTTATTACTATTTATCTTGTTATTTATCTTTGTTATTACTATTTATTTTGTTATTTATCTATATTACTGTGTAGTAATTTTCCTGTAATGTTAGAAGCTAATATATAAATGCAGAATGTGGGTCTGGAGAGGGATCTTCATGTTTCTGTCAGACTGCTAATACCCATTGCCTACTCTATTTTAAAATATGAAATTTCTGATGTTTGAAAGATAAAGGAAATTAGGAGACTTTTCCATTTTACAAGGTGATCAGCAATAAGGATGTTTTTATTTCTGTACTGTAGATATTGAATATGATGTGGTATTTCATTATACTGAACTAATGCTTTAATACATAAAGCAAACAAATAAGAACTCCTATCAAGACATGAAGGGGAGCCAAATGTTTGTTATCTTGGAGACTGCAGCTCTAAGGAATTACCTACTTAGATCCCAAATAATATACTTTGCTTGGATTTTTTTAAAGCAATATACATTAGTGTATTTTATATGTTGTTTTGTATTCTAAAGCATTCTATAGCAACATTATTATTATGGGTGGTATGTTATTGTTAAAGCTTTCTCTTTTGCATTAACAAAATGGCCAGTATCAAACCAGTACTGCAGCCTAGACTGCACACATTGACTTTTAAAAATAACCTTGATCTGGCCTCCAAAAAATGACTCCACAGCCCTCATTTTAATATGGGAGTTGCCTTCAAGATTGAGACTCATTAGGTTTCAAAGAGTTTCTACTTTTATTGAAATTAATGAAACAGTTTTTTGTGGTGTTGTTTTTTCCTTTTCCTTCCAGTCTGTTATCCAGCATTGTGTTTGCATCTCTTCATTGATAGAATAATCATATTCTTCAGATTTCAGTTGTGTGCTTTGCAGATTGCATAGGATATCATATTTTTCCTTTCAAAGCAATAAACTGTGGAATGAGGAGGCAAGCTGTTTTTCTAACTGCTTTTATCATCATTAAGATACACAGTCCTTCCCAGACAAAAACATAAATATATTCAGTGCATATCAACATTCAGTCTAGGTTTCACAGCACAATCACTGGTGCTCACAGTCATCCAAAAGATGTGGGCTTAGAATAATCTCCAGATAAGATTTGTAATTTTGTTGCTGAAAAGATATGCATGATGAGGTAGGAATAATCTCAGAATACTTTTTATGAGTTGACTTCTAGTCCAGCTGTTATAGAAGTAATTGCTGCTATTATGGGAGACTTAGAACTGAGAGATCTTAAGAAAAAAGAAGATCTCTGTGCAGATTCTCTCTGATGAAGAGATCAAAATGTTGGTGCTTTTCTTTTGATTGGTGTGAAGGCTAAGGATTTAGGGTAGAAGGCTGATTTTTCACTCTGACACGCTTCCTGACCTTTGGCATGTTTCTGAGCTGGAAGTCCCATTTAAAATGCGGAAACAGTAATGTCTCTGCAAGAAAAGTGTTATGTCCTGGACACATACTTTGGAGGCAACTGAGAAAGATAGAGAACTACAAAACCACCGTTCTTAAATGATTGAGGTTTATATAATAAGGAGGTCTGAAAACATCTCAGTGTTAGAATGATGCTATAAATAGTTGATTTAGCACCCTGGGTTATGTATTCAATCTGGTTCAAGAAAATGACCAAATCCATTTATCATTCATCTAATCATTAATCAGTAATTTTTAATTTATCTAAGGTTAATATGTTTTATCCCACCCAGCTTAGAATAATGCACCTATGTTAGCTTTTATGTCAGGTTCCTGCTTTGGGCAGATTTTTATGGACAGGTTACAGACCCAGTACTCTAAAGTTCACCATGAAAATGCTGACACACACTAAAGTGTTGCAGCAGTGGTGTAATAACCGTGAATTTGTATGAAGCACATATTTCCCTTAGATGCATCATAAAACCAAAAATGAAAAATACCCCTCTGAAAGCTGGTGTTTTTAGCTGTTTTTAAAATAGCAAAAACTGCTGATTCGATTTTTGTCGTCGTCATAGCTGCTCTACTGATAGCGCTGTTTCATCTTCATCTTCATGGAAGATTTGTCCCCATACATTTAAGCAGTTCTCTCTGCAGAGGCTTTACATTCAGGATGTTTTTCCTGGTGAGTTGTTAAAAAAAAGCTGTCTAAGATCAAGACACAGTTCTTGGCCTGCACTTCTGTGGGCTCTTGATGTACATTGGACTTGACCTTCCAACATGAAGCACAGGCAGCTTCATAAAATATTCAGCAAATGGTTCTGGGTTTCTTCATTAAATTAAACAGAACTTAGACTGAGTCTGGCATGATGAAATTGCATTGAGTCTTCTTGAAAATCTCGTTCTTAGTAAAGCTGGATAGTTGTATGAGGCCACATGTAATCTTCCTCCTGAAACAGAATATGGAAGAAAAAAAATGGAAAAGAAACTGGATATTTTATTTTCTGCTTAGGTGTCTGTTTCAGATATTCTTAATGAGAAAAGAGGGTCATGATAAGGAGATAATTATAATATTTTCCACTTTCTCAATATCATCAGTGATGCTGTGGCCATTGTCTTCTTTCCTGCTTTCCTATGTGAGCTATAACCCTTTGCACATTTAGATAATTCTTCTCTTACAGCACCATTTAATCCAGTATAGCTTGTCATGTAGATCAGCACTGTTTGCGGTTATTTAATATAGTGGATTTCTCCTCAAGGCCACATATGCACAGGGACGTTGTGAAAAAACACTGGAAACTTTTACTGATGGTGCATCCTGGGGGAAAAGAGCTGAAAAAGCAAGTGAGCAAATGATCATGGTCAAATGATGCTGGACACACAAGCAATGCTTGCTATGAGTAGGCTGAGGCTGGCATATTAAGGTAAATGTAGAACTCTGGGACAGACATGGGATTTTTTCCCATAGGAGCAGCTTTGCTATGAAGATTTAGTTTGTATCTGCCTTATGAACAACTTCCTATTTTTGCAAGCAACCATCTGAGACTCTGTGTGTAGCTGTAACCAAACTCCTTTGGTTTTCCTAGCTCTTCTTTGAGCAGAGTATCAGATCAGGGATTATGGTTCTTCTGTGAACTCCACCCCGAAGAATAACTGGATTTTCTTGGCATGCAATATTGCAACTGGCTGCATGTGTGTCTTTCTGATAGGAAGAAATTTGGGATATCAGGACAGTTGAATTTATGCTGCTGTCATAGATCCATTACATTTAAGGGACAGACTGCTGAGTTATCTAGGAAAATAGATGAAGCCCTTTGAGTCTAATTCTGGCTGGTTTTATGTGTGTACAAATGTCAAGAAAGTCAATGGAAACAAACTTAAGTGTGTGGTCTGTCTAAAATGCCAGACTTTGGAAAAGATGGGATAAATGACTGGATAATATAGAAAAATATAAAAACTTTAGTGTTTCTGTGTAAGGGAGCACACATCATCTCAATAGCCCTGTCCCTGAGACAAACCAAATAATTCCTCTGTATGGATAGGCAGTGTGTAGACTTCAGACAGATTTAGATTAAGAATCCAAGCTATACCAAAATAAAGTGGTTACAATGAAAACACCTGCAAGTGAAATCTCATAGATTTAGTTTGACTCCATTCCCATCACAAAATTCAGGAGTGCAAAGTTTTCTTTTGCAAGGTTTATATGCCATTATTTATGTCCTGGAATGTGCAATCTCGTATGTGTGATCTGCAAGCAGAGACTCACAAATCCTTTTTTGCTTGCAAGACCTGAGCTCATAAACTTGATTCAGAATCTCCTGGTTCTTCCATCATGCATATTCATAGTGTCTTTTATTCCTTTCAGGATGCATCATAAGTAACCCCAAATTATTACTGATCCACTTCTGCTTATATACAAAGCCTGTGAGAAGGCCAAGTCCTCAACTAAGGGTCCTGATTTTTTGTTTAGTGCAGTAAGTCTTGATAAATCAGGAGTGGCCATGATTCAGGCTGTGGTGTGTTGGCTAGGATGGAGCTGCAGCTCTTGGCCCATTCTGATTTTTAGCTTCCATTATACAGCTGTGCAGATTTTTCATTCATTTCTTTCCTTGAGAAACATCATCATGTAGGCTTTCAGCTCCTGGCAATACAGTGAGGACTCTGTTAGAAAAATATCATATTAAATCATGTGGGTGAGTCCCACATGGCTGTCCCTGTTTTCACAGCAGGGTCAGCTGTGCCTGCCATTCCTCACAGTCTGTGAGGTGCCTGTGTGATCTGTTCCTGTGTTTTAGTTCAACCTGAGGCTCCTCCACTACAGCTTTTTCTGCTGTAGACATGGCAAACTCATATGTATCTGTAAATGATAATTGGAATCCTGTTCTCTGCGTAAATCTTTTGCAGGCTGGTCTTTCACTGTGAATCATCTAGACATGGTGCAACATAAGTGTTGTTGCATTTTTAATCCTGTGCTGCCTCTGTTCTGCAACCTGCTTCAAGGATAAGAACAAAATCTGGGCACAGTGCTACAGTTGCAGCCTCACTAAGGCTGGAGGAAAGACTAGTTGACATAAAATTTTCAGAATGTATTCTTGTTTATACATCACAGTATGACTGTGTCCATAATAAAGATGACTCATGTTTTACTATTTACTAAGCTTTGCCCTTTACTGTATTTGTAGTTTAGTTCTTCATCCTTCCCTTGTCCAAGTGAGTATTCCTGCCTAAGTGTGACAGCCTTACATCCATTCTCATTATAGAATTTTCTTAATTCCCAGGGTACCTGCACAGGATAAGGACACAATTTAGCCTTAATGAGCACTTGTAAATATTTTCTTATGCGTTTCCCTTAAGCACAAAACAGTAAATCTTCCAAGTCCAACAGGCTGGCACATCATGACCAGGAATTCCCTGGGAACTAATGCAACTGCTGTTGTGCCTGCTGTTCAGCCCTAGCAACTTATGCAAGAAAGGGTTGGCAGCAAAAAATTCAGGGATACATTCCTGCACATTCTCTTCATATTTAAAAAGGCTGAAGTCATGGTGTGAAAGCTCCCCACTTGGACATAGTTTGGTCCTTTGCAAATCTCACTGTATAACAGCCCAATCCCAGTGAAGAACTGATGTACTGAAACATGGGGCAGGCCTGGTATTGTGGAATTGGAAGCTTTGGAAGACCCACATACCCAGAACAGATCTAAAGGGGCAAAGACTTTATGAAGTAATACAAAGAGGAAATTTTGGCAGGTTGACCTCTATTGATAGCACTATATTTTTCTTTTTAGTAAAAAGTGCAGGATAGTTCACAGAAGCTATATAAATGTAGAATTTATACTGTGTACTTTGCAATTTTAAAATAAGAGTAGGTTTGAAAATGTATTTCCACAGGTGACAACTACTTTTTCAATTCAGTCTCCATCACTATATCTTGATTCCAGGATAATAGTTCAAAGCTTCTACAATACCAGCTTAATATGATCATTCAGCTTTGGGTTACTTGTTTTGTGTTCTTCCATCTTAGTGGTTTGAATATGGACCTAATTGAAAGCTGGTTTTACTTTATCTAGATGGCAAGTACATTTGTAAGCAATGGAAATGACATAGTAACTCACATTAACAGGACTACATAATTTCCTGATAACTCCAATTATCTTCTGTCATCCGTGTAATGTAATTAAAATGTTTAATTGTTTTCTCTAGATAAGAAAAGGTTATAAAAGCTATAACAATTTGTGTGGACTTAATGACCAGCTGGCATTAATAGCCTAAAGCCCCCAGTTATTGAGCCTTTCTAGCAATCATTGATTTCAAAGAATTGCCCTGTGTCTGGAGCATTCACAAATTCTCCTGGACTTTAGTCATATTAGACCCTGCAATCAATTGATCCCACAGATAACACTGATGCAATTTATTTTACCCTGGCCTCAGGCTACCACTGAAGATCTGCAATGTGAATCGGGTTATGTCATGTCAGTGAGTGTGATAATCTGATATGATGGGCCCCCATGGGATGAGGGTGGGAATTGCATGGCCGTGGTGTGTTGATTTTTAACAGAGGTGTATTTAATGGGAAACAGTCCAAAGATCAACCAAAAGGAGATAATTGGGAAGCTTGTGATTTTTCTGTCTAAGAGTTAGTCCATTTGGCAGGAGGCATGTATTGCTGCACCTCTAGCACTTGGAAAGAGAGGGGGGAAAAAAGTGAAGAAAACCCAATTTGTTTATATTAAGATAGTGAAAAAGCCGTAAGAGAGAATTCATATGCTACTCTTATTTATGAAAGTTCACATCTATTTAAGGGCTTCTGCTCCTTGTCTTTTTAGAATCTTAAAACATGTACTAATCTGAGGGTGGGGGTCAACACTGCCTGCAAAGATGTTTGCCCCTGGTTTCTGTCACAAGGAACACAGTCAGTTGCTTAAAAACTAATGTTAACTTTTATTTGTGTTAACTTGAAATTTTAATGCTCAGTTCCTTCCTCAGACTGAATTTTCATATTCATCTCCTTAGGATATAAATGTAAATTCTGAGCCAGGGTCTGAAACGGGCTAGTTACTGAAAAACAGTTTGTACTGTTGTGTAAATCACAAATTTGTGTTTCATGTAGCATCACAAATGTCTATTGCCTTTTCAATATCCAGTTTCTATTAGGCACCACAGAAGAGAATTAAAATTTGCACTATGAATAGACCTATTGAATGGTGACGTACTGATGTATAAGATCTGCAAATATTTTGTCTTGTCCTCTTTCTTTGGGTGGTTTTTCTGCTTACGTTCCTGTTTAGCTGTGATGCTTATTTTCGTGCCTTACCCATCGGTGGTGCTTCCTGCATTCAGCTGTCTTTTATGGCTTGTGGTTGTCTATGGATAAAACTCCACTGAACATCCCACCCTAAAAGCATCCAGTCCCAACAGACCAGACAGATAATGACTGTAGTGAAAGCCAGGCTGTTTTACAGGGCATGGTAGCAGCATTTTATGCCATGATTAAAAAATAAAAGTTCATGTGAGCAGTCAAATGGCATTTAGTAGGAATCTCTGGGTTACACTTATAAGCAAAAGTAATTTACTGCGAAGTTTTTTTCCCTGCTTTGAATTTCTTTAGTAAGGTTGGTTAATCTGTGGGAAGAATACAATTGCCTAGAAAACATGGCGGGATTTTTACTGTAATTTCTTTAGGAGTCTATAGGTTCTATTCCTTTTAATTCCTGTGAGACTCTGACAATGCAAACATTAAGTTCTCATGATTTAACGTGCTGTTCAGGCATTTTGATGTATCTCTATGCTGGTGGTTATATTGTCATTGTGTAAATGTGGTCTTCCATCCTGTAATTAGATTCATGCTGGTGAACCCTTCTGTCTGCTTGGAGCTGGGGTTAATTCCTGGAGCAGCTTGCAGGCCTGGCAGATCCCAGGTTCCGCTCGAGCCGTGGGATCAATGAGGTGCTTGGTAGAGATGCTGACTTCTGATGACAATGATTGAAGTAAGCCATGAAAAATAACATTTGTTCTGGGGCCTCATGCTGATGTTTCTCTACCAGCTTCTCGTTGCCTCACAGTAATTCATAATTTTAAGGATGTCACCTACAATATTGGGATCTATT
Organism: Rhadina sibilatrix; assembly: GCA_013400275.1. NCBI lineage: Eukaryota > Metazoa > Chordata > Aves > Passeriformes > Phylloscopidae > Rhadina > Rhadina sibilatrix. The sequence goes on along the minus strand of VWYO01021043.1, from coordinate 41,976 downwards.
TGTATGTGTCATGCTTACAGGAGGCCTAAAGATGGAGAATCTGTGAAATCTTCTCTCTCTTGTTTTTGAGTTCTCTACAATTGCACCAGCTTGTCTGGTTAATTGAGATCCAGAGAGCAGCAGCTTATTAAAGTGGATGAAATTCCTGAACAGACAGGTGCTGGCAGAGGTCCAGGTCTGTGCTCTCCAGGTCTATTGTATTAAGCTGTCCCTGCAAAGAATTAACTCTGTTTTCAAAACTGGGAAGTGTTAGACGTGTGCATATTCCTCTAGCCTGAGTATATGTTTTCTCTGACCATTAAGAAGCAGAGATTTTTCTTTGGATATTGTAAATGTGTTACCTCAGCTTTTATATGACAGTCTAGGTGTGAGATGATTTGATGATTAATAATCAATACATGGAAACATATACAAATTAAACTACATTTTAAAAACGTTCTGTCTGGAAATAACAAACTGTAGTGAGAAGTATTTTAAGACAAACACAGGCTATATATTTCTCTCAACACATCTAGTTGATGGGTTTGAGCTCCAGATGATAAGAAAGGAAGGAGAGGAGCAAATCCCCTCTCCTAGGCTGTCTGCCTGCCTGTGGCATTCCTAGCAGCCTGTCAGAGGAGAGCAGCTTGCAGATTTTCAGCTCTAAAGGGTCTCTATCTGGTGTCACTGGTGCCTTCTGGTGGCTGGTGTCCCCAGCCTGGAAGAGAAGGTTTATCTCTCTCCCCTGCCATTGCCTGCCAGAGAGAAGTAAGGATGGCTGATTTCCAAAACAGGAACTCTTATGGAGGTTGGAGCTCCAAAACTGCCATCTACACTGGAGGAAAGATTAGGCAGTTATTCTCAAATGAAGGAAAGGGTTCTTTTTAAAAATTTTCTTAACCATTGAGTGATGAGTCTATCTGAGAATCAGAAGATGCTTCAAGACAGCATTTTGACCTTTCTGGTTTTGTGTAGTCTCATGAAGGAAAAGCAGGACCTACCCAGCCTTACCTGCAGAACCAGATGCTGTCTTGCACTTCAGTGCCCAGTTTGATGGGCCAGTTGCAGTGCTGGTCCCACAGGCACATCTGATGCACTGCTGCACCCCTTCCCTCCTTGGATTGCAGATGGAAGCCCTCCTGATACCCACTAATGAAATTCCAGCTGCCAGAGTCAACCCCAGTGCTGTGGTGCTTGAGAGAGCAACTCGGCAGTGACAGCACTGAAATCTTTCAGAACCTTCTAGAAAAACCCCTTCAGGAACAGACAGTAATAGGGTGCAGAACAGTTCTGGGGAAGTGAAAGAGAATAAACCATTTCTAAAGTAGACATTGGAATGAAACAGGGCAAAACCAGCACATTACAGGGATCTAACTGGCATTAAATGGTTTGGATAAAGTAGGGCTTAAAATGGCATAGACAGGCAGTGGTTTAGGAGCTTGTGATTCACAGACAAGCAATGAAGTGGAATCTGTGGGTATCAGCAGTGGAAAATGTCGCCTCTGTTGATAATATTTAGCAAACACATGGAGTAATTCCATACTCATCCTGTCCTCAGCAAAACCACATATATAAGTTTAATTTAATGTCAGGCTTTCAGAGATTAGGAATGAAGACTTGTGGGGCTTTGGTAAAAATCAAAACCATGCAGAGCGCTCATGTATCTGCTGATCTCTGTGTGTGTACAAGACTAGACTCTTGACTATGAACTTTACCTTGTTGAGTACACTTTTTATCTTATTAGCTAATGGAATTTCTGTTTCTTCCACCATCTGTTCATGTTTAAAAGGTTAAGTTTCATTAATTTGCTTGCAACACAATCCCCTTTGTGGAACTTCCAAACAAACTCATTTCTAACACATACTTGCCTTGCTTAGATAATGAAAGTAAATTAACACGGAGTGGAATCATCACTCATAATACACGCAAGGAATGCAAGTGTCCACTGGTATCCTGTGCTTCTTACCTGGCTCCATGCACTCACTCAGATGGTCTTTAACAGCAGCAATAATGGCAGTGTAGGCCTATGCAAAGGCCTCCTCAAGGAGTGAGCCCTGAGGTCCTGTTGAGAGATGCCACATAAACATATACAGGAAATCAGTCTGTATCCCAGAGCTTTTGAAGCTGAGCAGCTAATTAGGCAAAAATGGGCTTAAGGTGTGCAAGAAGCAAATCAAACCATGTCCTTGATTTGTGATTAGATACTGAATATGTTATATATTTTATCCATTTGCTACGCTAAGCTCTTTGGCAGTCACTCAAAACATTTATCATTTTGCTGGTATATTTTAGAAGTACAAAACATCTATTTTTATATGTATATCCATTATATTTTCTTTTTATGGGAATATTTATGTAATCGTGTTATGTTGTTTATCTATTATCAGATTAATATTACTTGCTGAATTGCAAGGCACTCAGAAGAATTTTCTTTCCCTTTCAAGGACAGTGTATACTAGATTATCTCTAAAGTTAGGTATTTTGGAACATGTGAGGAGACGGGAATGGTGGGCATTGTAGCTTTTATATGTGCCAACTTATCTGCTGGTATGGTACCCTTTACTGCTGGCAACACAACTGGGATAGAAAAGGAAGTATTTGAAAGAAAAGTCTGAAAATTGGCAAACAAAAATTTTCTGCTTTCAGTAGGAAGGGCAGTTATCATGAGAACATGAAAATTACTTTTTAAGTGAGGTGTTGTCAAAAAAATCAATGGGGCAGGAAACATTTTTAAATGACTGGAAAACAAGACTTGGGAATTGCTTCAAAAGTCAATTAAAGGCTGAAGTGGAGAATAATTTCTTTGTTGTCAGGAAGATGGGGTAAGCCATCTTGCAGCAGTGTCTGCTTCCCTTCAGCACTGTGCTAGGTTGGTACAGAGCTTTTCCCTTTGGCTGGGGTCGTTATTCTGAAGGCCCACACTATCCCCAGTCATTCTTTTCTCATAAGATAGAGAAAGCTACAGCAAACTCTCCTGATTCTAGTTCTGGTCTTTTTATGGCAGGTAAAGGCTTGCAAAGGCTTACTTGGAAGGCTGTGTGACTGACTTTTTGCCAAACTTTAGTACGTGTGTAAGGTGCAAGGTTCCCCATGGCATTTGCAGCGATAGTGTGCAAAAAAGTCTCTTCGTTCATAATGAAATGACATATTTTAGTGATGATATGTTCTTGGGTTTCAAATGAAACTGTGGATAAATGCTTCTTAGCCACAAGGAAAAGTCATTCTTCACTGGCTCCAGGTGAATTATTGCTTTTGTAAACATTGACTTTCTCTTATCGGATCTCTTTGAAGTCAGGAGATGTGGGGAGGCAGAGAGCAGTAGAAGGTGACGTCCTGAGGATGTGAAGGATTGCTGTCAAGCATTGTTTGGGTCTGGAGGGTAGATGTCCAGGGAGGGGAGTAGCAGGAGCAAGATAGGGAAGTGGATTGTTGATATTACAGAACATGGTGATGGAAGAGAGTGCGTGGCTTGAATCATAAAATAAAACATTTCCTGGGATGCCAGGTTTCTAAAATGTGTTTCCTTTCCACAGTGCACTAATATTCACCTATAAATCATTTAAAAATATGCCTATCTGTCTAAACAAACCTGTGATCTGATAATAAGGTCCTGACTTTGCTTCAATAACAATGCCAACATCATCCTTGTTTTCCATAGAACTCTCTCCCTTATGCAATTTTCTCATATGAGTGGGAAAAGCTCCCAGTTCCTGTCAATAATGGCACTGCTCTGCCCTTAAACTCCCTCTTGACAATAAACATTTTCTAGAGCAAACGTGAAATAAAGCAGCATGACACTGTCTGGGCAGGTGAGCTGTTGTGATTATCACTCCTGCTCTTTCTTCCACCTAACCTGTCTGATCATCCCCCTTCATCTGTGGTGACTTCCCCGTGGTTCATCTTTTGGGAAAAGTATATCTGTATTCGGCTGTCAGCCCAAGATCACTCTGAATGTCACTTGTTTGCTTTTATGTCCTTGCTCTTGATGGATGTGTCTGAATTCCTCTGAAGGCACGTTGTTAGGTATTTATCTCATTTTGTGGATGCATTATCTGCTTTGGGTGCAGCACAAGTGGGTGTCCTGGGGCAAGAGGGAGGGAGCCAGGGCATGAGGAGGACAGGAGGAGGAAAGAAGTGCTCTTCTGTGTGTTTGTGTGAGTGAGGCTGTGTTGTACAGCAGGGACACTGTGGAGCCGTTGCAGTCTGTCACAGAGACCTCCATCACAGCTGGGCTGCTGCAGGTTTCTGCTTGGTTCTGGTGTTCAGTCCTGGTTCTGGTGTTCAGTCCTAATTACAGACAGCAGAACTGAGCCTCAAGACTGAGCCTTTGTGAGGTTTACCCATCTCCAGTTTTTCCAATGTTCAATATAATGTCTTTTCTTTCTTTTTTTTTTTTTCATCTTACCTGACTATTTGCTTCAAAAACAATTCTACTGCTCCTGGCTTCATTAATATGCATCCAGTGCAATGTAAATGGCTCTCGAGGCCTCCCCTTGGTAGATGATTTAATGTGGCAGTTATGAAAGCTGCTCAGCCTGTGCTCCATTAGCATAATAATGAAGCTTCTGCAGCAGTGTTATCATCCTCAGAGGAAATAGCCTGAGTGGTCACAGCTCCTTTAACAAGTACCACTTTAGGATAAAAAGCAAAGGGCTCTGTTTGAAATGCTAGATTGGAATATGCAAAGTGGGAGGGAGTTGGTTGTCTTTGCTGTGCAGGGAGATGGGAGAAAGCAGCTCATTCCCAGCTGGGAGCAGGCAGGGAGCTGTGCCAGGCAGGGCTCCCCTCCTGGCATGGGTTACCTGGCAGAGCAAGGCACATACTCTTTGGTTCAAAAGTCAGGAGAATACAGGAACCAGCCTCTCTTTTAAATCTTTGTCTCCTGTACTTCGCCACTGAGACTGGAACAAGGACTGGTTTATTTCTCCATACTGGGAAATTCAAAAACCCAAAATGCTGTGGTTCAAGGCTGTAGGCTTGGGTTTTCTTTTTTGTGGTTTGTTAACAGGTTAGGGATGTATTGCAAGATGGAGTACAAGCTTTTGGGTAGCTGAAAGAAGCCTTTCTCTGTGACAGAAGGGAAAAGATGAATTTCAGGTAAAAACAAAAAAATTGTAAGTAGCACTCCTCCAATATAAAGAAACTACGTTTTGAATAGGAAAGAGCTGAAAATGCAGAGGTGAAGTTTTAGGGGGTTGACAGACTTGGAAAAAATGAGGGCAGTTTTCTCTGCCCCTCTTATGGAATAAAGTGGGTAGAGGGAAATGGCATTCCTTTTGGTGGTGAAGGGAATACCTCCCGTGTTTCCTGGGTGCCAAGGATTCAGTGAAGAGTGCTGAAGCACTGCTTGGCTGGATTTCTCTGAGTCTGCTACCCCTGTGGCAAGAACTGTTTAACAACTGCAGCTTACAACGGAGTTTATTGAGCTGCTAATTTAATTTATTTTTAATATGGTAAACCAAGCCAACCACCTTCAGAGGTGATTTTACATCCTAAGCAGCCATCCTACTGTGCAGCTCGTGAGTTCCAGGGATCAGAGAGTGACTCAGGCTTCTCAGCTTGATCCACCTTTGCCCTGTCAGGGCCTGGCACGTGATGGATCCAAATTTAATGGATATATTCCTGAATTCAAGAGCAGGCAGGAACTGGAGCTCAGCCTTGAGCACAGTGGGGCTCCTGAACCAACATGCAGAGGGTGTCAAGGAAGCCAAATCAAAATGCTCTAATGCTTCTTCCCTGTTGGATGCAAAAAAGTTCATGTTCCCTTTTGGAAAATATGAAGTTGCCTGAAACTGTCCTTTCTCAGAGACTCTTGATCTTTAACAGTTCCTTGTTTTAACAGTAACTTGTTTTCCTCTTGCACAAAGAGTTTTGATTTGCTACCCAAGGAAGGATGAGGGAGAATGGCACCAGAGATAAGGTTGTTTCACATACCATGCTTAGAATTTGTCTTTGCAATTGATTTCTGCAGAGGTCAAATTTTTGTGAAGAATTCCTTTTTGGTAATTTTCAAGGATTCTTTTCAAAAAATGGAAACATGTTTTGCCGTATAATGTAATTATTATGTAATATAATAGAGGTTAATAAAATTTTAAAATATTAAAGTAACTCTAGTTTACAAAGTAAATGCTTTGAAGACTTTGAAAAAAATCCAGAATACACGAGTGTTCCTCAGATAGCTCAATGCCAGGTAGGTAGAAACAGGTAAGAAAGGAAAATAACTCAGTCAGCAATCCTGCTTGATTGCAAATATTTTGACTGGTAACCATTGCTTCACATGATATAGCTGTGTGCTTCTGTATGCTGGTAAAAATTTTGCCTTATTTCCAATCCTGGAATTGCTCTTCATCCCAAAGCTTTGCCTCACTGAATGCCTGAAGGATTGAGAGAATCCAGCCCTGCTCCCAACAAAGTGGGAATTTAGTCTGTGTACTTCAAGAGTTCCCTGAAACAATCATGTCCATGGATGAGTTCTGTTGTCGCTGGAAGTGTGCAGGAAAGGTGATGGGAGAGGGAAGGACTTTGAATGTCCTTAGAATTTTATCTCTGCGTACCATAAATATCTGTTAAATGCTTAGTTTGACTACTAATAACTGAAACCCAGCTGAAGGATTTGCCCACACCTTGTTTGCACACATTCTCCAGTTACTAAAAGTCATGCTGCCTCGGCTTCATTCCAAAGTCTCACATCTCATACCTTGTGCTTCTTCCTGGTATTGCCCTGAGCACATTTTCTGGGGGTTATGGACTTATTTTTAATTTGCTGACACCACTCTTACACTGATTATGTTAATCACATGCACTTTGGTGACCTCTCGCTCTTCTTGCCTTTCTTCTTTTACTTGCAGAGATCCATTGGGAACACTTAGTCACATCACTTCTTTCTTTTTCCCTTTTGTTCTTTGCCACTTTTTTGTTTGGCTTTTTTTATTTTTCCTGTTGAAACAGCAGTAAAGTAAATTTTGACAGTTTAGGGGATGATCTGTCCTATTTTTGGTTTCCAGGGAATTGGGTTTCATGGTTTGATGGTACTGGCTGTCAACTCTGACCTTGGGATGAGGATGGTTCAATCCTTGTATAATTCCACAAGAGTTAGTTTTAGTATGCATAAGTATGCATCAGCAGAGAATCAGACATGGCCTTGTGCTGGGCTTTCAGGTTGGCTGCCTTTAGTTATTATGCACCTTCACAGGAAGAGAGAAGATGCACCGGGCCTGACCTAATCCATTCTTCCACATGGGAAGCAGGGACAGAGAGAAAAATGTTCTTAAATTCTTTCCTCTTGCCCACCAAGGATTTGGGCAGCTGTCAGCAGCGACCTTTTGCCAATCCTGTTGTCCATTCACTTTATTAATTACAGCACATTCAAAAACAATTAGCAAATTAATGGAATAAAAAAAAACCTTTGAGACTATCAGAAGCAGTTGGCACTTAACCAAGAAATTGCCTAGCTGTAACTTCAGGAGCTCATGGAGTGTCCTGGGAAAACACTGTGCAATTCTCCAGCCCTTCCCTGCTTCCATGCCTGGACACTTTTGTAGATGGACAGTCACCAGGACTTGTGTGGCCACTGCTGCCTGTAGCATGAGAAGAACATGAGTGAAAATGAATGAGGAATCCTGCTTCTTGGAGTGGCTTTTTCTCTTGTGAGTGGCTCAGGATGCACTGCAAGAGGCTCTCTGAATCCGTGCAGAGCTGGACTTTTCCAGGAGGTGCATGACATGCCCCAGTAAATGGGGTTTTGCTGGTATGGCTCACACCAGTTCATGAGAAAGGGGAAAGAACCAAACCTCAGTGAATGGGCATCACTCCCTACTCCATGTGCTATAGTAGAAAAGTTCAAAATGAGGTTTTCTCTGTGCTCTTGCCATCTGCTTGATGTTGATACCAGTTTGTACAATGTTTACTTTGGAGGTGCTTCTGTCTTAGGATTTGTGAACCACTCCTGTAAGATGGGTGACTATCTATGAACACCAGGATAGAAAACCTCCAATAATGAGTGCCAGTGTTGTATTTTCCATAGAGAAGTGTGCAATCAAACATATTTTTGTTAATTATCTGAGCTGGATTCTGCTCTGTGCAATGTCTTTGATGTGAGTGCTGTGAGCTGGTGTCACTACCTTCTGCTGGCTTTGTAACTTTGGAAAGTACTTTCTTATCCTCTTATTCTACACCCCTCTCATCTGCACACAGTCCAGACATTTATGGCTTACTGCTGTTCTTAGTAATATTAGGGAACAAATATTTTGCAGCATCTTGAAATGAAAAGCTTTAATGCATTAGGTGTAATGGGCATGTAGTGCACCCTGCAAAGTGAACCTCTCAAGTGATAAGGCCTGTCACTTCAGATTGAAGAGAAAATAGCAGGAATCATGAAAGGAATTTGATGGTTTCTATTTCTCCTCCTAAATACAGAGTAGGAGGGCTTTCTGTAAAGTGCATGAAGTTCTTATTGTCCTAGAGCTGAAGAAACTGGAGTCAGTAATCCTGTCACAGGGACTTCTGCCACTGTTTATTGGTGAAGGATGGATTGTCCTGAGAGCCTATTCAGCAGTGTCATATTGCTTTAACAATTAGCATGTTCAAGAAGGTGATATCTTCCCTGTGATCTCATTGATTTATTCAAAGTGAAAGCCAAGCCAAAGTGTGCCATGTACTACCCTGTACAGAAACCTGTGCCATCACTAAGTTGTTGCCATTCAAGCCATTGGATTCTGGCACAACTTGCAGTGAAGTCACCTGCTGAGGAGGCTTCCCTGGCTTGAAGTGTATTTCCAGGACAAAAAGAGAGGTGGCATTGGTGTCTGTATCTGGCACAGTCATTCATGCAGGAGGGACAGACATATGACTGACTGTGGGCTTGCTTGTGTAAGTTTATTACTGATCTTTAATCTTATCCCAGGTTCAAGGGGGGAAAAAAGAAGGATCTTCTAAATTCATGTTACCCACCCAAGGGACTGTCTAGCTTATCTATGTCTGTTGGTTTTGAAGCATGTTCCAGCTCCTAGTAGTAAATGGTTTTGTAACTTTTTTTTCTTTAGGCCCAGCCAGGAGGAGAGATGCATTTTATATATTTTTTTTCTTTTTAATACTAGACTCAAGCTGAAAAAAACACGAATTGCTACCTACTTTTAGTAATGCTTCATTTTTATTGAAAGGAAATACTGTGTGGACAGATCAGCGTTTGTTTACACTGTTTAACAGTGCTATGCAACTGGTTTATGTGCTCACAGGTTATCAAACATGAATTTCTCTTCATTTTCCTTGCAAGAAAAAAAGTGATTTTGGACACTCCAGAAATGAAGTGCTACCAGCCTCATTGTATTCTCCTGTGCTTTTCAAGGCTGAATGCCTTGCTTCTGATGTGAAGATAAAGATGACTGTGAATATTAAAAAGTAGCATTACCAGCTAGAGTTAAACATTCAGGATGAGACATTAAGTTAAACCACATGTGAAATGCAGCTGTTTTTACTGAGGCTTTCATCAGTCTGCTGGGAAGATTGGTGGGTTTTAATATGTGGTCTCAAGCAGAGCCAATAGAAATGTGTGGAAAATGTGTGTGAAATCAGTGTGTGTCCATGGGGGGTCTGTGGTGTTGTGTGTAGCATTTTATCTGTGTTAATATAAATAACGGTGGTGATACCTATCGGATCACAAATGCTTTTATTTCCCAGGTTTACATAGAAAGGACTGATCAAATAAATAGATCTGGTGAATCACAGTAACCTGCACCTACATAATAAATCACGTCCTGGTTTGTTTTTTTTCCAGCTGATCAGAACAAGTAGAAAGAGGAAACCATGAAGTAAAAATCCTCTGCAGAAAAAAAACAGGCAGCTGAGACATGCTGGTCACAAAACCACTGAAGACTGATGCTTTTGACTCAAACCCTTAATGCCACTTAACATTTAGGTGCTAAGGATGACTGTGGATCAAAGAGGTGCTGAATTCACAGCTGCTAGAAGAGAAATTGCTGTGCCTGTGAGCAGAGAGATGAAAGCTGCTCTGTTAACAGGGTATGTTGTATGAATTCATCCACAGGAAAGGTTAAGGGATAGGAAAATCTGCCACTAGCCGTGAGGAGAGCCAGACTCTCCTTGGCATGGGAGGTACAGGTGCTGGTGATGTTTAGTGGATTTTGCTCACGTGTTTCTGTCAGGACAGTGGCTGGACATGGTGCAGATGTCACGGCCCTAATTAACTCCATGTGCAGCCAGGGTTCTGGGGCCTCGCAGGCAAAGCCCTCATAAAGGTGTGCTAAAGAAAAGCTTTCCTCTGCCTATGCCAGGAGGAGATGTGCTAAGCCTTTCCCAGCTGGAAGTCACTCCTGTACCTTTGTGTACAATGATAAGCTACCAAATTTGGTAACAACAGTAGAGCAGACCCTGACAGGAAGGGAAGAGATCCAGATTCACTGAAGGTTTGCCCTTGTGCGTAGACATAATAGGATCTGGTAGACATAAAGGGCAGCTTTAGAGCAGTTTTGCACTTAATACAAAGACAGCTTGGGTAAAGGGAGAGAAATAGGAAACCAAGGGAGGTGGTGAAGCCTTATTAAGTGTGCATTTTTTTTAACCTCTGATAAGTGATAAAAGTGATTCAGACTTTATCAGCTCTCTGTAATTTTCGGAAGTGTGAAAGGAAGTAAAAGTAGCAAAGAGGCAAAGGTTGGTTTTGTAATGACAGTCTTAGAGAGACTCATTTTGTTTGAACACTCTTATAACCAAAGAGCAAATGGAGAAGAGGTCAGGGAACAAAACTGGATTGACTCCACACAGGAAAGGTTGGAGGGAAGAACTAAAAGGTAAACACAGGTATGGCTCCAGCAGGAGAAAGTGTGATTTACTGAAAAAGGCAGGGGAATTGTAGAGTGCATTCTTGGTTTATGCTTATACCCCTGCAAATTTTAGAGGCACAAAACCCTGATGCACCATTAAATAAAAGAGAAGAAAATGTGAAGTGCATGTCATTTTTTAGTGAAGAACTGTATTATAGTGGCAAATTATTATTCTGTGTAACAGGAGTACCCACTGGAATTAATAGACCCTGGAAATAATAAAAAACCCAGATATATAACAATCCACAAACCTATCCTGCCTCTGTTGGAGGGCAAGAATTCCCCTTTGGGTGCAGATGCTGTAATAGCTGTTGTAACAGCAGGTCCAAAAGGGGAAAAGATTTCAAACACAATCTAGGAATGAAATTAGACCAGTGTTAGCACAAGCACATGCTACCACTTTGAGGAAGAGCAGTTTCACCTACTGAAGATCCTTAAATGTGCATTTGATATGTGAAACTTGTTCAGCCTGGCATGAAGGCTTGCCTAAGGGGATGTGCTGTAACACAGCAGCCAGAAGCTTGGAACTCATGTGAAATCTTCACGTTGGCAGCTCTCAAAAGGGGTGCAAACAGACTGATGTCTCCTAACCTCAGAAAATCAGCAGCAACAGTGATGAACAGCATCAAACACAAGCTTTCCATTGCAACAAACATGCTGTGCAAAGACTTAACAAGAACTAAAGAGTTTCCTGCAGGGGGCTTTCTAATTCCCATCAAAGTAATCTCCTGAAGGGTAATGGAAAATGAGGGAAGGTTTATTGCTAGCACTGATTTTTTTTTTTTTTCTTTCCTTCACTCAGTCATGCTTCAGGCAGAAAAATAAGATCAGTTCTAGCAGCTTTCTCTCTGAACCTCACAGCTGATTATAACCCCTGGTTATTCCCTGAGACCTGCAGCATTGGAGCACACAGGCTGTCCCATTATGTCTTCCTTTCTCTGTCTTCTTTTTTGTTCTGTGTGGAGTGGTTGTCATTTGTTCATGTGGGTCAACAAAAAACCCAAAACAGTAACAAAAACCCCCCAAAAACTAACCAAATAAACAAAAAAACCCAAACAAAAACAAAAAAACCCCAAACCCAACAGAAAAAACCAAACCCAAAACTAAACAAAAACGAGCAAGCCAAACAACAATAACAACAAAAGCCCCAGTGTGATTACATGCAAACTCCTTTTTGGACAAAATTTCTCTCTTCAGTTCAAAACTCTCTCTGGAGATAATTAAACTGAGCTAGACTTGTAAATGGAACTGGGTAAATAACTTGACAGAATTAATGCATTGGGTTGTTTTTGGATTTTCACTTCTCTTACAAATTCTTCTGGGAATAGACTGATTGTTTACCTCAGATATTTAAATGTGTCTGTTCAGAATCTTCAAGGAAATTCAATGCATTCATCATAAATTCAGTGGACAAATTTTCAGGTTTTCATCATATACTTGAAAACATTATGTATTTATATTTTTCAAATGAACAAACTTGGTGGCTTCAATTCCTGTTTCCACTGCTTCCTGCAAATATGAGCAGGTATAGAGGAGTGGGGGTGGTCTCCTACCAGGTGACAAGAGATGGGACTCAAGTTGTGCCAGGGGAAGTTTACATTGGATATTGGGGAATACTTCTTCACAGGTGCCGTTGTCAGGCACTGGAACAAGCTGCCCAGGGCTGTGGTCAAGTTGCCATTCCTGGAGGTGTTCAAAAGATGTGTGGATGTGGCACTTGGGGATGTGGTTTAGTGGTGGACTGGCAGTGCTGGGGGAACGGTTGGATCAGTGATCTCAGAGGTCTTTTCCAACTGAAACCATTCCGTGAAATCTTTTCGTATCTTCTGGATCATTCAGGCCCTGACATCAAGTGAATGTGAAATCACTTGGCTGTAACTAAAAATGAAGTAGCATAGGGCAGGGAACAATTAGTGGGATAGTAGGAAGGCTCAAGAAGAGGTTTAGGGTCAATTTGGAGACAGTCCTTACTAAAGCTCCCTAATTTTTCATTGTCTGGGAATTAATATATTAATGGTCAATCAGGAGGTATTTTTATGTATCTAAATGTTTTGGCTGTTTGAAAATTAAATATATTCTTCAATTTTGTATTTCAGTGCCACCAAGAGATATGCTGTGGTGCTCCTAGAATGAAAAATTGATAAAAGTCCTAATAGGAGAAACTCAACAGGAGAAAAACAAAATGAATTAACTTGCCAAGACATGGCTAACATCATTGAGTTTATATATGTTTCATTAAACTGAGACTTGACAGCTTTATGAGGAAACAGTGGGGTTTGCAGTGTATGAAGAACCTGTAATACTGCCAAGGCTGATCAGGTCCTGTGCCATACAGCCTATTTAATAGACAAATATTTGTACAGTGAAAATGTCATTTTAAAGGACTGGTTTAATAATCCCTTAAGCTTTTAAATGATCTGCAAAGACTGGAAATTCTACCTTGTTGTTTAAGATCTAGTGGTACATTAGATAATCAAAGGAAATTTTTAAAAATCAGGTCCCTAAATTAAGGTTTTTTTGATGACTTCTGCTGCTTCTATTGCTCACCATGTTTCTACCATATCTGTTGGGGGACAAAGCTGCAGAAATGTCTGTTCTCCCTGTTGCTGATCCAATTTGTTTCCTACACGCACATTCAGTTTGTAAGTTGCTAACTCAGATCTACGTTTTTGCTTAGGCTGTGTGTCTAAATATCTTCATGTACAAACCCTACTGACTGAAAAAAGAATAATAGCAGTGGGTAAAATCAAGGCTATCTTTCATAGTTTTTCCTTTTCTCAATGCCACCTGCAATGTGAAGAACACTATAAGCTCGTATTTGTGCAGTGACAAGTTAGTGAATCCATCAAGACTTGTCTGTGAGCTGATCTATTGTTGATGAGTTGAGCTATTTGTGATGATCAGAATGATGCAAGGATGATTCTTGCAGTGTGTATATCCCACTGCAACCTCTTAACCTGGGTGATTTAGTGTGAAGAACCCTGTCTATGAATATCAAATGCATCAGGCTATTCACTTAAGAGTTGGACTTAATAGTCCTTGTGTGTGCCTTGCAACTCAGAATATTCTGTGATCTGACTATAGCAGTTAAAGGAGGTTAATCAGGAAACCTATTTCCATTTGACTGCATTTTTAAAGGCTGAAATCAGTTTCAGATTCCCTCTTGTTCTTAGCTGCTGTATAAATCACAACTTCAATTTTCCTTAGCAGAACTGGGACTGAGACCTTTCATTTCATTCTTCCCCTTTTCAATCTTTACTTCTATGATCCATGACCTTCTCCTGCTTTTTACCTTCCTTCTCCACAAAAGTTAGTGGCCAGTTTGATCTTGGAAAGAAAGAGAGATCACAACACAAAGCATAGTGCTTATTTGAGAATGCAGATCTGAAAACCCTGATAGTGAACTAGAGCAATAGAGGAACAAAGCCAAAATGTTCCAAGAAAGAAAAGGTTAATGAGAAACAGGAAAAACACACACAAATATGCACAAAGGTAAATACAGCACATATTTTCCGCTCTCATACATGTATTTAACAGAGAAGTTGAAACATAACAGGCAATTCAGTAAATATCACAAATATCACAAATATCACAAATATAATGAGCACAAAATGGTTACAGAAATAATAGACAAGCTGCCCAGAATCTGATTAAAAATAGTATATCAGTAGATGTATGTTTCTCTTGGACTGTGTATTAAAAAAAAAAAAAAAAAGCTAAATTTCATAAATTCTCAAAACTAAATTTGCATATGACAAAGCAATATTTGGAAGTGTGACTGATTGGATTCAGGGACAGATGCCTTCCTTAGCATTTTAAACTCTAATTGCAGCACAGCAATGTGTCAAGACTGGGCAAAGAATTTACTGGGGTGAGAAGCAGGAAGGAAAAAAAACGTCCTGAAAATTGCATTAATGGAAACAGCAGGCAGGTGGCAATAACCAAATAGCTTTAATTGTCCAAGGAGCTCATGGGCATCAATTTGCTGTGATTATTACCCACATGGTGTAAGGAAGAAATAGCAAATTAAATAGAATGACACAAATGGTAGTAAACTATACCATAGGATTCCCATAGCGAGCTCACAGCAGTTTTGTCCTCAAGGACACGCTGTTTTAGGTAATTTTCTCCTGGAGAAAACAGTGTAGATGCCAGTCAGACAGTGAAACACAGTTATTATTAGTGCACACATGCAGCCTAACTTGGTAAACCAGATGTATTTTGGTTTTGGGTAGACTGCAAAACTTACATACCCACAGGGTATAGGATTGATTTCTCCCTTAGAACTACCTTAACATAATTTAGTAGCTTATGCTGAAACAGAGAGTTGCTATTAACTTCACTTCTTGTCTATACAAAGCCACACTGGGAGGCCACCATGAGCACCTATCTCAGACTTTACAGACCGATAGTTTTTGTATGGCAGAAAATCATTTATGTTAAAAAAAAATCTATCTAAAATTTAACTGAGACCTACTAAGGCTTTAAAGAAGACTCATTCAAAGCAGCTGGTATTCAGGCAACTCATTTAATTCACAGAGGACTTTGACAATGCACATTCAAGCTTTTTACTTGGCTATTTACATAAGAGGGATTTGACTAAGCATAGCCATTGGAGATGCCTTAAACTCTCTCATTTGGGCACAGGTCATCTTCCAGGCCTGCAGCTCTCTCTGTCATACCTGCAGAAGAGATGGCTCATTCTGAGGTATTTGAAATGGCACTGGAGTCCCCTAATCAGGCAGCTGAATGCTGTCTCAGCCTTGTGTATCCCTGTGCTGCATTGCCCCAGTCAATAGGCTGGTGTTGCCTACAACAGGCCAGGGATGAATCTCCCAAAGCATTTGCTGTCATTGCTCTGTCTCTGTAAAGAGATGCCCTTTGATAAAGGAGGGGCTGGCTTTCCAGAGCAAAAGGTGAAGTGTTTGCTGGGGACATGAGAGACTGTGGGGTTTGAGTTCCTGGTCTGAATCAGGTAGGCTGGGTTTGAACCGGGATCTTCCACATCCTCAGGAAGTGCCTTAATCATTGGGCCTTCAGCTAATCACAGCCCCTGAGTTAATTTGTGCCAGACCTTAATTATTTGAAAGCAATGCATTTCTTCAGAGCAGCTTTGATTTTTAAAGAAATGACATTTCTAAAGTAAAAAATCACTTTCAATGAAGGAATCCTAACTAATTAGGACATTGATTGGTATGGGTCTCTCAGACAGGATATTCCTTCTTTTTTCAAAGGAGAGCATTCAGGAAACAAGGACATAGTTTTGTCTTTGAAAGAAAAGAATATTGATGACTGGATCTCTGCTTCTCAGGAGGGAAAGTTATTTTAAATAGTTCAGAATGGTTGGGATGTCCAACTAGAAAATCCCATGCAGCATGATCAGGCTAATTGCACAGGTGAGCTTTGGGTGTGTAGCTGTGTCAGATGCCAACCATGCTGCTTCCAAATCATCTCTTGTTTGCTGCTTTCCCTCCCTGCACTTCCCCACCTTTTCCACGGGGTAATAATTGGATGTATTCTAGTGAAGCATCTGTGAAACAACCTTAAGCAAGAGGACTCAAATGATGATGCAAAATCCGCACAATCAATTTAAAACTAATCCTACTTTATATCTGGGAAGCATTAATTGGGATCTGTACAATACACATATTATTTAGTTTGTCTGACAAGCTCTAGCAGGCAAAGAAAAAAGCATATCTTTAACTAAACTCTAATCTTTAGAGTAAAGGGATCAATTCATAGATCTGGCTCAGCATATAGATTTTGAAAAACTTCCTTTAGAGTCTGCACTCAGAGCATATCTAGACATTTTAAATGTATTATACAGTTTTGATTTATGGCACAATTAACTTTAAGAAGTGCACAGCAGTTCAGAAAATAAATTTCATATACCAAATATCTCAAGTAATTAATGTCATTCTCATCCCTCCCCCCTTTTTATAGGAAACCAAAACAAAATGAAACAAACACTTTTCTTTTTTTGCTTCAATACCCTCTAGAATCATTACAGCAAGCTAAACAAGTCCAGTGATGAGTATTCTCTTAAAAAAACATTTATGTTTATTTCTGGCACTACAAAAACAATTCATCATTACAGCTACCACCTCTGGCAACACTACAGCATTCCTTAATAAGCAATAATATGGGATTTACAGAATATACAGTAAAGAATTTAGAAAGGAAGTGCTTGAATCATATGTAAATTCCCTTTTTGTGTATACCTTAGCAATTGTACAAACTATGACAGGTTCCTACTTACAAGGAGCAGGTAATATCTTATTGTATGTTAATAATAATTAAGGCACAAACAGCCTTTTCTGTGCTTGTGTCTAGCAATACCTTGTGTTGTGATAGTAAAATTACAATTTGGAATTTAATTAAACTCTTTGTGTTTTCACAATTGCTTGTTCTGAAAAGAGTACAGAATTTAGGGGATGATGATTGAAATTTAATGTGTGAACATTGTGAGCAGATGTGTTTGTGTACATGTGTCTGATATCCAGATTATCCCAATTACAGCCAAAAATTACTTTTCATGTTTAAAACTTTCCTGTAAAATCCTTTTGAAAGGTTTTAAGCTTAGCATTGTCATGGCTGGCACGGGAACAACCTTTGGGAAATTGGTTAATTCCTTTAAAACCGCCTATATTTTTATTTTATTTTTAAAAACAAGCTTTACTTGCCTTAAACAAAAGTAAGCTGCAGCTGATGCCAGCAACAAGTATTTTGTGCTGTACAGTATTTATTTAAAACCATTGACAGCACTCTATTTTTAAATCTATATGTCATGATCCTGTTCAGGGAAAGGAAAATTTAACTACGTAGCATTTAGCAATCAATTATGAAGTGTCTCATGTAATAAATATAGCATGTAATGGTGCTGTTTATCCTGGTAAAACATTTATGCTTTATATATGTGTATATAAAATCATAACAGTAATTGTGAATATAAATCAAAAGTAAAGCAATGCTATGCATGAGAGAGTGATGCAATTCAGGCAAGGACATTTTGGTAAAGTAGTATTGAAAGCATGATCTGAGATAATTAAAAATGTGCATTCTTAGGAAATAATAAGAAATACATCTTATATTAACTGAGGCTCTCGTTGCTGTGCACAAAGCAGCAAGAATGGATTTGCTTGGTAATGTTGAAGTGGAATTGGTTTATCCAGCTGGGCTGTGTGAAGGTACAGCTCAGTGGCAGCTGAGCAGCGTGGCACATAAATCAAGCTCTGTGTGTGACATGATGGGATGAATGTCCAACCTCAGCCCTCTAATCCTGACACAACCAGATCCAGGGATATTTAGTGCCTAATTAAAGAAACCAACTGGCTGCTCTGTGCCACTGGACACAGTGTCAGTCAATGTAGTGGTGTGAGGGTGCCTGAGAGATTTCAGTCTTGAGAACTTGGATGTTGAGGGTTAAATTAATTCATTATTTTTCACAAATGTAATTTTGTTCATAAATGTTAAGGAGGAAAATAGAAATGCCAAGTCCTGACAAAATTGCAGAAGAAATTTTCATCTTTACACCTTTATTTGCTTCTTTCAGTAAAACTTAGCTGTGCTTGGGGGAAAATTAGATTTAGCTAACTCTTAATTATTGTGTTTATATACTAACAAAAAACGTTCTCCTGTGATTTGTTCATCACAGTCATATCTCAGATGGCTCTTGAAGAATCAAACACTCTCATAAAAAAGTGCTGCTTGTTATCTGGAACTTCGCTGTGGACCATCTTTGACTTGAATAAAATCACGTTTAAGAATCATTTGTTTCATTATGACTGGAATGTGGATATTTATCCTAAGAAGAGGCATGACAGAAGGAAGAGGTGTTTGCATTCAGAAATACAGCCCTCTAATGAGATGGAAAGGTGTGCTCTACTTTATGTGCCTGTTTGCCTGAGGTATGTGTTTCTTCAAACCCACAAGCTTGAAATGTGTCACCTAAAAAATATTACACTCTGGGTGCAGGAAGCCTGGCAAGCAGTGCCTGAAGTAAATTGAGACTCTTAATTCTTCCCAGTACATACAGATAACAATAATTTTCATTCTGTAAAAGGCATGGTAGCCTACAGCTCTAGGAACTAAGCCTTATATCATTGATATCTGGTGTAACTTTGAAAAATATTCTACTCAGAAATCCATTCTGGAGGGAAGAATGTAAATGTCAAACACCTTGTTTCACACTTATGCTTACATCTTTGGAGGTTTTTTCCTAATAAAATTGCTCACAAGATTTTTATTTCATAGGAAATAACATGTTCCTATTTATAATTTCAAGAAAGTAAAAATAATAATTACCTTTTCCTGTGATCATTTCCACTACAGTTTGCTGAGATAAATAGGGAGCTCTGTTAGTGAGCACCTAGAGTGACTCTAGTTTTTATTAGAGACTGAGTCTTCCATAAAAATAGGAGCTCTGTAATTCTTAATTGTAATTTATAATTCATGTTGAAATAAAGAAAGGAAATAAATACAGAAACTACAATGCAATTTTTTTTCAGAAATCTCAGCAGGCTTTTGAAATAACATTGGCACAGATACTCAGAAATTCACATTTAATATGTGATAGATACATACAAATCCTACACTTGTTCTCCTTTATGGAAGGGCTGAAGATTTATCTTGAGGAAATCCTTGACTAATTGGGAAAACATCCAAAATATTTTGCAAGGTATGTTTGAGTTCTTTTTCTTTTTTTTTTTTTTTTCCCTTTGGTAATTATGAATAGAAAATTAGCTCAGCCTAGCAATCTGAGTTGGTTCAGAAAAAAAGGAAAAATTTAATCTTAGACAAAACAAGTATTTAATTAAAATAATGATAATAGTAGGTATAAGATAAAAATTGTTGAAATTAAAGAGTTTTGAAATGTTGTTATATCTTACTTTTACGGTTATAATTTCCTCATTTTTGCTGGATGCAGCAGTGAGCAGCAGAAATGGATAGATTGTGCTTACTGCCTGGGCTGATGTTTGTTATATCAGCTCTAATTCATTTCCACAGAGCAACCTGAGATCTAGTATAATTTTAATATAAATGCATTATAGGAATTGAAGGGCACTTACGGATCTCAATTACTTCTGGGAACTGAGGGTAGAACCAGTCCAACTCCAAGCCCTTGAAGCTGAAGGCAGATGAAAGAGATTTATAGCAAAACATTTTTATTTTATTTGTAGTGATGCATGTTTGAATTCCACTCAGCTGTAGTAGTGGTTTAGAATTTGGAAACCAGTAGCTAGGTAGAAGAAAGAAACAAAAATTATTGCTCAGGGATAAGAGAGCAGAAATAATTCAGCTATTTGATTTTTTTTGGCAGCAGTAAAGGACACAACTCTTAAATAAAGAAAATTATTTTACTATAAGAAACTAAGTTTTATTCTTTTGCAGAGAGAAAAACTGTGCTGGACTGAGAGCTGTTTGCTTGTGCTACCAATGTTCTGCTGTCTACTGAGCATAAAAGGTAGTAAAAATATTTTTCTAATATTTTTCTTTTTTAGTATGTCTTTCTAATAATTGAAAATGGTGTATGTTTTTCTACTCCTTTTATTAAATGCCAGAACTACTTATGAGCAAGAATTAGACAAAGGTACTTCACCTAAAATGTAAAAGGTTTCCAAAGTTACTAATGGCAAGTGAGGATGAAATAATAATAGGGAAATGCAGGTTACAGATTTACCAATGCTCTTCTCAAAAAAAGAGCAAAAGAATTTACATTCCATTGCTATATCAGTAGACTCTTTGGGAAGTAAACTGTTTGACAAATACCTTAATATTTTATGGAAACACTTACGTGTCTGTAAAGCACTGCAAGGAAATCACCTGTGATCTTTTTCGATGCCAGTACCCATCTCTGCCAGATGAAGAGAGCAGGTGACTTGGGTGATGTCTACAACTGATAGTGCAATTAACAGTAACCACTTTGTTGTCCTGTAAAAGCCATATATATCCTTTCAGGTTATGTTCCCCAAGGTTTTAAAACCTGTTTGTATGAGAAATACGCATTTCCTGTAAGAATAGCTCAAATGTCACTTCTTTAAAGTCCTGAAACCTTTAGGGTGGGAAACAAACAGACTGAAACCCATTGGGAAGCTGGCAACATTTAATCACTAGAGGGAATGGCTCCCAATTCTGGCTCTGCAGAGTGACATAATATTGATTTTTAAACCCAGCACTCAATCTTTTGGGTTCAGCATTTGGGGCCAATGCAGCTTGAGGAGAGAAAGACTGTAACAGAGATGTTGGTGAGGAGGAAGGAAATCCTTTTAAGTGGCAAAATACATTTAAGCATCTTGCAGCTCTTGGATGTTTGACATGTTCAAAATACTTCTGGCAGAAATGGATTATAAGCTAGAATGCAAAGCCAAAAGTGTCTGGTAAGTACAATTCAATGTCTGCCTCTGATTTTTATTGCAGGGATAGGGTTTCCATGTAGAGAACTGTGATTGTGCAGGGAGTGGTTTGCACTCTCATCTGAGAGTATTTCTGCCGTGAATCCCCAGTGGACTGTGGGATAGAACAGTGCTCTATCCTGGACTGGGACTGGGTGTACTGCCAGCATCCCTGTGTAGGCTCCTGGAAGGTGATGTGGCTGCTCTGTGCTGGGTTACAGTGTGGTGCTGCCCAAAGAGTCAGGGCAGGAAGAATGGCCTCAGACTCAAGCATGAAACCTGTTCTGAGTTTCTGCATTCATGTCCCTTTCTGCTTCTACACCTGTGCTTATTTCTCCTTGCTTGACTGTGCCTGTGTTCAGGTGTCCTTTGATACTCACATTGCTGTGCTTTCAAAGCTTTGCTCCATTTCTCATTATCTCCTATGTAGACCAAGTCATTGAAATAGAATGTTGGATTCAGATTTAGTTTTTTTGAAGATTAAATGATAAATATGGTGCCAAATGAAACAATAATGTCTAATCAAACAAAACATTTCCTTCAGTATTACTTTTGTTATTCATTGTGGTGAAAATATGCCCCAAAGAAAAACCCAAATAATGTTGGCAACACAATATTTTAAAAATTTAAAAATTGTTTTTGGCTCATCCAACAAGCCCCAAAGTACTAATTATCCAGTTACCAGCCTTCTGTTTACTATCTGATGCCAGGGTTCAGTCCCTTTTTAAAAAGCTTAATTTAGAATAAATGCAACAAAGAAGAACAAAGAGACTGTCTCATACATGAAGGGTGGTTATGATTCTTTGACTTGCTTGGAGAGAGAAAAAAAAAAAAGACAGATCTTTGCCACTTGCTCTGGCCTTGCAGCCTTTGTGAGTTATGGATCTTTCATAACCAGGGAAGGAACTTAGCACTCACCCTTCACGGGTGAAACAGCCTATTCATATTCAGGAACAGGTGGCAAACAATTATAAATGGATTTAAAGAGATGCCAAGATTATAGTCTGGAAATATCAATTATTATAAACTGCTTTAATTTTTTCTTCCCCCTCTGCTTGTATTTCATATACAGGATCTATCTAGCAGTGACAACTGGATACTTAATATTGACTAGAGTGTTGGAATCATTAACAGAAATAGCGTTACCTTAAAATGAAATTAAAAAGAAACAAAACTTCCTAAATTCTTCCCTAAGATGAAGCAGAGAATAGTTACTGTAGTACATTTCAGCTGCCTTTCGACTCTGAATATGACCACATTTTGCAGGGCTACAATCTGTGCCAGGTGCCTTGGAGTAGGCTGGCTGTGGCTGAGAGGGAAATAAGATGTTTTATGGTATCTGAATTGCCCTGGGCTTTACTGGCACTGCAGTTTGTGCTTCTCGGTATTCCCTGCTCTGTCACTCTATTTGTGGGAACTTGAGGACGGTGAGACAAAGATGTCACTCTACAAGTGGCCATAACAAGGTGACATCCCATCTGTCATGCCCTGTTGTGCCACTGGCAGCAGCAGCGTCCTCCAGCTCCACTTTCCCCAAGAACTCCTTCTGAGGGGACAACTCTTCCAGAGCAGGATTCTTCCTGTGCAAATGAGAAGCAGAAAACACAGCCTGGGTTCTCCTGAGTCAGCTTCAGGCCCTTAACTGAGCCCTGCTCACAGTCTCTGGGGAGAGATAAATACTCTGCTCTTTTTGCTGATTAGGATCCTAACTTCGATGTCTCTATTAGCTGTCTACAGTCACTGGGAATGAATCTCCTCATACGAAATTTGTCATCTTAAATTCAAATATAGCAAAGGATGGCCTGAAAGTAGAATTTTTAGCTGGGGATAATTAAAATTCAAATGGCACCTGCATGGAGTAGATTAGAGTCAACCTGTCATCTTTCTCAAGTGCTCACATAAGAGAACATCGTTACTAGGGCACCAAGTAAAATAGCCTGAGGCTTCTTTAAGATACATTTTGCAGAAGTGCTGTGTAAGAATGAGAACAGATGGAAGCAAGTGGATGTGAGCGTTGTGAGGCACCAGTGACAATGTAACTGCTGCCTCCAGAGAAGGGAAAGCAAAGGACAACAGTCTGGGAATGGAAAGAAAAGTTGCCAGGAGCTAAAATGGTGGCAAAGTTGTTTCTGTCGGGATGTGAAAAGGCATACCTGGAACAGTACTGTCCCATTTTTGCTAATTTACAGGTAATACATTCTGCAAATGGTGTTCTGCTATATATTAGTAGTAAAAAAATGCTTCTTTTTCCTGCTTCACTTCCTCTTCCTCACTATGGGATTAAAAAATGCTAAGAGGAGGATCAGAAGAAGAAAGATGAGGAGCTGTTACTTGACTCTTTAACCCTGTCTGAAAACCCTATGGTGAATTATGACTGTTCTTGCAAAAAACCACAAATTGGTTTCTGGCAACACAGGGTGGATAATAACCCTGCAAAAGTGAGTTCTCCCTAAATACCCAGTTGTACTAGCAGTGAAGTAAATCCATTTGTTTCGGTGGTGCAACATTTATACTACAGAAGAGCATTTTGACTACTGAAGCTTTCTAGACCTGAGGTTTGTTTGATTCTCAGCAGGGAAGGAAGCCTAAAGGGCCTCTTTCAGCAATTGTTCACCTGAAGCTTTGAAAGAGCAGCTGGCAGGTCCATGAGCTTCTTGATGACTGTTTTGCTTGATATTTCAAGGGGTAACTTTTGTGTACTAGAAAGCTTTTGGCTTGCTTTATAATTTAGCCTTTTTATATCCTGTTGAAACAATAGTATACATCTCCTCCATGTCTTGTGTTTGCATGTGTATGCATATATTTGTATTTATACGAATCCATATGGGTACATTTGCAAGTATGCATAAATATATACACACATCTGCATGTTTATATGTACTATATTTGTCCTATCTATAGATACATCTCTATCAACCTATTTAATGTTTCTTTTCAATCCCCTCTCTTCTCTGTTTTCTGCATCCTGGAGCAGACCACCTACACGTGTGTTTGAAGTGGCTTTCAGTCAGTCGCCACTGCAGCACAAGGTGGTAGAAGTGCACTCTTATTAATGGGTTTAAACCACTGTCTTTGTTATGCTCCTGGGCCTAATTCTTGGCAACAGCAAGTTGCTGAAACTCTGCTAAAATTGTTCCATTGACTTTCCTGGAGCATTTTACGTGCTCTAAAGTTTGGGCTTGTGAGAGTCAGCACGGCCAGGCAGCTGGGACAACTCCAGCCCCATGGCTAAAATACAGAGAGTGGATGTATTTGTCACCTTGCTGAGTGGGGGTCCCAGAGCAGCACCCAGGCAGGGCAGGGACACAGAGGTCCCATTTCACTTGGCCATGCTGGAGGTCACTGCTCTTCATTCTGATTTAGCAAGGGTCACTGCCAGCCACAAGGGCACCGAGTGTATTTTATAATCCTCATTTCCAATTTTCTGCTTTTAACACATCCCTCCCAGGATGGACTATTCTATGGACTAGTCTATATTCTATGGACTAGAATACACAAAAATCCACAGGGTGTGTCTGGTCACTGAAACAGCAGAATGGTTTTTTGGTTCTTTCTTCTCCTTTTTCAGACATTACTGAGTGAAGCTCTCAAAGCAGGTTCCATGCACACACCTTTTCCCCGTGCTACATGGAAATGCTCTCACAAAAATCAGGTGAGACTCTTCCAGCCAACACTTCTGGGGGCACTTCAGAACTCTCTTCTCAATAGGAAATACAGTTCAGTCACTATAGCAGAAAAATTCAGTGTTTGATTTTTCTGATAAAAAGATAAGGAATCCAGGAGAACTGTCTTCCTGCAAATGATGTAAAGCAAATGAAACTTCATTCTCTCCTGGGAATGACTGTAAGCTTGTTCGTACTTGGTGATCTTCAACCAAAGGTGGCACTAGGGGATCACAAGTAAGTCTTTAAATACACCACTGTGCTCTTCATTCTCTTCCTGTCATTGTGTTCTCAACTCCTTCCCCTCCAGATTTTTTCAGGTGATATTTTTTAAAAATGAACAAATCTTCTCACTGACACTGGCAGGAGGTACAGAGGTAGGAATGGTGAGGAGGATGGAAAGCTGACGGTAATCTCTCTTCTTTTAATACTGAAAGAAAACCTGCTTATTATCTGTGTATCTATGCAGGATGGTGTTAATTTTGTAAAGAAATGCGGGTTGAATTCCAGTTTTAAAAATCCATCAGGAATTATACCTGTTCAGATATATTAATTTCTCCTTCTCTACCTCACATCTGCCAAACTCTAAATCCCCCCAGTCCTCTTGTGCTCCAACTCCACGTGTGTTGTTGAGGCTTTGGAAAACACTTCATTTTCAGTGGTGGGCTTTGACAGCTGACCATGCCTGCATCTTTGGGAAGTTCCTTCAGATCCTTCAGATCTGTCTTTCAGCTGGGACAGGGCTCTGGAAACAAGGTATAGCCTGCTGCTGCTGCTGCAAACACTTGTGGGAGTGCTAAACTTCTAATCTTCCTGTAAAATTAACCTGGTAATGGAATGTGATGCTGCAGTCTGCCTAAATAGAGTGTGTTTCCTGTGGGGTTGTAAGAAAGTCACTCCTGTTTCTGCTCCAGTTCCCTGTCTGAGCAATAGCTCTTCCTCCTCCATGGGCTGCTGGGACAGTAAATCAGTTTTTACATGCTGTGGATCTGGGTGACGTATACATTTCCAGATATTCCTTTGAGTCTGCCCCAAATCCTTGTGGGGTTGTCATCTGCTGCTGTTAGGCAGGGCCTGTTGCTGCCTGCTCAGTGAAAGTTTTAAAGGAAAAGGGCTGAGCAAAAGACCCAAAATGTCTCAGGTCAGCTTTGCCTTGTGTTTCTCTAGGCACACCTGGCCCTCTCAGGTCCCTAGGTTTTAATCCTGTTCCTGACACAGATCTGAATGAAGCCATCACCTTTAATTTTTACAGCAGTGTAATACTTCAGGATAACACATCTGATTGTTCAAAAGGACCACTGAAATCAATGGGTCTTGGGCACTGGGGCTGTTGGGGAACTCAATGAAGAAATATTTGTGTCTTTTAAGAGTAAAGTTGATCCAGAATAACTTTGCCTGAGGTTTCCTAAAAGCAAAAGAGAGGGAATTTTATTTACCTTTTTATAAGAAAGCTGTGACTAAAAGACATAGGTGAAGTACTACTAATTTTAATCCATATTAGATGTGTGTTGCAGACTAGCACCATATTTAAAAAAACCCTGACAAATTAGATTGAATCAATGTCTTATTAAACAGTATAAAATCACCTTCATGTATGTCACCCTCTTTCAGTACTGTCCCTCTCCTTTAGGTTTCATTTCTGTCCTTGAATGTAAGGTCACAGGTAAGGTGAGTGCTGCTTGCATCAGAGCACAGCAGCCTGCCTTGTACCAGCAGAGAGGTGAGGACACAGATTTATTAATGGCTTGGTGTGCCATCTTGAGCTTTGACAAATAGCTTCTTCTGAGCTGCTTTTCATTGTGCAACTACGCAAAAAATGCATCATTAAAATTTTAAAAAGGGAAAGGTGTTCTCCAGCCTAATGTGGTGTCTGGGACTCTGCTTACTACAGTACCTGTTTCTGTGAAGAATTCATAGGCACAAAGGGTTAATATATTGCACATGAAGGCGTGACTGCATCTATTAAGGAATACATCACATTCTGTTTCTCTGTCCACAGTAGGGTTCTAGAGCTGCTTGTGCATTGCCAAAACCTTCCTGACACATGGGCAGTGTGACACCTCAGTGTGTGCAGCGTGGGCTGTTTCTGATAGATTGGGTACAGCCCTCCAAACCAGAGAGAGAGAGCACGGAAAATTTGGGTCCCCTCCCCGCAGAGCTCTTTATTTGTTTAAAGAATTTGTGTGGTATGTGTGAACTATCCAAGTGAAGCCCTGCCCCCTGCCATGTGCTAATGACACAGTTTAAATCACTCCCATGTGCTGTGTTCTCTGCTCTGTTTACCCACCACAGTAAATATGTGCTGGCAATGCCAAGGGCCTGAAAGAGGCTCAGAAGAGCAAAGAGTGTAGTAAAACCTGATCTTGAATCTTAGTCCTGGATGTAACACAGATTATTTTGTCTTTGCTGTCTCAGAGAAAGCAGAGAGACTGAATGTCAGAAGTGCTTCTTGGTGGGTATTGGTAAAGTTTCAGATGATTGTGGATTTTTCTGAAGGAAATAAAGTGTTCAGAGAGAGCTGAAGAGATCATTTTCTGGTCTAAATGGTCAGATGCAGGGCCTTCTTGTGGGCTGAGAGCAATGCTTTGACCTCCCCGCTGCCAGGAGAAGGCTTCTGACAGACAAACTGTAAAAGTCTCTGAGGGTGAAGGGGTAAGGACAGCTGTCACACCCTCTATCCCATTTGGGTGGATATTGGAGATAGAAATCCAAATTAATCTTATTTTCTTCAAAAATTAATGAAACAGAGTAACACTTTCTGAGGGTACATGTGGGTCTGCAGTTGACAGTGAGATAAAACTAAATGGTATTGTGCTTGTCACTGTAAACTTTACCTTGAAAGTATGTTATCCATCCCTCACGTGTTTTTTAGTCCATCAGATATTTAAAAAGCATCAGTGTATCTCTGGAATACCCTTCTCCCCTTTTTGTCCCTTTTTTTTTTATGGTGGTATACAGACTTCTTCAGTTCCCTTTCAAGAGCTGGTGTCGATGCACCAGGATCATCTGATCCAAGGCCCTCTGAAGTCAATCAGCTGAAACTCTCTGAGAGCTCAGTGGTCTTTGGGTAAGGTCCCAAGTTAACAAAGGACAGAGCTTGGGAATGTAAGTGCTTGGGTTTTAAGATGAAGTTGTGCTTACAAACCACTCTTTAGGGCACGTGCTTCTTCAGGAGTAAATCATCACTCACATGAGACAGGTTTAGTGTTGGTTAGTGACATAGGGATTTTATTCTATAATGTCCATTCCTTTTACATCCTGAGTTTCTGGAATTCTTCCACTTTGTATTGCAAAGGTGAAAGGGAGGAAGTTCTCCATTGGAATTCTGAATTTATTAATTTTGTTCACCACGTATCTTCAGGTTTTCTAGGTACTGTTGACTTCACAAAGTAGGTACTCTGAATTTCAGGAATGTGGTCAGCTACTGGGGTAAAATGATGGAGTTTCTGCTCTCTGACACCAAGGACTTTAAATGACTTAGATTAAGGGGAAAGTGAGGGGACAGTGCACTATGGCACCTAGCTGGGGGAAGGAAGGGAAAATGTTTTAACTCGACAGTGTGGATCTCATATCTTCATAATTTTTAAATTTTTGACACAGAAAGACTTTTTGGCTGTTTACCAGTTTTGTTACCATGTTCCTACCACATAATTGCATGTACAGTATTATAATGAAGTGTTTCCAGGCTTGCTCTCTGGAGCAAATGTATAGACTGTGTGAACTATAGAGTTTCATGCCTCAATGCTCATTCAAGACTATAAGAATTCCTCCCTAAACATTGGACATTGCATAACTCCTAGAAAAGTGAAAAAAAAAGTATTACCAAAATTACTTATATTAAATATGTTTTAAGAAAATTAATGAATATAGAGTTTAACAACTTTTTTTTTGTTAAAAAAAGAGTAATAAATAAATACAAAGATATACCCAAATCCAAGAACAACAAACCCCCAAACCTGCAAGTTTTCGTGGGGACATATTTTGTTGGAGGAAATATTCAAAACAAAAGTTTTCCATGTTCAAAAGAAGAGAGAAATATCTAGATACGACCAATAAGATCACTCTAGAATATCTGGTAAATCAAGATATTCTTCCAAGTGGGGTTGTGAAATTCCTTTCTCCAAATCTTTATTTTTAATGTGGAAAAAATTTACCTTTGGCCTTTACATGTCCAATGAGTCCCTTGGCCAACACACTGTGGGGGAAGGGCTGTTTCTTGTGGAGCTTTTTGGGTTACTATAAATTATTTAAATGTGAAAGGGCCAGACTGAGGCGCCTTCTATAACCAGTCAGTTGTGGACCTTTTGGATATGTAATTACTCAAATGAGGATTCCTTCTTTGCTCTCAGGAATCATTTGCTATTCAGGAATGCATTCCTGGGAATATCTGTGAATCATTTCATTTTTTATACCAAAGTAGGATGAAAATAATTTTGAAATATCGGCGTTCTTGCTAGTGTGAAACCTTTGCCTGATCAGCCCTACTTTCCAAGGAATTCTGGTTCTTTGCACCTTGACTCACTGCCAGATGAGACTTTAAAAACGCCCTACCTGTACAAAACTGCATTAAGCCAGAATAAAATTGCTGTACATTATCCAACACTTGAGACCAATAAGCAGGTAGACCTTAGACAGCTCCCACAGCCTTTGGGAATGGGGCTTCTGAGGCACGAGAGGCTGGGACCAGAGATAGTTTCTCTCTTGTTACAATTTGATGGTATTTTGCCCATACACAGAGGGGTAAATGCAGAATATTCTCAGCCCCTGACTTTTCACACTCCACAAGACTCTGTCTTTCCTAACTTCAGATCAACTTCAAACTCCAGTTGCGAAAGAGAAGCTCAAGTCATTGCCTGGCATTTGTAGGATGGTGACACAGCTAAATCATGGCTTAGTTTCGTAGTCTTTGGGGTAAAGCTTGAGCCTTTGTGTGATGTCAGGCAACGGTTACAGACTCTTTAATATTCATTCTACACAAAATGCCAGCTTATTTTCCTTAGACAGAGACTACAGTCAAACCTATGAATGATCTCACATTCTTACATGCCCAGGATATCACACTATCAGAGCAGCCTGCAGTTTCAAGGCAGTTAGACCCCAATGGATAAGTAAATATTTTTACCATTTTGCAGATAAGAAAAATGAAGGAATGGTTTGAAGGCTTACATCCTCAAAATGTGTTAGGTGACCAATCAGGAATGACTGAAACTAGCACCCTTAAAATTTTGTCTTACAATTCTTTTCTGTAGTCCTATACCCGCACTTGTGCATCAAGGTTTGGTGAATTTCCTGGGATCACACCTTAAATTTCTCCTCTAATGGACAATGTTTCATTTTGTATCATGGAATGAACATGAACATCATCTAGATTCAAACAACTATCCAAAATAAAACCTAATTTGGGACTTTCAGCATGCTGATTAATACCCACACTGCGTTGGTTGTGGTAGAAGCAGAGTAACAGTCCATTCTTTGTGTCCAGCATCTTTCTCCTCAGTTAATATTTGCTTTTTAATGGATATCATGATAGGTGTTGCTTGCTTGCTTGTGGTGAGCATATCATAATATGTTTTCTGGAATTAATTAGTTTATCCTCAGAATTTGAAAGTTGAATTGAAGTGGGGTAGACATTTCTATGGAAATCATCAACGGTATTAAAATTATGATTTAATTTGAAAACACATACTATTTTACACAAAGTCTCCTGGATGCCAGTTACTAAATACAATAATCCTCTGATCTCTGTCCCACTTCACTGTTGTTTTCTTTTTATGAAGCAAGCATGGGAAATAGTATTTTTAAAATACAGTATTTCTGACTACAGCTAAAATTATTTCCCTCCCACTTTTTGACTACAATTAATTGTTTATTTAATTTTTGTTAGGGCTGAGGCAGGAATAGGAGAGACATTAGCATTATGTCAGCTTGGATTAGAAGGAAGCCAAACCCTCAAATTTCATGGTTGTTTACAGTGATGATGTTTGTTTGTTTGTTTGCCTTCTGATTATGGCTTTAGGAAGCATGCATTCCAATAGGTAATGAGATGAATGTAAATGTTAATTGTTATTGATATTTCAAGGCAATTTTATGACCCTAAAATTCAGCTATTTGTGTTTTCTTCTTTACAGAAATTAAATCTGAATGGCCGTGATAAATTATTCTAGTTTATATTCACCTTAGTCTCTTTCAGTGCCTTTTTCTGAAGTAAGTAAGAATAAGCCTGGCTTTTTCCTGGTGTTTGTAAAATATACAACTTGCTGTCTTTTTCAGTCAACTGAAAATCACATTACTTTAAACTATTTAATTATTTGCAATGCCCTACAGTGCAGTCAGGTAAAATGCTGATTGTCCTCAGGGTCAGTGACATTCTCTAGAGTGACCAAGTCCCCAACAATCGCACTCTATGTACAGGGTCAGGATTAAAAAATTGTTTTGTTGCCCAGTTGGATACATGTCAACCTACAATCCTAATAAAATGGGGAAGTGGGGAGATACTCATCCACCTCCTCCCAGAAGGTTTGTCATGGAGACAAAACTGGGAACCCAGACTAATCTTGAGCATTATTCCTTTCCAAGGGAGCAACAGGCAGAGTCATTGCAGAGATGTTTGGAAAAGGTGACTGAAATGTGAAGCTGCAGGTCTGTCAATTAGGCAAGAAATGACTGGACATTCTTATTTAAATGAAATTATGACTCCATTAATCTGATTGAAACACTCCAGTGTTGCCTTTGAGCAGAGACACAGATACTCTCCCATTCCTTCTGCAAGCAGAACCTGAGGTCTCATGGATCTGCTGATCTTACAAGGTAAAGGGTGAGGCACATTACCTCCTTTGTGAGCAAGAACAAGCTTTGGAACTGTAGCATGAAAAAAATGTAGTTTAGGTATGGTAAAGACATTTTCATTTGAAAGCCAGTCATAGTTCAGGAAAAAACTGATGCTGAACCTGAAATTTTGCCTGCTTTATGTGTCGCTCCATAAAGTTTATGTGAGCATGAAGGCTGAGGCTGTCTAAAATGATTTATTAAATGGAAGTTGAGAGCACTGAAGAAGATCAGAAAGAGCAGAATTCATGAGAATAATCAAACCTAGTGCTATTGAGTTTGGCTGTTTCGTCTAAGAACAATACAGTGCTAATCTCAGGAATCCCTAAAATGCATGCAGGAGCAGAAATACTGTGCTAGCTTCTACTTGCTGTTGCTTACACCTGGATGCTAATATTAACTATGTTATTAAAAACTTAAGGCTTAAGCCAAGCCCTGAGCTGGCAAGATATGCTATTGTGATGTATGAATCAGTCATAGTTATTGTGTAAGGAAGAGAACATGCTTCAAAGGCCAAAGGGCACTTTCTCCTTTTTTTTTTTTTTTTTTTTTTTTTTTTTTTTTTTTTTTTTTTTTTTTTTTTTTTTTTTTTTTTTTTTTTTTTTTTTTTTTTTTTTTTTTTCTTTTTCTTTTTCTTTTTTTCTCACTTCTTCCTTCAAGGCAGGGCTCTGGAGTGAGGTTTACAGGGTGTTAAGTACAGCTGCTCTGTTGTGTGTAGCTGCATGCTGCAGTGTGTTAATGCAAGTTTGCCATCCTTTTGTTCTGTCTTCTTTGAAACCTAACAGAAGAATCCAGAGTAACCAGCTGCACACCTTGTCCAGACCCTGGTCTAATAATTTTGAAAAGCTGTGAGAGTTTATTAATTCCCCATTATGATTTGGGGTTCCTTTCTGAACAGGTTGGTTGTGCAGCACCCCCAGTCTCCTGGGGCAGACGTGGTTTATAACATTTCTGCACTGCAAGTGCTGTAACAGCAACACTGCTAGAAATAGCTTATTCTGAATGTGCTGTGGCCTTAGCATGGAAAAATGGACTCAGGTGGAGATAAAAACCGTGAGAAAATAGGAAAATTATTAATCCTTTCCCAAAGGACATTTGTGTGTTTTCAGTATTCTAGGTTAAGGAAGACAGTAAAGAGAGAGTATCTGACCAGGACTCAGTGGGAGGCTGTAAAGCAGGTATAATCTCTGAAATGAGATACAAAGTCTCTGAAGTTAAAATGCTAGCTTTCTCTTCATGGATAGAACAGCCATTACATTTTTGCAGTATCCAAAAATGAGGGATACTCTTGATATGCAAGGCATAAATTCCATACTTGGATTAGACTATGGCACCCTGAGCCCAGTTTCGATGGGTTTGTAGAAAAGGACATGTCAGAGAAGGGTTGAGAGATCCATCTCCCTGTTTTAGAAGCAGCCAGCACGGACACTGTGGAAGGGCACTGAAGTACAGTGGATCAATTACTGTCTGTCTTATGTTGTTTTAGTTTGGGGAGTAATCTGTGCCACAAGCAGTAAAGCTAAAACTGGAGTTGCATAAATGTTTCTCATTTACCTAGTGTTGTGTGTTATTCCTCAGAATCCTTTGGAAGCAGGTGGCTGCTGTACCCCCAGGACAGGGCTGGCAGCCTTGGAAGCAACAAGCAAAAGGCAACAGCTCCCAGTTTTTTATAAAGGCCATCTTGGCTGCTGTCAGTATTGCTTCATCTGGGACTTTCTGGAGCCTGCTTCTATAAATATACAACAATTCAGTTGTGTAATTGCCATTACCAATGTGAATTCAATTTGTCTATATTTTTATACCATAGCATTAGGTCTTAGAATCTTGGACTGCTATAGATTCTTTTAAGAAATGCTGACCTTTCCAGATCTTGAGAGGTAGAAATTAAGTCATCAGAAGATGGGACATGGAATAAAGTGAAAAATGGAAGTAATTTTTAGTAAGCTTGTTTTGCTTTTAATCCAGTGTTGTTTATGCTGAATAATTTCCTCTAATCGTCCAATCCACAAAAATTAAATTAGACTTCTGATTCCAAGGTCTTTTGATTCAGACTATTTTTATTTGTTAAAAGTATAAGGTTTTTTAACTGGAAAAAGACTGCCATTTGGGTTGGAATAGGATCTGATAGAAAACCTACCCCCTGAAATGCAAGAATCACTGAAAAATTTGGAAAGGGAACTTAATCTTGCTCAATCCTTCTCTCAGCAAGAGAATCTGGTTAGGAAGGTATGGCCCAGAATGATTTTGTGATGGTCACTTTGAGCTAGATGGACACTGCTGCCTTATTTTGGTGAGCAGTGACTGGAATCTCAATATCAAAGCATTTAAAGCCCAGGCTTTAAAGCTTCCCACTCACCTGATGCAAAATGTTCTGTGAAGTACCTTGGGACACAGGGCTGCCTTAAGTACTGCCACTGATAGTTGTTAGTAGCTTTTATAGCTACTAACATCTTAGTAGTTTTAGCATCTCTTACATTTCCTTTAATTCATGCAGAATTGTTGTTGCCTGTCCTGTTGACAGCTTTGCACGTGTGCTTCCTTGGCAGGGACAGCACAGGAAATACTGTTCTTGCACTAGATGTGCACAGAGGAATAATTCCATGGCACATCTTCAAATATGTGCACAAAGAGAGGATCAGTAAGGAAACAGGCAGTGTGCTGCACACTGTTGTATTCCATGGATTCTGCTGTAAATTCCCTGTGAAAGACATTGGCTGGTACAAACACATGTGAGGGAGAGGAACAGAAGGGAAGTGCAAGGCTCAGACCTGTTATTATGTGTGAGTTGTTCAGAGGAATCAATGAGGGATATTCTGGACTCCAGGGCTTGCAGCACAACAGCTCTGCAGGTGTCCTGGGTGCTGTGTGAGGAAAGGAGTCTTCCCCACTGTATTTCTTATCACCACCTCGCCAGGCTGCTTGGATGCTTCAGCATTAGCCTGTGAGTAAGCTCTTCTGCAGACAAAAGTACCTGAAATAATAGAGAATTCTACCCTAGAGTTCTGTACAAGGCTTACTCCTCTTCTGATGGATTTGTGTGGCAGCCTGACCTAGTTTTGTAAGTACAAATCCAGACTTGTATTCAGTACAGTTAATCCCCATCTCTTCTTTTCAGATGGACTTTGCAAAGTTTATAACTATCCTCAGATCTGTGCAGGATCATGTCCTTAGTTACTGCTCTGTGTTGATACTGGCATAGTTTCAAATATAATGAATACCTGAATAAACAACCCTGAAAAATATATGTGTAGATATATATATGTTCAAGATTAGATTTATTGGTTTGGCCTTTGGCCAGTTGCCTAAGTACAGCTGCTGTCTTACAAAAAGATCAGTCTCTGATAGTCAGGAGCTTTAGGCAATATTTTTCCTTTTAGATCTGGGACCAGCCATGGTTCTTTGGGTCATCATATTCACTTGATTGAATAACTACTGATTTTAATAGGACTGTTGGTAAGAGGGAAGGCTTTTTAGAATCGGGATATTAAATAGACTTAGTTAAGTGGCACATTTTGTGCACTGGAAAAAAAAGAGTTCTCCAGACTTGAGAGGGTAAAAGGGTAATTCACCCCAAATTGAAGACTCGGGACTGAGAATGAACTAAAAGTAATGCCATGCATTAGCTAGGAATTGACCATTTTTCTTTCCCACAGCCTCTTCCATAACAGTGAGCCAGGTCTCCTGGTTCTGGCTTTGGTTCTTCAGTGCCCTGAGGTTTTTCCTGGGTTTCAGCTGAGTGCTGCAGTGCTCAGCACAAGTATGAGCCCATGTGAAACTGCCTTGGTTTGACCTGCTCTGTGTGATGCACAGAGAGCAGATTAGAATGCTTTTTTCCCCTAATTGTCCTTAGATGGGGAAGGAAATAATGTGTTGCTGCCTTCTCTCTCCAGAACCTGAGAAAGCTGCTGTCATGCATCATTATCCCACAGTGCTGCTTCCAGCACCCCTCAGATGTAGCATGTTATGTTTTTGGAGCTGATGTTAATCACCATGATCTGTACAGCTCAGGCTCATTGCAGCTATAATTAACCCCTTCTGTTATGAACCAAATTGTCTGAAAATCATTTTCTTCATTTGCTGCAGCTGCCAAGGGAGAGCTCCTGCAACCTTTGATGATGCAGGAAACCCTATTGCTGCCAACACACACCCTCCTTTACAGAAAGGCTGCAGACCCAGATCTAGAACTTGCTGAAGCACTTTCCAGGAAGTTTTGGCCCCACCCCTCACATAAAGATTTGAATATTTTGTAGAAAAACATTGTCCTTTTGGGCCAAGTTTAGAGAATCTCTGGAGCAGGAGAGTGATTAGTGCTCAGAATGGCCAGCAGCACAGGCTGAGACATTCTCACAGGGAAGTGAAGGTGAAGCTTCAGGTATTTACATCAGAAGAGGAAACCCTATCTAGACCAAATATTGTAAGCACTGGGATATTTCCAATTCTGAGAAAGTCTGTTCATCTTTCCACTTCCCAAGCCCCCAACATTTTGCTTTCATTTTACTGCAGAGCAAAGCATCAAGGTCTTTTTATAGAAGGAATTCTGATTTCCAGTAAGATCAAATTATACCTTTGTTCAGTACAATTTTTCCCAGGTGACAAGATGTTGGTAGGTGCTTAAAATGCCACAGTGATGGGGACTTCTTTTTGCAAAACCTAAAAAAATCACATCAGATTTATTATACACTCACAAAGTCTGAATCCTGATCATGGTGGGAAAGTAAACAGAGACTGATTTTCATTCCTACACTTTAATTCTATGTTCATTTGTATCCGTTAGGACTGCTCCTACTGGAGCTGATTTGAATTCTAAACAGTGTTGGATATTTATTTTTGTAAAGCTGTGCCATTCATCTTTAATATAATCATCTAATTTACTCTATTAATGCCAGCTGCTCCATTTGGCACAGGTCACCTGGAGTGTTTGGAACACTCTACTAATTTTTCCTTGAACTAATTCTAAAAATCTATAGAAGTCAGAGCACTCCACCTTCACAGTGCGGGAATGTTTATTTTTGTCCATGTTCCTAAACACCACCTTAGTTTGGCAGAAGAAAATATACTCTGGGAGGCAGACCTCCATTTTGCTGGGAATTATTTATTTACTTGGTTGGGTTTTTTTTTCCCAGAATTGTCCTTGGCATTCTGAGGTGACCCCAGGGAGTGGCCACTTTTTTCATGATTTCAATATTTTCATAAATTCAATATTTTCAAAAATACCCCAGGGAGTATTTTTCAGAGGAAACAGCTGCTGCCTTGAAGAGGATGCTTTTCTACTCTTTGCCACTTCTGCCATTTCTCCTCTCTCTTGTATTTGAAATCTTCTAGGATGGGTAAGAGTGTGAAATGTTTTATGTTTCCATTCTCTGGCAATGTTGGCTTAACACCACTTCACCCCACTCCTGATCTCACAGAAAGCAAGTGCAAGATTTGGAATTGCATGGAGGTTTGTACAAGTTAGGGCTAGTCCACCCTGAGACAGCAGAAAAAAACCAAAAATGAGCAAGATGTTCAGCAAACAGAACATCTGAAACACGATGTGGAACTACCGTGGTTTCTCTTGGGCTGTGGTTTTATGTGTTTTTCAAGCCACAGATAATAAATAGCATAGGTCCTGTCCCTCCAACCCAAACTCCAGTTACACTTCTTAATCCACAGGAGGGTGCATTGTTTTATCTGCCTTCCAAAACATTCAACTAGAAAACTAAGATAAAATAGGTGACATTTTTAAATGTAAATTTTAATAGGCAACTGTAATTTAAATGATGAAACAGCTTTTCCCTAGCTGAGGAATTTCCAGGAGGTAGATTAGGGGCAGGCCTCTGGCACCTCTCTTCTGACTGATTTCCATTCTGCTGTAAAGCAGAGATCCTGATCACAGAAAAATCTATTTTCCTCCTGTATAACTGTAATGAGTTTATTAAAAACACACAATAGTGTAAGACAGTTTTGACTAGGCACATTACCAAAGGTGATAACATAATTAAGCCATGGCTTGTCAGAGGTTGAGACAGTAGCTAAAGGGAAAATAGCTTCATTTCTCCATCTGGATCATAGAGTGGATTTGAAATCCTGCTGCTGCTTCTGCTGAATTGAAATGACTTCTGGAGAATCCAGTGCTCTGTAGGTGTGCCCCCAATGTGTAAGTGGGTAGAATCCAGTGCTCCTCAGGTGTGCCCCCAATGTGTAAGTGGGTAGAATCCAGTGCTCTGTAGGTGTGCCCCCAATGTGTAAGTGGGTAAAATCCAGTGCCCTGTAGGTGTGCCCCCAATGTGTAAGTGCTTAGCAGTGCTCCAGCAGGATCACTCGAGGTCTCACGAGATCTCTCCCAAGTAACACAGTTCTGGCTCACAGCATATCTTATTGAACGTTTTCTAAATGATCAAACTTCCACAAAAGGTTGAACAGGGAGTTCATGCTCTGTAAAGATCCTGTTTGATCAGCAGTGGTTTATGAGTTCCGGTCCAATCCTCACAGAGATTAACTTGAAATCAGTTTGTAGTTCTAGGAAAATTTAGCAGATCTTCTTGCACTCTAAATTAATAATCAACTTATATTGCTACTTTGAATGTAGCATTACATTTCTTAATAGATTAAAAATCTCTGCTATTCAGTTGTGGACAGTAATGGCTGGATATCTCTAGTGCTCTTCTGTGAGCAGATCCCTAGCCAGAGGTTCATGCTAATTAGAAAAGGGTATTGTGTGCATGTGTATTAGTTTCAACTTTGTATTTAACCTCCCCAGACTTCTTAATGTTTTCAAAAAAAGGCTTTCTTTTAGCCTAACCTCTTGAAACTACTTATCCTAATATTTATCCTTGTGTTGTATTGCAGGCAAACCCATTCCGTTAGCAAGTAATTAATGTGAGGCTGTGTCACCAAACCCTGAGGCCCATCACTGTTGCAACTGAGTGTTAATTTAAAGCATGTTATACTCCTCAAATTATCTCTTTGAAGAGTCTCTCTGCCACAGTTTCGTACTGCTTTGTTTTCAGAGTTTGTTTTCTACTGCAAAGTAATCATCTACAGTCCAGATTTCCTTTGGGAGGGAAAAACAAACAAACAAAAATGAAAAGCCAAAATAAAGACTTGGAGCCAAACCCTTTCAAATTAATGAGTTAAAGACTTCAGACTTCTGTATTGTTACCCGATGTTGAAGCATTAAGCTGCCTCCCATAGTTTCCTTTCCTCCTTTGTTAGTTAAAACCTCTTTTTTCTTTTTTATGATCAGTTTTTACAAGTCTGATTTTTTCATCTTCATCAGAAATTGTATGTTAAAGTTATTAAGCCAGCAAGGACTGAATGAATTTTTGAGCTTTTTTCACCGCCCAGCCCTATATCAAAAAAATGCACTGAGCATGAGATCATGGCCTTTGTAGGCAAGTGTAAACTTTTTTCCAGTTCTAACAAATTTCTGACACATTGGAACAGAAAAGATCATGTTTCTGTGCTGTAGGTAGATGGCTCCAGCATTATCCATATGATTCTTTGTATATGTCTGTTGCAGCCCTTTTAACAAGAGCAGTGAGCCAGCTCTGAAATACAATAGCACACAGGGCCACCCTTTTATGTTTGTTTACTCACTTTTATGAGCCTTCCTCAGTTATTTGATTCACAAGGCTGAAGCATGCCAGAAGACAGCTCAAGAAATTCATTGGCCTGTTTTTTGGGGAGGCCTACTTCTGCTGACCTCTCTGTGCCAGGGTACCAGAACTTTCTTATGAACTTGGAATCTGTATTTTTTTACATAACCACATGGCTGGTTAACAACATATCTGACCTGCTGTCTATTGCAGTCTACCTTTTGTTTTTAATACACCTCTACTGGCATGGAGTCTCCACTGCTGAAGGCCTGTTCCAGAGCAAGATAAATCTGTAAACAACAGCTGGATGGATGAAATTTGATTTATCACTTAAGGATTTTGTCAGTGAAGGTCACATGGGAGCCAGTGGGTATCAAACCTAATTCTGCTGCTCATAGAAAAAAGATTTAACAGGAGACAAATTAACCATTGGACTATTTTCTCTGTTACTTCATTTCATCATGGTAGTCATTTTGAAGAGCTAAATATAAATAAAAGTTGTAAGCTGTACAAAGAGCTGTAATCTTATTGCAGCAATCATCTATGTAAAGTTTTCTTACTTTCATTATGGAAAAAAAGGTCCAACCGAATCTAGCTGAAATAACCCTAGATTTGAGCTCATTTGTACAGAGCTTTGGTTAGAAATTGATGCACAAATCATTCTCCTCTGTGACCACGTGCCCAGTGAACTGAGGGTTGACTCAGTCTTTTGAGTTAAAAGGGACAGTTTTTAGTTTAAAAACTAAGCCAAAATGTCTAGACCTTTGGGTCTAGAACCTTCCTTTTCTTTATGAGTGTACAGTTGCATGAATAAAGGGATTGAATCATCCAGGTGCTACTGTACTAGAAGTAATTAATACTTAGAGGGTAAATATGTTTTTCCCCCCATAAATTGATTTAATTTTCATATCCTGATTGCCTGGAGTGGCTCACATCAGCAATCTTGCAGAATTTGCTACATTTTTAATTTATTGTACAGCATCCTTCTACACTTTTAATCCTTGCAGCTTTCACACATATGGAATTAGTTACAGATTTAATGCCCCATTGATATCCATGCACATATTTAACTTCTGACATCTTTAAAAGAAAGGAGATCAGAGTTTCAGGTATTTTCCCACTGCTAATTCTCATTTAGATATATTTTCTACTGCAAAGGTAAATCTTTTGAGCTTGAAATATGACTGATATCTGAAAATTAAGTGATGATAAATGTATATATATGTGTATTGTAAACATAGTGAATGTCTCTATGAGTCAGAGATAAAAGTTTTACACTTGTTGCAGGACCCTAAAATGTGCAAAATATCCTGTGCATTGAATGATGGGATACTGCTAACTTTTTTTTTTTTTTTTCTTATTTTGTTAAAATATGGCAATGAGCAGGCCATATTTTCCTAGCATTTCCAGTCCTGCTGTAGTAATAACTTAATAGTTTATCTGCTCATTATGGTGGCATCTTCTAGGCTATATCTGTAGGAGATACACTTCTTATGATTTCATATATACATACACATTTACAAGTGTATGAAATGCTTTTAAGGGAAAGAGATGATAGGTCTGGAAAGCCAATCCCTGTGGAGTTTTACATGTCATGATTTGTGAGGGGCTGAATAAGAGGAGGTGGCTTTCCTTCTTCGGAAGGAGCCATGTAGAAAATTGCAGTTTTTATTCATTGTGTTGAACAAGTCAAAGAACTAGATGTTTGCTCCATATCTGTATGTCTTTTGGGGATTTTTGTAAAGAATTTAGTTGGTAGTTCCTGTCAGTTTTTTTACTTGAAAAATCTTTTTTTGTTCAGGAGACAAGATTGTGTGTTTGATCCATAGCTATATCAAGGAAATTTCATGGAAAAAGTGTTTCAAACGTTGTTTTGAAGATTTTGGGTTACTTTCTTTTTAATGTAATAGTATTTGTAACAGCATGTGACTTCATAAACGAAACAAATTTTATTTTATAGGGTTGTTTGTCTGTTTGTTTGTTTTTCTAATTGCACTCTTCTGGAATGAAAATCAGTTTTTGACCAAATATTTACTGCCCAGAGAAAACAGTACTGGCTCCTCCACATTTAGATTGGAGTAGTATAGACAGGGAAGCAATTTCTTATAAACTGTGTGCATATTGCAAGTAGCTTCTATAGAGCCAGCTGCTAAAATGGAGCCAACCAATCCAGGGCTTGCACTGTATTCCTGGGGGAACACTCACAGGTTTTGGTTAATATGTTATTGACACGTTTGAAACAAGTAGTTGTGCATTCTGATGGCATGTAATATAATGGAGATAATTATTAATGTAAACACTTTGTGTTAGTAGAATAATAACTGCTGTGGAAATAAGGGCTGGCAGCTACTTCTTTATAAATGAGGCTCAGAGAAGTTTTATTTAGGCAGGCACCAAGGGCAGAAGAGTCCCACTAAGCCTCCATCCCTGTCAAATATAGTCTAGCACTGAGGCTGTATAGTACATACAAAAGTTATTCTGCCTATATTCATTTAAATACTTCAGAAAACAACATCACTTCTGCACTGATTTCTCTCTAAAATTTGCTTTAACCAAGAAGATTTTCTATCAATTTCACTATTAAAACATTAAAATGGGGCTGTCCGCAATATTATCTATCATGCTTTCACCCTTGGCTTGCATCTCTGAATTTCAAGGAGGAAAGCAATCCTCACTGTCCTAACAGGTCTGATTTAGTTCCTGG
>VWYO01021042.1:353389-372737 GCA_013400275.1 Rhadina sibilatrix | reverse complement strand
CCAAAAACCCCTCTTAGATCATTAAACACTTAAGAGAGAGCACCGAATCTCTCAGGGCACATTCGGGGTATCTTAGCAGATGCAAGGGGTCTCCCTGAACCGTGCACAGCTTTTGTTCTTTATAGTTTGTTATTTTCTCTTTAATTAAAACCTTTTAGCTTTTTCAAAACACGCATGATCAGCCGTCTCTCTAATTATTTTTAGGATATTTCTGGGAGGTTGCTGGACTCCCTCCGAGTGCGTTGAACCCTCGTGGGGCTAAAACCATGCTGGCCCCAGGCAGGAATTCAACAGGTTGGTTTNATGTGAGGCAGCACAGAATTTGAAAATATGAAAGCTCAAACTTCAGGCATCACCAGGACAAAGGCACCTGTTGGACCCTTGAGCTGTTCCTCAAGAAATGTAGCTATTTTCTATTGGGCAGCTTGCCAAAAACCCCTCTTAGATCATTAAACACTTAAGAGAGAGCACCGAATCTCTCAGGGCACATTCGGGGTATCTTAGCAGATGCAAGGGGTCTCCCTGAACCGTGCACAGCTTTTGTTCTTTATAGTTTGTTATTTTCTCTTTAATTAAAACCTTTTTGCTTTTTCCAAACACACATGATCAGCTGTCTCTCTAATTATTTTTAGGATATTTCTGGGAGGTTGCTGGACTCCCTCCGAGTGCGTTGAACCCTCGTGGGGCTAAAACCATGCTGGCCCCAGGCAGGAATTCAACAGGTTGGTTTTGCTGTAGAGCAAGAACAGGTGTGCCCTGTGTTGTTTTACAGGGCAATGTCCTATCTAAAGGAAACTGGGAGTGATTGTGGCTTTTAGAGTCTTCTCTTTAGAAATGAAGTGGTTGTTACAGCATATTTCATCCTCCTCCAAAAGCAGTTAATAATTTATTATTATTATTTTTTTTTTTAAGTGAAGGACTCACCCAATGGAAGATACAGTAATCTCTCTGTCCCTGTGTATGAAATAGTGAGAATTTAGTTCTAGGAGCAATAAATTCAGGGCTTGCTTGAATTGTAAAAACAAGAGCTGGAAAGTGCTGACTTCAGTGTGAGGAAGAGTTAAATAGAAAAAGTTCAGCTCCATCTCACATAGAGTTTGCACTGTCTGCATTACCCCCAGTAACCTTGCCATCATTATGATTTTTTTTTAACCTTCTCTCTATAAAGGCCTTAACAATACATAAAATAAACACCAGCAATAGCCTTCACTGCATTTTCCAAAGGGAATTTTGTTACAAATTTTTTGTCTCTGTCTTCTTGAACTCTTGTGTATTCTCAAGCTGCTCTGAGATGTATTTTGGTATTTTGTATGATGGATTCTGTTGAGTCTCCAATTTACAGTGGCTGTTCCCACAGTTCTCCTCATGCCCTGACACAGAGGAGGAAGCAGGGTGTCTCTGCAGCCTGGGCAGACTGTCAGTCACCTGGAAAAATGCCTCTTGGCTCAGCTCCAGCCTGCTGAGAGCCAAGGAGCCTGATGGCATTCATCCTGAGACAGAAATCACTGCCTTTCTGAATGGGGGATCACAAGAAATTCCTGCACCCGTAGTACAGGGGATAGATATGTATAATCATTATGATAAACCTCTCTCTCTATATTTATGTATATATATGTGTATATATATATATAAAATGATAGCTGGAGAGTACTGAAAGATTAAATACAGACAAACTCTGACCCTAGAGAAGGCCAGGAGCCCTGTGTCAGGAGCTGGAAGGGATCATCACCTCATCATGCCCTGCCTGGTCAGCCTGGGAGCAGCAGCTCAGCCTCTGACCCTGGGTGGAGCCCGGTGCTGTCCCCTGGCCCATGGGGGTGGTCTGCTGGCCCTGTCATTTTACACCCCTCAGAAAGAACTGGAGAGCTGATGAGCAGAAGTTTGTGGAGAGGGTTTTGCCTGTGCAGTTGGTTTGTTGCTGAGATCTCAGGCTATCAAAAGCCAAAATGAATCTGTATCTTGGTCTATTCTCAGAGACTGAACATAATGTGTCTTTTATAACGTTCTGCTGCTTGGGGTACTCAGCCAGCTCTTCCAAATTCAGTGTGTACCTTGCCAGCCAACAGTCTCACAGAAATATAGTGCTCTAGATGAGCCAGTCTGAGCAGAATAATATCTATATATATTTATTTTTGCACAATCATCTGCAAGCTATTTAGTGTTTATAGGGTTTTATTGATGTCTGATTTTTTTCTGAGGTCTGAGTGATATTTTATAAAAATCATATCAGGTCCCTGGACATTATAGAATATTAATATGTAAAAAGTGGGCTGATGCTAAAAGCATATTAACCAAATAATCCAGAATGCAAAAGCTGTGTTTCCATGAAACTCCCTTCTCACAGTGGCAACACCAGGTCTGGTCTATTTGGCAGAAAGAAAAAGTAAAGAGGAAATGATCAGGAACAGATAACAAGTGGGTAAATATTGTGCTTCTCTTGAGCTTGGATTTATGTTTAGAAAAGTATTAATAATCAGAGAAATAACCACATAATTTCAATTACTAAAAAGCAATTGAAATTTTAAAAGTCTGAAAATGTTTGCTACTTTTGTTTGATTCAGTTCTAATAGCATTATACAGCTTTTTGTTTAATCCTGGTTCTTGTAGCTTTTACTTTTTTTTTTTTTTGTATCCAAAAGATACCAGTATCTTACCTCACTTTTTCAT
This sequence comes from Rhadina sibilatrix, assembly GCA_013400275.1. Lineage (NCBI taxonomy): Eukaryota > Metazoa > Chordata > Aves > Passeriformes > Phylloscopidae > Rhadina > Rhadina sibilatrix. Next base: position 370,070 of record VWYO01021042.1, on the reverse strand, counting down.
CAACAGAAAAGAGAACAGAGAGGAAAAGAAGAGAGTGTTTCTTTCAGAAACTTAGAACTCTGAATCCTTCAAAATAGGACTCTGAGAAGTTGTGAAGGCTCTTGTTGTTAAAACAAACATGTAATTTTAACCTTAGCCATTGTAATAGCTTTATTCTCATGAGAACTGAATTGAAGAGATTAATTTAAAAACCCTTGTGAATTGAAAGAAATAGGAGAGGAAACATATCCTATCCAAAACACCACAGTGACTACAAGGGATGATATTTTGAGTAGTTCTTGTGGTTCACTGGAGAAGGGAGGGCTTGGAAGGTAGCTTGGAATGTATTTGTTCTTTTAAGGTACAGCTGACAAAAAGACATAGAAGTAGAGATAGACAGGCTGTGTCTAGTTATACTCATTTTTAGCTCAGTCATTTGCATCAAACTGCATTGCAGCACATTCAAACAAAGTGGAACAAAAGCCACTGAATTTTCTGCATCACAGCAGAACAGAAGGAAGCCAGAAAGCATCATTTTTGCTCTACTGGTAGACCTGAAATATTTTTCTCATTCAGATGAGTAGATCTGCTAATGTTCCAGAACATTTCTTGTGAGGGGATGGTGGAGGTGGTGAGGGAGAAAGGTGCTTCCATGCAAAATCATACCAACAAAAAAGATTTTGCATGACAAGCATCACACTGGTGATGTTCTCCTGTGCATCTGCAACTCTCATGTGCACACACAGACTGGGCTGGGCCTTATCAGCCCTGAGCAAATTCAGCAATCCTCAGCTGCTCTATTCCCCTTTGTTTTCACAAGTTCCAGAGGGTTTATTGCTTGGCTTGGAGAAATTGCTACAAGGGGGACTGTACAGTGAATTCAGTTTCACAGGGAGAGTCACAAGCAGCAATACAACTTGCAGAAAATCTAAATTACATCTTCAGCATTCCTGGTGATGCACTGAATTTTGGAGTCCACCTTGCATTAGAACCTGCTCTAAAGAGGAATGTGCACATGGCCATACATACATGCACACCCCTAATCTATCCCTGTTTATTAAAAATATTTCAATGTTAAAATTAAAAAAAAAAATTCTTCTTAAACCTCTGCCACAATTATACTTTAATATCACATAGTATTTGCCAAATCAGTTAAAGGATTAATTTATTCCTAATATTTATTTAAGCCTGTTTATGAATTGAATTGCCTCTGGACTAATTAAAGAATGATTACCACCAGCAGTGCACCCAGCATGAGGTTCGTTGTTTCTCTTTTAACCACTTGCCTTTAGGTTTTTTGTGAAGGGTGTAGAAAGGAAATATTGCAAATGGAGCTAATTTGATGTTTCTACAAGAGCAGCCTTTTGTAAGATGCTTTGATTACAATGGCAGAGCAGCCTCTATAAAGACCTATTTGGCTAAGTAGGGCTTCTTAACTCCAAACAGGGAGAAAAAAATTACAAAATGACTACTCAAGTGAGTAACAAGAACAAGGAAGATAATCTTAACAAGCCCTGGGAGGCAGATCATTAGCTGGAATTCCTACATCAGTAAATGTGTCTGCCACACAACTTCAGCATCTCTGAGGTCTGTGCAAGCTCCAATGTGCTCATGGAGTTGTTGGTGTTTTTTTGTTGTTGTTGTTGTGTACAGTGCTTTTGCTTTGTTTTCAAGTCACTAGGGGGGAAAAAAAAAAGCTGCACCTTTTAGTCACATTTTTCTTCATGTTTCTTGCAAATGATGTCTTAATTCTGCCTCCTTGCACTACTGCAATATTTTCTGGGTCTCTGTTTTATATCCTTCAAAATATTCAGAGCAGAAAGCAGAGAGAAGAAACTGAGAGTTGGGGAGGTGATGGAAGAACCTTCAGAAAATTAAATTCTTTTTCCATTTAATCTTTTATCCTGCGTGAAGAATGTCAGTGTTGCACAGTAAAACAATATTTGGGTCACAGATTGCTTTGTATTTTGTGGAGTCTTGCAGTAAGAGAATTCTCACTGCCAGTATCTCATGCAAGATGACTGCTGTAAAATGTGACTTTGCAAGCATTGTGGGCACTAAAAAAATTTTAAGGGATTTTGGTTTTGTTTTTTATTAATATATGGTGGATTGCTATTTAAGAAAATTTGAGCTCAGGCTGCCCCTTGGAAACAGAAGTTCACTTTTTTATTTCTTTTCTTAGCTCTTTTGTAGGCTTTCTTTTTTCCCATCAGCAAAAAGAGTAGCCTTAAGATAAAAGCAGAATGTAAACAAACTCTATTGCATATTCCAAATGTTATTTCCCACTTATCACTTAGATTAGCTTTTTCTCTGTGTGTATGTAGTTGGAAAAAGTGATAAAGCATTGGCCAAAGTATTAAATATAAGAGGAAAAGCCACATAGAAGATTCATATATGGAAAGTCTTACACAGCACTCTGACATGATCAATAACAATCTCTTTTCAGAGAATCTGAACTTAACATCAGATCTTATTCCTCAATAGAACACCAAAAGGATGAAACAAAAGCCAGGAAATTGCCTCCCAGGTGCTGTTTTGATACCCCACTTGTGAACATCTCCTTGGTAAGGCCATCCAAATTAGACAGGAACAACACAAATCTATATGAACTTGATAAATGCTACAGTTATGTATTGATTTTTTTCAGCAGGCATTTTACAGGTTGTTAATGGCTGTGGTTGAAAGAGGCTTAACTCACAATTTCTGGCCAGCTGTAATTCATGTCCCAGCATTTCTTCGGAGGTGATTGACTCTTGCCTGTAATTATGGTTTACATCCTTCTTTTACACCCCTGGTTTAGGAGGTGTCTGCATGATCTGGTTACATGATGCAGGCAGGCTCAGAACTGTAAATTCCTCCTTTCCAGCCCTGCAGCCTTGTGTGCCTCACCTGCACTTCCACATTTTGCTGAAAGTCTCATCAGGAGGGAATTGCCTCACTCTGCAGCTTTTTGCAAAAGATGAATTCTGACTTCTGAATTTGCTTGTTGTAGCTCAGATGTAGGAGGAGCAATATGAGAAAGATGGGAATATTACATTATTTTTCAAATTAATTTCACGGAGTTTAGCATCCTCAAAAATGTTCTGACCTAAGCTGATCATCTGGGCTTTTTTTCCATAGCAGTGGGAGATGACAGTGAAGGCACTCCTCATTCTTTTTTCAGTGGTGGAGGGCTCCTAAATGAACAGCTCCCACCAGACTTTTCCTCAGTCACCCTGAATAAATCTTTTGCAGGAAAATATTGCTGGGGAGGAAGTGGATGTGGGGCAATAGGAGAAAGAGGAGCAAATGTTTATGGTACAGTGTCCTTTCACTGATTCTCTTTGCCCGTCATCATGCTGAAGAAGGTCTTTCCACCAGCATCCTGTAAATATCTCAGGTCTCTTGAAGTGACAGGATAAGTCCCAGCCAGAGGAGGATTTTGCTTTTCTGTGTGTGTAGAACAGGGCAGCTTTTTCCTCCCTATTAGAAATTAGGAGGCATTGAGCTCCTCAACGTCACCCCTAACACACCCCTGCCAAAAGTGAAGCTTGCAGAATGATTCTAGAACACAACTGAGAACAGGAATTCATCACCCAAGAGGGACTCACACAAGAACAATACAGAGAGCAACCTGTATCTTCACAGGTGAAAAATAGCACCTTACAAATGAGGCTGGGAGATTTCAGGTAAATGATCCTTGGAAATTTTTGACTCCCAGGTCATGCAGAGCTGACTTCTTAAGAGCACAGGACACGTAGATTTTCAGGGCTTAAGAGTTTCCAGTAGCTTCTTATCATTTCAAGGAACTGCATGAGATTATGCTGATCAATACTTTTGCATTTCATAAGAGAATTGCACAGCAAGAAATGCAGCGTATATGTGCCTTTTAAAAAAGGGTCACTTTCTTGAAACAAGGCTGCAGATATATAAAATGTGAGACATAATAAGTATCTTTAAAAAGACTGAATAAAGAAAATACAGAGAAAAAAAAAACATTTAGAAGTTTAGCTTCAGGGATAGTGGAGAATAAAGGAACACAGTGAAAATGTAGGAACTTCAGAATTCATTCATCATTTTTTTTTTTTTTACTTGAGAGGATCTTTACTAAGGAAAATTGTGCAAAGTATGCAAGTACAGCAGTTAATGTTCTGTTTGCAGTACCATCACAGCTGTAGTTTTCATGACAGAAATTAATCAAAAGACTATGTGGGAACTGCAAAGAGCAGGGAAAAATCCATTCAGGACTGAGGAATCTGATGAAATTATAATTCATTTCATAACCTTATTTGTTAAGGGACTCATAAATTCATTACCTGCTCTGCTGGAAAAACTTGACAAGGAACAGCATAGATTTTGTAACTGTTTGGTAGAGATTTCACCCACTTGGAAATGGTCATAGAAATGGGAATTTCTTCAGTATGTTTGCAGAATCCTTTCACCAAATAAAAGGAATAGGAATGCAGTCTGGCTTTGGCAAAATTAAGTAGTAAGTTGGATAAAGTTTGTTTTATTGCTCAATGTTTTCAATTAGAGTTTGATCATCTGTAGGCTTGAAAATGTTAAGTTTTCATTAACATAACAGAGCAAGAGAATCACCAGTTCAAATACCTGCACTTTAAATTGTCAAAAGAGACAAGAAAAACCAATCATCTTCCTCTTTTCAAAAAGTTTTTCTAAATAAATGCTATGTAAAATTTGGAAGGACTTTGTTGTGTATTGACCTAAGATTGGAACTTCTTTGGGATGCATTTGAAAAAAAAAAAAATAATTCCACTTCTAGTGAATTTACCCTATAAAGTTGAAGAGTCTTTTAGGAATGATATTATATTTATTGGAACGTATTTGTACAACTTTGTAAATGACACAAAAATTGTAACAAGCCATCTTTTCAACTAAAGGTGAGATTCTAACCAGATATACAGCAAGACACCATGGAGAAGAAATATGAGATCAGGGAATGTGTGGGTTACACATGACAGAAGAGTAATTACTATATATTTGTATATACACACACTCAACTTTTTAAATTTTGTGTACTGTTCATGTATGTGCATTTTTCTCTTAGTGGGTCTGACAGCTGCATCCCTTGAGCTGAGCATTTAGCCCATAATTAACAAAAGACTGAATTGCAGCTCTGTCAAAACCATGGTCCACCTTGGGTGTCTCTACAATGAGTGTTTGGTAGCAAAAAACACCTTTTGATTTCCATGGAGCGAACGTGCAGGTGTCTGAAATGATGATTCTTTAGGAGGAGGCTGTTGGGAGCTGCCTGGCTGCCTTTCTGGGGTGCAGTTTCAGTACCATCCATCTCTGAGCAGGGCCTGGAACCGCCAGGACACGGCACCGTAATGCATTGACCCTTCATTCCCCCAGCCATCGCTGCAGGAAAAATTGCAGGAGCTTTGATAGGTTTTGCTTGTTGCAGGTTAAAGATCAATGTTCAATGGGCACAGAAGGCAGGGAGACAACCTTCTCTTTTACTCCCATTAATTTTAGGAGTGAGTTGTCTGCAAGTGAATTATTTGGCTCATTTGAGGATCTAGGATGCTGCAGCAGAACTCCAGAACTCAATAAGGAGTGCAGAACTCATATGATAGATTAATTTCTGGATTTTTTTTTTAATATGATCAAAACCCACCTGCATTTGTTTCCTTCAGTTCTGTCAGCAAGTATTACCTGTGCTGTCTGCCCCTTTCCCTGCTGTCAGCATTCTCCACAGATCCCATGGGGGGCACAGGTCTCGGGTTTGCATCAGCTGCTGTGTTCTGCAGCATTTGTGTGCCAGGCTCTGGGAAAATCACCTCACAATACACATAAGGGTTTCACACTTGACCTACAAAAGCACTGATAAAGATCACAGCTCTAAGTGAGGTGAGAAACTTTCCCTTGCCTCTGAAGTGTGTGATTTGAACTGAATTTTCTCTGCTAACTGCAGCTATGGTTCACCTTTCCATCTTCATAATTTTTCTTTATTCTTTCCCCTCATACACAGTAACTACTTTGCTCATTTTCAACCCATTGTAAAGTTAAAAGCCTTTTTCTTATTTTATTTTTTTAAACAATAGCTCCAGTTTCTGCATGTGTTCTCTTTTTATCTCTGCTGTAATTTTTCTTACATTACTATTTCATATACTCTTTCAGATATATCTTAATCAGTTTTTGTTGCTAGCTCAGTTTTGAAACTGATCCAACATTTGTAGCTCTAGTGAAGCAGAGCACAAATTTCTCCTTAAACACTCTGAAAATGTGTTCCACCATTGCTCACAAAGTGGAAGACCAAGTTTTTATTTCTGCTTTTTTTTTGTTTTCAGATTTATATGGAACAGAATTCGATTTTACAAGGGTAAATTACATTCCTGTGTTTTGAGGGGTTTTACTTTACAAAATAGTCTCTCATTTCTAGCTATGTGTAAGATGTATTTGCAATGTTATAGAGGTTGAGGTTTTTTGGTTGGTTGGTTTTTATAGTTGCTTTTAATGACAGGTAGGAAAAAATGCACCAGCCTTATGGTCAGCCTAGGAAAAGAGAAGAGCCACGTTTTCTGTCATAGGTGATGTGAATTTGGTGATACACAGCACATTTAGCCAGGAGCAAGGATATTGCTACCAGTAGGAACTGAGAGAGAAAAATACAAATGAAAGAGAGAAGCTGGCATCCTCGAGTAAATTATTTAGCTTACCTCCAGGCCCCTGAAACAAAGCCCAGTGCTAATTCACAGACACTGCCCTGAAGTCAGTGAAACATGTTTTCATCTACAATCACCTCAATCATTTGAGAAATAGAGAGCAATAATGCTATTTCATCTGCCTTGTAGTCTGCCAGGCCCTTTCCAGCCCACAGGTGTCCACCAAACAGAATTTCATCCTCCCAGGATAATTCAGACCCCCATAGTACTGCTGGGTTAAGGCTCTAATTATTTGCTTACTCTCAGATATTTCCTATGATACCTGTTATATACAATTGTGTAGCTAGTTGGATGGAGGATTCCACTCATGGTGCATCATCTGTCTGCCTAAACATCTCCCAAATTAGCTGGCACCTTCACTTTATCCAGGTTCAGGTGTTCTGGCAAGTAAATTATTCGGTAATTAGGTAACATTGCCCACCAAAATCCACATTTTTAAAAAAAAAATGGAGGTGCTATTCACATTAGGTGATAGCACTGGGAAAAGTGCTTTGATGGTAGCAGCACGTTACATTCATTTTTCTGTGTCAACCCAGCAGGGATCACAACTGGAAGATGGCTTTTGTGCTCCCTCCCAACACCTTTCTCACTCTCCATCTCTTCCTTCTGTGAAATCGCAGAATCTGAAATCACAGAATGTGAAATCACAGAATATTAAATTGTACCCTGATGAGGGCCAGTTTTGCTCTTGGTGTCTTCAGTCTCTTCATTAAAGTGAGTCAGTTCTGTTAGGACAGTTTTTAAAACAGCCCCCACAGTAGGTGGGGGCCACTTCCTTCAGGAGATCTCTCTTTGGTGAGCTCATAAATCCAAATCAAATTGGATTAATCAGCTTTGTAGGGCAATCATTCTGGGATGAGCACAAAACTTTGAGATCACTTTTTGGAGGCAGAGCAACTTTTCTGCTGTTCTGCTGACAATTACTTATGTACTGGACATATAAATTGGTTATTCTGTATTTATTCTGATGGGTTAATGTGCCACTAGCACATGCATATTTATCATGTGGGTGTCACACATCTGCCTCTCTGGAGGACAGCTTAACTCAGTACCACAGGGGTCAGTGTTACTGTATTTTCCATCCAGCACAAAGTTATCTGGGCAGAGATCTCTCCCAGATACCTTTTCTTACTTTTTACCCAACAAAAAATATATATTTCTGAGCATAAAACACCTCTTTTACTGGCAGATACTGCCTTACTTTTTGAGGAAGTTTCAAAACAAGGTCAGTTTTCTCACATCCACGCGGCATAAAAATTTCTTTCCAGTATTTTCCCCTGGGCAGTGAGGTTTTTTGCAGACCATTCTGGCCAGCAGAAGCCAGGGTTATCAAAGTGAAGCCTTCCATGAAAAAGCACTAAAATATTTGTGCTGCAGCACGAAACTAACGGAAGTCTATATTATTTTCAGGAGACGTTCTCAGAACTAAGCATTTCACCTCCGTTAGGTGCCATTTTTCTCCTGTCGACTTCTGTGGAATGAAAATTACAGAGTCTGACAAAGCCAAAGATTTGCTGGCTGACAGATGCTAACTTTAGTTTAGCTCCTACTTCTAATTTCATTTTTTTTTCTTTTCCTCGTGTCACTGGTCTGCTCCTCTATGACTTTAGCTCGAGTTATTTTTTCATTCCTTGGCCATTCCAAGGAATTCCAAGGTCAGAATGAGAGAGGATCTCCAACTATACATTTTTCTTTTTTCCTTACTAATTGCTTGTCTGAAAAGATCAAGAGCAAGTGCCCATTTTCAAAACAAGGATGAAAATGATTTGGTGGAGGTGTAAGACCCCAAAAACAAAAGCTGTGTTTTGACACATTCCACAATTTTTCTTAAAGCTCCCACCTCAGCCTGGTCATGCACTGAGCTGATGGAGAACTGGGGCTCCAGTGAACATAAGAACACAGTTTTAACTAGTCTACATAAAACTTCACTTCCTTTCTCCTAGCTGGACTTTAGCATTGCTTTTTCCACTTGGAAATATTTTTCAGTTTAGATATCTAGACATGTTTAGAAACGCCCCTCTTATACTCTGAATTCCTCTCCCCTTTTTGACCTTCTCACACCCTTTTTTATCCCCTTGCCCATATTTTCCTCTCCTTTACTCCCAGTCTACACTAAAACCATCTTTTCCTCCCTACAGTTTCCTCCTCTGCCCATTTTTGTCCCAAACAGGTCTCATTGTGAGCATTTCCTCCTCCTCCTTCCCAGCACGCCCTCCTTCATTCCACATTTAAAAGATTTGTGTAGGATGAGCTCTGTCTACTTTCATGCATGCTGGCAGGGAGTGGCCTTCTTCACAAGAGGCAGCTTTGCTTCTATTTTCATCATTGACAAAGCAACTTCAATGATTTTGAAGCTTCCAATTACATCAGAGATGGCTGGGTTTTTCAACCTTTCCACTTGAAGTGCTGATTCACTGAACTTCTTGATTTTTTTTTTTCCTTCATCTTCCTAGCATGCCACTCTTGTTATATTTCTTACTCTTTTTACTGATTCTCCTCTTCAATCTCCACTGAAGCATTGGATGATCCCAGTTGAAAAGATAAAATATCCAAAATCATTGTCAGCAGAGAGCAGAGATCAATGCCTGCCCCTCCTCTTCCCCTCAGCAGGAAGCTGCAGACTGTGATGAAATCTCCCCTCAGTCTCCTCCTCTCCAGGCTGAACAGACCAAGTGACCTTAGCAAAAGGGGAGATATTAATGTAAAAAGAAATTTACCATCAAAAGAAACATCTCCTGGTTTAATATATTCTGCTTCTGTGCTTTGTTATTGCAACAGCTTTTTCTTATCAACTAGGAACTCTTATTATTATGAAAACTGGAAAAAATAAAAAGCAATCATCCTGCTTGAAAATGAGTTTCTGTGTGTGCACACAAATCTAATTGATAAACTCTGGGATTAATTTCTGTAATTGCAAAGGTGTGTTTTACAAAAGAAAAATCTTTACCTGTTATCTTGATAGTACATTTCTGTAGCCATACAAAGCTCTAAAAGGGAGAGAATTGTTGTCTAATTTTTTATTTTTTTTAACCTAAGGCAAAACCTGCTCTTTTTTTTTTTGTTCTTTTGGGTTTTTTTTTTTTCAGCAGGCTAATGTAGAATAGAAAGAAAACAAAATGGAGTAGGAAATCCACTCAAAGTACTGAAAGACATGGGCACATTGCATAATGTAAGGTCTTATTTTGTGATTACAGAGTAAAAATTTTTATTAGAATCATTTCTGACTTTTTTCTCCCATAAGTGCTTTTAGTTGGATTAGTAAACCAGTGCTCTGATCCCATCTGCTGTTTTTATCTCTATTGTCATCTATCCCACAGGCAGTTAAAGCATCCCTCTGACAGAAATATGACAAATTCCATGTAAGCTGTGGCAGCCTGTAATTGGCTGCTAGCCAAAAACATGCTTTAAATCTCATCAGAACCTGGAACATCTTGATGATACCATTTCTTATTCTGCTCTGTTTCTTCAAGTATTTCACATACAATTCAGCTCAATGCATCTTTGAAGAAAGATCATGACTTTTTTTTTTCTTTTTTTTTTTTTCTTTTTTTTTAAATTTTTTTAAATAGACCTCCTTCTGGAAATGCTGAGTTTCTAAATCTTTAGCCCTTAAGCTCAGCACATATCTCACTTTCACACTAAGTGGAGCAAGTGTCCATGAGGAACTTCCTTGACTGAAAACAAAGTTGGCAGAATGTGCATTTTCACAGGGCTAATTAGTCCTTACACCTCCTTGCATTGAAGAGCTAGCAAGCAAAATTTTTTCTAAGTAGTAGAATGATGGTACAATTTGATATAAATATTATCACATGTAACATATGTATTAATGCTGATGATTGTAAGAAGTAAATTCACTTTTCTGTCAGTCTTACAAAGAGAGAATATTGAAGCTACTTTGTACTGCTTTTCCCAGCAGTTTATCACAGACTGTCTTTTTCAACCTGGCCTAGTGGAAGGTGTCCCTGCCCATGGCAGAGGGGTTGGAACTGGATGATCTTTGAAGTCCCTTCTAAGATGATTCCATGAAATTTTGTGAAGCGATCTTTCTGCCCTTTAAAGTTCTTCCAAATGTCCTGTTTCCCATTTTTTCCACGTGCAGGCTGTCTGCTCAAATCATCTGCAGCAGGATGAGGAAAGATTTTTCCTCATTTCATGGAGCACATCTTGACATGAGTTTATACACCATCATAGGATTCAGCAGTCTTCTGTATGATGGGCCTGCAAGCAAGTCTTAGGTGTCATCCCCAGGGTTTATGTTGTGCCCAAAGTTAGGAATGTCTTTGCTTTAGGGGTTAAAACAATCATAAGGAAATTTTGCTGTTTGGAAAATTCCAGTCCCACAACCTGAGTCTTGTAATTTTTCAGTTCTGTGCTTAATGACAACATTGCAAATTTTCCTGAAGTAGAACTTTGCAAGTCTGTCTACACTTCTCTGGTGTATTTTGGAATCTTCATATTTATGATATAAATAGTTGGGTTTAAGAGAAAGATCAGCAATATTTAGGCAGTCCTAAAATGTAATATTAAATAGAAAACATATGAATAATGAATGCACCCTTTAGATTAAAACTTCTTTGGGGTGTATTACTGATTAACAACAGATAACCTGTGCAATATGGAGCACAACTCTTATGCTTTCCCTTAAGAATAATTAGCTTTGTAGCATATTTATCAAACAATTTGGGGAGCAAAATCAGAATGCATATTTCTGTGTAGTTCTCAGACATCTCATTTGTTTAATGGAGCCATTTGGATAATTAAGATCAGTACCAGCAATTTAGCTAAAGAGCAATCTTTAAAGATTATCTGGCAATTTACTTGTGTTTGTCTCAGCTTTTTTGGTCTTGTTTTTCTCCCTGGTTATTTATATACATAGCTTGGTAGTTTAAAAAAAATACTCTCCTGTAGCAAGGGAAATATCCATTTATAAAACTATTCCAGATTGTTTGTATTCAAGAAGACCCCAAAAAACAAGTAGTTAAGGGGAGGTCCTATTTGATATTTGGGAAAAACTGTCTTCTTTGTCTTCATTTTCATCCCCTGAAGTCCAGAATTTTTATCAGTTCTGGACTGCACTTCGGTGAGAACCTACCCTCTTTTATACTTTTTTGTGCTCTGAGAGGAGTGCTGTGCATTTTTTGCATTAAAAAAAAATTAAATGAAAGTGATTCTGCAGTGATTTCATTTAAGTGAAATTACTTCCATTACTTATGGGAATGAAGTTTTGTAAACTTAATCTTTCCAACCAGAAGACTATGCCTGACTAGTCCTAGTAGATTTGAAAACTATTGTGAAAATGTTCTGTGTGAATTGAACATTGAAATTAAATTGAAATGCGTGATTTCACTATTTGCTAAAATAAAATGCATGAACAGTCTAGTAACTAATATCTTAGAAATGTTTGCATTAAGCATCTCTGACACTTCAATGAGATGATTGAAAAAAACCCTGCTGTTTGAAGTATGGCACATTAATAAATTAGAGAGAATAAAAAGTATTACAGTTTATATAATGCAGTACTCAGGCACACTCTGGTATTATATTGCTGCCTTCATCATTCAGAATTAGGAAACAGACCTTGCAAGGTGCAAATTTGAGGCAATATATGCAAAACTGTTATTCTAGCTCAAAAATTCGGCAGCTATTCAGGCTAATGGATCCATAAAAACTCCATAAAAGTCCATATTATCTTGAGGTTTGCTGCTGCAATTCTGCCTATTTGAACAGAAGTGTTTTTAGTGGTCTGTTGTTAAATATGCTGTACCCAGCTGTTTGTTTGCCTTTCCAAGGCAGAGGAGTTGTTTGCACTGTTACAAAGAAGAAAAGGAAATTGTGCAATACTTCAGGCAAATTGTCATGTTATGTCAGAAGCTGATATTCCTAGATTTTTGCACCAGTTAAATATCTGAATGTGCAATCTTTACACCCTACTACACATACTACTTAATAATTTAATTTAATGCTAGGAGTGATGGCACTGGGTAGATTTCTCTGGGACTTTTACTCATGGCAGTCACTTTTTCCCAAGCAACAATAAGTGCTGGCAAGATCAGTGCTTTGTATTTGAAGCCCAATATGACTCAGGTGGGATATTGGGCATCTCTGGGTGTTTGCAGAGTGATGTTCTCAGGTTTTTCAGAGAAGGGAGCCAGGAGCTCATACAGAGCTCACACATCAAGCACAGCAAGCATGAGGCAATAACCCCAAATCCAACTAGTGACTGGGGATGTGCATTTGGGTTGTTAAATGAGGGAAAAAAGAGAGATCAAGCTTGGCACTGGGGGTGGATGTTTGGGCTGCAAAGCATCAGTCACTGCAGAAGAGGTAAAGATATAAGTGACAGCAGTTCTCTGTCTCTCCAGGTACACTCAAGACTGGACAAAGACACAAGTGGGGTGTTATTACAGCTGCACCACTGATTTTAGGAAAAATATCATTACTTTCATTTAAAACCACTGTATGCACAAGTTTTTTTAGGTCAGCAAAATAGAGTGGGATCTCTGGAGGAAATTTTTTTCTCTTCTTTAATAAAACTCAACCAAGGTGTAACATGAGAGGCACAATTCGCTTGCCTCACCTCCCAATTGCTTTTTCTGGGAGTGTGTATTGATGTGCATGTCTTGACACACAAAATTCAAGTTTTAAAACATTCTATTTGACTACCCTATGCTTTTAAGGGATCTCACTGCTGTACTTTAGGCAAAAGTGAAAATGCAAACAAGAACAATACCAGAACTCTAGAATACGTTTCACTTTATTTTATCCATTTGCAAATGTCATGCCTGGCATTGAACATAATTGTTTAATGAAGTTGTGATCTCTTTTTAATGGTAAGGCTGAAAGAGATAATTAAAAATGATGGACTTTGGTGAGACAGGTGTCTCTAGGTTTTCTGTTTGAATCATGGAGGGAGCTTTGGCTCTCCAAAGAGAAGATTCAAAGAAGTTGAAGTGTGCTGAGTTGTCTGAGAGGAGGAGCAGGCATTGTGTGGCTCTCTTCCAATGCACATAAAAGGTGCTTGTAAAATGATTACTTGTGAGCATCCTGAAGTGTTTCAGTGGCCTCTACTGCTGTTTATATGTCTGAGTGTCTTTGAGATTATCTGGAACTTGGGTGCCATCCTGATACCTCTCAGATGAGGGAGAAACTGCAACTATAGCAATTCCACTTTCATCAGAGTGGGAAGCCTGGTTTATTAGTTAACCAAAGACAAGGATTTTTTTTTTTCAGATTTCCCTAGAATGAAAGTCAATATTCTTCCCCAGTACTTAATACATTTCATATTGGAAGCATTATATGAGGTTAGTTTTGCACAAATCACATTGTGGGTTTGGTAGGGAAGGTCTCATATGGTTACAGTGAGGAAAATAAATGCAAATATGAGTCCCTGATTTGCTGATGGTTATTAATTCCCTTGCCTTTCAGTGGCATAGCTGGAGAATTGGGTTAAGCTTCTGGGCATGAGCACAGCAGGTTTCTGTATTTATTCTGTATAATCTATTTTTTTCCCTTTCTTTTTAATCTTTGTTTACTTGCCAGGCTTTCCTTCGTGGCCTCCTTTCTACTATGGCATGCTGAGTTTCTGCTCTCTCGTGTTCTTTACTGTAGCTCAGACATGAAAGGACAATGAAATGGACATTTTAATCAATTAACTGTAGCCTGATCAAAGATTCTTTCTTCCTGATTGTGGTTGTTGTTTAAAGTGTTTCTTTATTTACAACATCCAGTGGGGCTTTTGATTCATACAGTGTGACAAAGTCACTGCCTCGCACAGAACTGTGAGCTGGGAGTCTAAAAACTGCTTTTGATCAAGGCCTTGCTTTAATCAGGGATGGTGTCAGAGTTCTGAGCAGCTGAGCTTTGCTCGTGGGCTGATGCTGAAGGCAGAAGGGGAGAGTGTTGGTGCAGGAAAACATTCACTGAGCAGAGAGCAACGGGGAAGGAGACTGAGTATTACACACTGGCCCTTCACCCAGTTCCTTTTGCCTTCAATGTTTTGCTCCATGTTTTCCTTTTAGAAGAGGAAAAACCAACCCTCAATCTCAATTCTTGTCAAGGGTATAAAGGAGGGTATTATTAATATGGAGTTATTATTTCCTAACTATTAACAATAGTTAATATTCCCTGTTTGTGAATATTCTGAGTTGGAAGGGACCCCACCAAGATTATCAAATCCACCCCTTAAGTGACTGGCCCATAGAGAGATTGAACCCACAATCTTGGCTCTATTAAAAACAGGTTCTAACCAACCCTATCTCAGAATTGGAATTTTTAAGTGCTGCAGTTTCTTTTAGTTTTTTTCTTTTTAAGTGTGCTTCTTCCCTCAGCTGCCTTTTCTACCTTTGAGTACTATGCACAACAAAGTAAAGAAAAAAGTGCATCCTTTAGCCTACCCAAACATTTGTGTGGGCAAATTTGGTGCCTTTTTTAGAGAAAGCATGACCTGAACATGCAGTGTCAGTAACAACCACGTATTGCTCCTGAGCCTATCATTTTGAAGACAAATAAAATTCGTTTTCAGGTTTCTACATATATGTAAATGCACACAAGTAAGAAATGGGTCTGTTTTGTTTCCTGCATGTTTTGGGTTTTGTTTTTGTTTTTTTTTTTTTCCAATCTGTCTTCCCCAGTGGCAGTGGTTAATGAAAAAGATTATTTTAGTAATTAAACATTCAAAACAATGCAGTTTGTTGCTGGCAGCCACTTGCTTGCAATAGTATTGTATACATCATAACCTTCTATCTTTGTATTTAATTGCTTTTCCCTTTCCCTTCCTCTGGAGCACTCTTTGAAAAATCTCTCCTGACCTTTCACGCTGCTTTTGCATTTCACATAATTTCAGTTAAGAAATGTTTAATTACTAAAATAATCACTTCTGCTTTTAATCTATTTATGTTTTTTTTTCTGTCTAGCTCTTGTTCTTCCGCTGTAATTCCTGATGATTGCAACGATGCCAGTGCTAAGGGGAGAAATTATCTCTCCCAGTTCTTAGGACTCCTTCATCATTATAGGTCAGCCTTTAGTCTAACAGGAGTTTCAATCAAGCCACCTAACAAGGAAAATTCATCTTAAGTAAGAGAGGGTGTCAGGTTTGGGGTCGCAGAAGTTTACACACAGGTCAGAAACAAGAGAAAGACCCCACTTGAAACACCAGTGAGGACTTCACCTTGCTATCACCAGGTGCACTGTGTATGGAAGGGGTAAATCTGTAAGGAAAAGCAGTCCTGTGGTTTGGGGCCAGCTGGTCCTCAGTGCTGTGCAGCCACTGCCTCATTCCCACCCCTTCCTGGTGGGATGGGGAGGGGATTTCAGGAAGAAAAAAACAAAAGCGTAAATGAAAACAAAACAAAACAAACAAACAAACAACAACAACAAAAACCCAAACAAACAAAAAACCAACCAAACAAAAAACCAGCAAACCACAACATGGGTTGGGATAAGAACAGATTAATAATTGAAACAAAATAAAAGAAAATAGCAGCAATAATGATGATGATTATGATAATGAAAACAGAGACAGGAAAAAGAGAGAAGTAAACACCAATCAAAACAGGTGATGCACAAAAGAATTACTCATCACACCCTGACCAGTGCCCTGCCCAGCCCCAAGCAGAGATTGTCTCCTCCCAGGGGGAGGCTTTCCACAGCCTTTAGCAGAGAGGATTCATTTGCTACAAAACTCATGATGAACCTGCCAGGGCTTAAGACAAACATAATTCATGGCCAAGTTTTTTTTTTACATTGAAACAAGCTTCATTTACAGATTTGGCATCTCTGCTAGTTCTTCCTCTCTTTTTTATATTTTTTAAAGAAAATGTGGTATTTGCCTTGTGAATTTATTGAGAACCTAACATTATATTCAGCCAAGCAGAGATTTTTAGCCCCAAGATAAGTACATGATACAAAAGTTTTAAAGGACCATTTTTACTTATGTGGTGTTGAATAGTTATCAGAACCTTCAAATTCTCAAACAGCAAACTGCTGACTCAATGGGTTTTCTGTAGATGTATAGATCATCTTCACCTTTCTTCTTT
>VWYO01021042.1:320521-353237 GCA_013400275.1 Rhadina sibilatrix | reverse complement strand
TGAGCTGCCTCTGTTTTTCAAGAACTCAGATTATATGGATAATTTTACAAAGTTTGTTTAACATCCCGCAACAACAATCCCTGACCCATCAGACAGAAGATATGGAAGAGAAGTACAAGGCTGCTGATCCCTCCTCTGTATTGCTCTGTGTCTCTGGTCTAACCCAGAGTAGAGACCCCGTGGTGAATCTTTAAATGAGCTTTAGCTAATTGATGACTTTTTGAGTATGACTACAGTGCAATGGAGCAGGGAATTTTGGGTCCTTCGGGGAAGATGGTTCTTTACACCTCTTGTCAGGGCTGCGGCTTAATGTGGAAAATTAACTCTCAGTTTTGCAGTTCATTTACAGGTTTGCCTGATCTCAGACAGAATATTTGAGAGAATTTTGTTTAGGAACACCAGGGTCACAAAGTCAATGGGCAGAATTGCTTGTAGTGTATTATGCTTACCAAGGTCATTCTCTCCCACACAAAAAGAATGAGGGTTTGGAAATAAACTTTATTACAAAGCAAAATAAACTAGTTAAACTAGTTACCTTTAGCAAAAAAAAAAAAAAAAAAAAAAAAAAAAAAAAAAAAAAAAAAAAAAAAAAAAAAAAAAAAAAAAAAAAGAAAAAGAGAGCCAGAGAGAGAAAAGAAGTCATGATCTCCTTGAAAGAAGTCATGATCCCCTTGTGAAGTTATTAACCTCCTGTAATTTAGTTTTGTAGAAATGCATTTTCACAATGTGCAGTGCTGCTGAACATTTATTTTATCTTTGTTTACCACAGAGAATGGACTCCATTCTGTTGGAGATCACATCTCAGGCAGTCTAGAAGTGATTATGGAGTAGCAATACAGCAGCAGCCTGATGAGCAGCAGCATTATTGGTTGGGGAGTGCTGATGATCTTGGTTGCACTCATTTCCCCATGGGAAGACTTGCCTGCTTCTGAGTGCAGCCTTAATTAAAAAGGTGAGTGTTGAAGATTAGTGTCAGCAGAAAAAACAGTAAAAAAGTGCCAGGGAAGGGAAATCCTCCAGGTCTGTGAAGCTGCAACCTCTTCAGGGGTAAATATTTGAGAGGCACCTGCTAGGTGGACACACAAGAGATTACTTAGGAACACAAAACTCTCTTGTGTGCCCAGGGATTTTTCTAAACTATTGAATTATATTTCACACAAGATAGGTAAGCATTTGCACCAGTGCTGGGTTGTTCAGTCTGCTAGATCACTGCCTTATTTTCACACAGGATTGTTTAGTAGTGAAGCAGTTAAATGTGCACTTCACACTTTGCATGTTCAATTGACTCTTTAGGTAAAAAATCAGGCTATAAATTTGTAAACATAAATTTATTTATGTTTAAATAAACTTGTCCTTTGTCCAATGTTGTCAAAAAGCAGAACACTTCCACAGGAAAAAAAAAAAAAGACAAACCAAACAAACAGGTCACTGTATCATTTAGTGGGAATTCCCAAGCTTCTTCAAATCCAGGACACCCAATTTGTTGGCTAAGCACTCATATTCTTTTAAAGATTTACAGTGATTTATTTTCAGTGGCAGTAACAGCATCATCATTACTGGAAGATCCAACTGTACCAAATGTTACTTTAATAAATCATCAGCCCTGAAAATCGATACTCCAATGAATTGAATCAAATGAAACCGTTTCTGCTGCACAGTTTCATCCACAAAGTCAAAACCTCTGCTGTCCAAGTCCATAAAATTTCCATCATCTGGTTAGACCAGAGCCATCAGACACAACTCCCCAGACTCAATGTCAAACAAACCTTAGCTGTTGATGGATTTTTTTTTTTTTTTAATGTCAGCCCATCAATGTGTCTGTGGTGTTACATCATGGAATTTGCTTCCTCTGAAGTGATATGAACTGCTGCTTTATTTCAGATCCTGAAAGGACACTACAAGTTAGGTCTGACCTGCCTTTTTCTCCTTGTAGAGTCCTGGAGTTTCTGTTCTGAAGGAGCTCTGTCCTCTTCTACCTCCTTTTAAACCTGCTCTTGCAGGAAAAATAACAGCTCTATTCATTTTTATCAAGTTCCTCATTGGTCAGCACATGACATAGTAAGTGTGTGTATTTGTAAAGACATATTTGTAATTTGTGCCAGGGTGTTTATGTTGTCATGTTGGACGTGCTTTTTATTTTTTTGTGTTCACTACATTTTTTGCCTGGAAGTCTCATGGAATTTCTGGTGATTTCTTTTCCAGCTGGAATTACTTCCTACTAGTGATGAAGAAAAAAATTCTTGTGGCTGAGAAACCGTACATTGGTAGACCTTCTATCACAGCTGTCAAAAACAAGGAGAGAGAATGAGTTATTTGCAGAATCACAGGATGGGTAATGCAATGATGCCATTATTTCAGTGATCAAGGATGTTCTACCTGATGAAGAAAATCCAGACAACGTTTCTTTTATAAACTCCACGTCTTTCTCTTTTAAATGTTCCATTTTCACTTACTATGAAGAGATGACAAAAGCATTTATCCAACCTTGAAGAGGAAGCCACAGGCAGAAAGGCCAATTTTCTGTTCTCATGTGATCAGTTTTCCAGCTTCAGTTTTAATTTGATGGGAAATACCAAAAAGTTTTGGAGCAGTTTGCACTAATTCAGCTGTACTGATTTTTGGCTGATTTCTATGCTTGTCTGCTTGCTTGTGGTCTCCTCAAAGAGCTGAAAAAAGGCTGCTTTTGTAAGCTAACTTTGATAAATATATTTTAGCAGCTTTTCTTCCTTGTAATCAGCTGTCATCTCTTGCAACATCCTTAAATATAAACGTTTGAAAGCTCTGGTGTTCTGTGAGTGAGCTGCTGCCACTGGGGAGAGGCAGCAGAAGCCCTTCCCTCTCTGCTCTGATGTTGTTGATCCCACAGGGCATTTGGGATTTTCCCCTCTTCTGTATATTTTGCCTCCTCACTGACTGCAGCACAGTCAAATTTTTAAGTTCACACCCATTTTCCCTTTTGGAAATTGGTATTTTTCAATACCAATTGTTGTGACATTTTGGATTGAATTCCATCCTTTCGCCTCACAGTCATTATCCTGGTTCTAATGAGAAGGGAAAAGCACACCAAGTTTGTGTCAGAATTAGAATCAGAGAATCTGTTTTGTGTCCTTGTCACAGATTGTATCTCTCTTTGTCAGGACAGGGATGCTTGGTGCATCTTCAGACTCCAGGACTCTTTTCTGCCTGCTCCCCTCTCCGGTGCCAAACCTCCCTGTTCTGGTGCACTGAAGTCTTCCTGTGTCCATATTCCACCTGCTCCTCCTTGTCTTGATGCCTTCTGGCCATGCTGTGATGGAAAGGGCTGCCTCAGGGCTCTGAGAACTTTAAAGGAGGTATTGTGAGGTGTTAGAGCCTTGCAGGATTATAGAGTTGTTGCTGGACATCAGAAGTCTGTGAACTCAATCAAGTTTGCCTCAGGGATGTGTGAGTTTAAGGGCTCTGAAGGATTTGGGGATATAAAAATTCTTCTAATAAGTAGGTAACTCACCTTTAGATCTTCCAAAAAGAAAAACCCTATTAAAAAATCATAATGCTGGACAACTATAGTAGATAAGAAAAAATTAGACCTGTCTTCCCAAATCTTTATTTGAAATGTGGGATGTCACTCTGCACCACATTTCCTAGCAAGATGTAGATTTATTCCAGGTAATTCTTAGGGCAGAGACAGAATTATAGTTGAGAGTATGAAATTAGGTGTGGCTATAATAGGACAAGCTTAATCTACATTAGAGATTATTTTTGGAAAAAGATTTTGAGATTCTTTCACCTTAAAAAATTATAACTACTGGGTTTCTTTTTTTTTTAGACACTATCAGGAGTACTTCTTTTATCTCTGATATTCCTCAGGGTGGCAAATAATCTCAGCTACTGTCCAGTAACTAGTCAGGGAAGAAATCACTGAGTTATCCTTGGTGCTAATTGAGTTTACAGGTTAGTTCAGCAGTTCAGCTCAGAGAATGAAGGGCATGAATTGCTCAGGTGTCTGAGGACTGCAGGACTCTTGCAAACCAAGGCTTGACAGAGGTGCTGTGTTAGATTAAGGCAGTGGCTCAGTGTGCCTTGCTGTGGGCACAGTCACAGCAGCTCGTGTTTGTATCACAGCTGCTTCCACTCCTTGATCTGTGCTCGTGCTGCTGAAATCTTCTTAGGAGGAAAGGTTTGATTGAGAGGGTCATCATTCACAAATGTAATCAAGTCAGGGGCTTGAAGGAGCAGAGGTCATTTAGACGTCATTAGTTACATGCTATTAAATGGAGATTAGCTCGTGCTCATTACTGTTTGAACAAAGTAGTCCTGGCTCTGTCTTCTGGGTGTATTGGGCAAAAGAAACAAATATCATCAAAGGAAATGAGCTGTTAGTGATTAATTATAAGAATTGGGTTAAGACTGCGTTGTTGAACATGGTGCCTGGAAACTCAGTCAAAGCAGAGAGGTTTGTCACCCTGGAGAAATAAATGGAGTTTCAGTTTTTGACAGCAATGCTTTCAGAGGCTCCAAGGTAAAAGGGATCCTGCTTGTAACCCAGATAAGAAAAATGTTGATGATATGAGATTTTAATACCAACCTGAAGAAGTTTATTTGTTACCTCAGAAATTCCACAGAAAAAATAGCAAATCAGGCAGCACAACAAATGTTGTAAAAACCCCATAACTTCAAACCCAAACCACCACATTCAGGGCCTTCAAAAAAACACTGCTTTGTGATTTTTTCACACGTTGAAAAGTAAACCCTGTAGTCAATTATGATCAAAGACATCTCAGATCTTCTCTAGCTCTCTCCAATAAGTAGCTGATTTCATTTCCCCAGTCCAATTCCAGCACAGGCCACACTGATAAAATAATGACAAAGCAGCGCTTGAGGGATTGTATCACCCATAGCTTTCCCTGCCTTTTTCTTGAGCACTTCTTAATGTGTAAGCTGGCTTTCCTTATTATCCCAAGGCAGATTGGTTTCTATAAGAACCTGCTGAGATTCATATTCAGTTTCACTGAATATTTTATTTGAATTTCAATGGTTTTATAAAAAAGAGTTGCGAGACTCTCAAACATTCTATATATTCATTTAAAATTCAGGTTTTCTTTGTGGGGAAGGAAGCAGGGAGGAAAGGTGAACTTAAAGAAGGTGTTTAACAAACCAGGTGCACTACAACAACTTTATATTTTGAAATATTTAATTGCAAATTAAAGATGTATTTCTTTGTATGGGGTGAGGTCAATGGCTCTCTAAAAAAGGGCTGCCAGGGGCTGTCTACTTTTAACCAACAGTTCTCGAAATGGCAAAATATAAAAGCTTTTTACACAAGTAAAACTTGAACATGCCATAAAGCTTACTTCTTTTTTTCCCTTTCTTGAAAAAGAAAATAATTTTTGTTATTTTATTCTGTCATTCTTTCCCCTGCCCCCCCAGCACCTGTTTTAAATGTGGTTTTCTACAGCAAGGCCTGCAGCAAGACTAGACAAGATCCCAAATAAATGACAAAAAGGATGTAGATGTTTAAAGGTTCAGATGCACTTTCTTATTCCCTTACCCTGTGCTTTTATTTCAGAGATCAGCAGCAGTGTCTACTAAACCTCACAAAGTCTTTTTTCTATCTGATAAAAAATTATGGGTATGGGATAGGGTATTTTGGATTCTCTCTAAAGGGAGGGGTTTAAACTGGGATCTTGAGATGATCTTTTTATAAGTTTTGTAGTCTGGAGAAAAGTTAATTTATGAATTTTCCCGTAGATGTCTCACCTCTTTAAAGTATAATATTTTTTCAGTGGCATTAATTCATCAAACTGTGTTTTGTAAACCAGTTATGACTAATTTGTAAAACTCTTCTCTGCAGCTGAAATATGTGAGTTCACCCACTACCAGCACTGGTCATGTTCTGGGGTGCACTCATTAAATAATGGAGTCTCAGGAATAAATGTAGTAACAAATTGGCTTTATTAGATAACCAGGTTGGTGACAATGAACAAGGAGAAGAATGACAGTGAGGAGCAGAAGTGTTTTCTCTCTTTTCCATGGAGGCAGAGAAGCTGTGACTTGTCAGGACCTTCTCTACATCCTTTCCTTGTGAAAGAACATCAGATCATCTGCACTTCTTCAAACCTGCCTCTCCCATTTCTGATCTCCACAATATTTATGGGAGGTTCTCATATTTTCACAGCCCCCATGAATCATTTTTAATTACTTGTACATATGCAGAAACAGCAATTTAGGTCTTGTGGAGCCTAATCTTTTGCAGCAGATTTAGTTAGTTCTCTGAAATACTGGTATAACTAATTTATACATGGCTGAGCTTTGAAACAATTTGTTCTGTAGGAAGGGAGATTTTGCAAATAGGAATAAATTTAGTTAAAGACAGTAATATATCATGATAATTTGAAAAGAATGGGTTTGGGGTTTGATTACCATTTATATGTGCATTAATTTACAATAAGACACTCTTCTCTGGTAGCAATTAATTTTTAACTTTTTCATGGCAAAGATCTACACAGAATTTAAAAAATGAGTGAGTCAGGCCTGTAAGATCTCAGAAAAGCACAAAGAGTCACAGTATACACATGTCTAATGCAAGTCTGGTTTAATAAAGGTTTAATTACATGTTAATTATTTATTCATTAAATTTTTTATCCTCATACTTTATCAACATTCTCAGGTGCCCCTGCCTAGGAGCTTCAGTTCTGTCAGTGGCTGATGAAACTTCAGGCAGTGAAGTGTTTCTGTAGTGCAGGATTGCATTTAAGCCGAAGCTGATGAGACAACACTTTTAGGTGGAGGAGGAAGCCTTTGGCTCTTCACGGTACCCAAATTTGTGAATTTTAAAGCTTCCCTGACACCCTAAAAGTAAAGCAAGTACTGGAGTGCAAATTTAGCCCTGCAGTTTTCTTGATCGCACCATGGTTCATTTTGAAGTATTAAAAAAAAAAAAAAAAAGAAGAATATCTCTCAGAGATGCCTTCCCCCCACCCATGGAGGAGTCCTCCTGTTGAAGGAGTCTTTTAAACACATTTTTCCTTAATGTTCATAGAGAAAACTCATCTTCAAAATTCTCTGGAGTGTTCTAAACAGCAGCACAGTGTAATCAGAATGTTTTGTTCTGAGACCTGCTGAATCACAAGATGTGGTGATTTAGGCCTTACAAACTGAGCAGTGCACACCTGGAACGAGTGAGGGGCTTCTACATCATTGCCCAAATCAAGCTCTGTTCATTCAGCTGAGTTTTCTCTTTCTCTCCTGCATTGCTTTTTCTTTTAAAATGATAATATGCAAAAGAGGATGTGGCACTATCACAGTGGCTTACCCTGTTTTTCTGTACAGTCAGCACTTAAACCAGTATATTTTGTAACATTATTAATCCCCAGAGTTAATTCTTAGAGTGTAATACCCTATAATGACTTCATCTCTTTTATGGTTAGCATGCAGTCTCCAGGCTACCTTATTTTTATTCAGGTTATTAAAAAAGAAAAGCAAAATAGTATCTTAGATACTGAGCTTTATTTAAAATCTGTCCTTTCGAGTTTTCCTCTGTTATTGTTTATATCTATTCTCTGCCATGTCAGGTTCATATAGAAGTGTCACAAAATCTTACACTGCATAAAATAATGGCAAAGCACTTTAGATTATAGTTAGAGATTGAAACCCCTGGAGAGTGTTTCTTGATCCCAGATATTGGAGAGGGCAGGAGGTGGGAAAACCCTGGCAATCAAACCTGTTTATTCAGTTGATTAATTAGCAAATAAGCTTTTTCATGAATATGGTGTGTTAATTCCCAGACAAGCATGAAACTGAGAGATCTTTCCACAGCACCTGGCTCGTGCAGACACCCAGTGGTTCCAGAGTTCATTTATCCTCCACTGGCCTTCTCAAAGATTTGCTATTTCTTCTGCTTTCCTGTGCCACAGCTACCATTTACTGCCATTTCCTGTGAGAATTTCCTTCTCCTTCTGGAAAAGGCCTGGGAGTGATTCTTTCCATGATATTAAGCAGACAAATCTTTAGGATGTAGAGATTGGTGCATGTTCAGTTCTGCCCATGGACGTGTGACTCGTGCTCTGATCCACGTTGCTGCCGCAGGGAAAATCCTGAGTCCCAAATAAACTGAGCCATTTATTTCTCTGCTTCCTTCCTGGCCAAAATTTGTTCTGAGAGAGACAGATGGATGTTTATGGAATGTCTCAAATCTGCACTGCTCCTTCTACCTCCAGTTTTATGAACCTCCTCTGACTTTTAATTTCTTGACAAGCTGGCTCCTGTAAACAACTCCCGTTTTATGTATCTGTGAAATGTAATCACGAGTTTTATGATCTTATTGACTGATGGCCTTCACCTCTTGAGCAGGGAGGGTTGGAAGATTCGAGATTTGGCAGGAATGGGTGGCTGCTTTGTGATATTTGGTATCTGTGCAAGATGCTTTATGTCTCCAAAGGGATTTCTGAAAATAAATCAGGTCTGCTCCTCAGTAACCCCTAAGTTTCCAGTGAACATAGCAGACTCAGCTTCCAAAGGGGGCCTGCTAGGCAAGGTGTCAAACAGTTCAAATTTTCAGACCCCTTTACCACATTTTTGTCACTTGATTATTGTTCTCTGTGGTTTTTTTTTAGCTAGCTATCAGATTTTGGCTCTCTTTCCTAGACATAACCTGTCTAGGAAAGTCCACAAGAATTCTAAAGCCTTTGTCCATATCCTAAAAATTCAGTCCCAAAAACCAGAATTCCACAAAGGCTCAGATGCAGGCTGACTTCTGCAGTGACCTGCATTATTTTTTAAAGCACAAGACAGAACTTCACTTTTTATACAGATAATTCACAGGCTGTGTATCTAAAAATTTGACAATTGAGGGTGGTCGTATAAACAACTTCACGGCTGCTTAGAATGAGAGCTGGTTGGAAATACTTGAAAATTCCATTTATTTTATCTTTGAAAAAGCATGGGGGAAAAAAAATCACTAGCTGCTTTTATCTTATGATCAGTTTGGGCATATATAGATGGAAGAGGGCATAAATAGGGTATTTTTATCTGCTGTTGAGCAAAACACATGCACACAGCACCCTCTTCTCTCTCTTTCCTCATCTCCCTCCCTCCTCTCTGCCCTCTCTTTCCCCCATCTCTCTCTCTCTTAATTGAGCTCTTTCTGAAGGGAACCTTCCAAAAATATGGAGAGGGACTATTTACAAGGGTCTGGAGTGACAGGACAAGGGGGAATGGCTTCAAATTGAAAGAAGGTTTAGATTAGATACTAGAAGAATGCTTTTTACTGTGAGGGTGGTGAGGCCCTGGCACAGGGTGCCCAGAGAAGCTGTGGCTGCCCCTGGATCCCTGGAAGTGTCCAAGGCCAGGTTGGATGGGGCTTGCAGCACCCTGGGATAGTGGAAGTGTAAAATCCCTGCCCATGGGAGGGATGGCACTGGATGAACTTCAAGGTCCCTCCCAACCAAGCAGTCTATGTTTCTTTTCTTAATTTCCAAAGAGAGGCATATTTCTACATTGTGAAAACTGGCAACCGAACCCATCCAAGTCCACCAGGGCTCCTGGTTACTTTCAAAATATCTAAAATTCCCAAGTGGGCTTTCTGAGGCTGTGTCATCACTTGCATCACTGAAATGCAAGAATGAAGATGGCTAAATCCTGTTGCAAACCTCCACAACATTTGAGTGGGGGGGTGTGTTTTTGTTTCTTGGATCTGGGGGTTTTTACTTGATTTTTAACTTTGTTGAACTATTTGTATTGTGTTGTATTTGTTATGTATACATATGTAGTTTGTATTGTATTGCATATGTAGAAGTATTTAATGTCAAATGCAGTTTGTTTTGTGGAGTCAGCCTATTTTTTAACATTGAAGAAGGTGCCTCCAGGCATTGGTTATGTGCCTCCCATGTAAATAAAGTGCTGTCCTGCTGCTCAAGTGACTCTTCATACATGGATTAATGTATTTCTATAGAGAGGGAGGAAATGCTAAATTCACTCCCCTCAGGGTAACTAAGGAGAGGTATTTAGGATGGCAGAGTGGATACAAATAATGCAGTAGCTGGGTATCAACACCACATTCTCCTCTCAGCTGAAGTATAACAAGCTGACATTGTTTCCTCCCTAATTACTTTCCTGCATTCCTTCAACACGTAAACCCAGCAATCATTCCTTTTCAGAGATTCCAGTTTTGCTGTGCAGGCCCTTTTAAAGTGATTTTACAGAGGAAAAAAAAGAAAAGAAGGTTGAAGCTGGCCTATGAGTACAACAGATTCCTCAAAAATGTCTTTATTTTGTGGCAGAGTCTATTGTTCTGTCAGAGAACTTTACTGACTTCAAAGATTTATGCTGAACTGCAGGTGTCCTTTTTGCTTTTTGTTTGTCATGATAGGGATGCATTCTCTTTGCTAAGGAGGTTCAGTTACTATTGAGTTTATATAATATTTTTGTTTCCATTTATATTTTTTCAGCCCTTCCTTTTTTTTTTCTTTCCATTTTTTTTCCATTCCTATCTTGAAAATAAATAGGAGAACAAGTGCAGATCCAAGATTAGAGGAAAAAAAGCAGTGCTCACTATTCCACTGAAAAACTGTCTTTAGCTGAGCCCCCAGTTTGGCAACTTTGGGATGTAAATGGCAGTAGATGAAAAACTTTGGGTCCCCATGCCCTTTTCATTCCATTAAGAGCTAACATGTGTATAATTACCAAAGCAAATGTGCAGCAGGCAATCATGTAAATACCAATAAAGGTTTCTTAGTGGCAAAGCTGATTTCGTGTAAATAACTCCTCTTAATTTGTTTTAATTAAAAAAAACCTAATTACAGAGAGCACCTTTTGTTGATCAGCATGTTCAGATGAATGCTGGCATAGGTCAGCTCTAAATAAATATATAAATGAGGAAATAATCTATGCAAAGAAATTAATAAAAAAATAAAATTAAAAAAAAAGGAGAAAGAAAAAAGGAAAAAATTGTGTCAGATAAGAAAAGTTGATTTAGAATACTGGCACTGAATGAATGTTGCTGGAATCATCCCAGGCATTTAGAAAGTGAAGGATAGATGAAAATAGTTCAATTGGAAAGAAAGGAGAAAAAACCCATCAAACAAACAAACACACTCCCTTTCAAATTCCTTCTAAAAAGGATTTCAAGATAGAATGGACAAGATATTCATTAAGTGAATTTTTTTCATTTCTACTCTTATAATAATTCAAGTACTTTAAAAAAACTTTGAAAATCAAAGATTAGCAGAACTGCCACTAGTAAGGTAAAACAATATAAAATGAATAGATTAAGGAGGTTTGTTTGTTTGGGTTTTTTTCCACAACAGTTCACTTATGAAGAGATCTGAATTTTCTTTTTATTTTTAAATCTCATTATTTCCCTTCTTTCTTGAAGGTAAGATTTATGTAATCATATTGTTTTTCTCCTGCTCCAATAAACTTTTGACCTTCCAAGTGATTTTTAAGCCAAATTTGACAAAGGATTAGATATCTCAAAGCTTTGATAAAAAAAAACCCAAAATACCAAATAAAGGCAGCAAGGAAGAAGAGAGGAGACAATAATGAGCTCTGAATTTGATGTCATTGTTAAACATGAGAAAATCTACCACTGCTCTTGTGTGAATATTGCCCTTTCTTTACATACTGCAAAGGGAAGATGAAATAAAATTACCTGCTCCAAGAAATAATAAAGCTTGTATATTTATGGGGTAAGTATCACCAAGTTTTTAGGAAGGTCCATGTGGTTTTGGTGCAGCAATTTTTGATATGAGTTAATTTCTACAAAGAAATGGAACAACTTCAACAGCTCTCAGAAGCTGAAAACCTCTCAGTCCACCTCTCACACTCGCAGAGGTGAAAAGGAAATTCACAAAAGGAAAATAGAAATTTCATGTTCAAATTCTTGCTTTATTGTGACCCAAGCCAGACATTGTCCCAACCTCACCTGAGATCCCCAAGTGCCTCAGCTGCCTCAGTAGCACCAATGGGAATTTAATTGTTCAGTGAGGAGAGAAAAGTTTGAACTGTACAACACAAATTGTCTCAGTAGCTCTGCGAGTAGACATGTAAATGAAATGGTCTGAAACTGCTGACAGGATATCACCAGAGAAAACTGAGGCTTTACTTTAGTGCTAAAAAGAGGAAGTTTAGCATTTCACGAGGAGATAATTTCCTAAAAATATAACAATTCAGAATTCAGCAGTAGGTCAAGACCCACCAAAACTCGGAAAAGAAAAACAGCTGTGCATTTGCATAGCCCAGGAAAAGTTTTATTAATGAGTGAAAGAGTTTTATTTCTCATTAACCTCTTCTGATGTGATTTTTAATAAATTAAATTTATGTCCCCAAGCTGAGTTGTGCCAGTGACAGTAACTGGTGAGTGATTTCTCCTGGCCCTTATCTGGACAAATAAGCCTTTTATTATATCTTCTCTCACCTGTCCAGCTGAGGATGGGAGTGATAGAGCAGCTTTTGTGAGCACCTGGTGTCCAGTCAGTCAAAACACCACAGTCTAGAAGGCTGAAGCTGAAGTTGTGTTGTTTAAATTATTATAAGGGAAAAAAAAAAGCTTTCAATCAAGGCCACTCTTTCAGTGACAGAAGATGAAACAGTTTACTGGTTTATATCTTTTCCCCCAGATATTATTATCCTCAGCCATACATCATTCTGCTGCATTTCCACAAAAAGCCATTGATTTCAGCGTGACTTGGGAGGTAGAAGGATGTTCAGCAGAGTGATTGCTCTGGTGGAGTCGTGGGCTGTGCTCAGGAGCTGTGGGAAAACATACAACTTGTTAAACACATTATAGATTTACCCTCTTCTGTGGATATGTCACTGCCAGTGGTTTCTGAGTTCAGACAGCAGCTTCTTTTAAAGGGGTGGCCCCTGCTCTTCTACCCAAAAAAGGTTCTGGTGCACTGAGCTTTGTGTCTGTGGTCAGATGCACATACACACAATACTCCTGCATTCCTTCACCCTCAGGAAAAGAAGGGAAGCTTTCTTGTACCTCTGAGTCTTCAGTGGGAGAGACTGGGAGTTACACTGTGTTGCTTTGAGTGATCGATTGGTTTTCTCTTTGAAAATGAAGTCACACAAAAGCACAGCAGGGCAGATCCTCTGTGCTTCACAGCTCTGCTCTACCTGTAGCAGAATCCTATTTACAGCCAGCAATGGATTGAAAAGGGTTATCAGGCTGAGATCAGCACCTTCAGTGCTTACACACAGCCTGGCTTCCTGCTTGGTAGGTAGAGTACAAGTTTTCCTTGGAGGTTCAATAAGGAGGACTGAAATTGATGTCTCTGCCCCTGTGGTACCTGCTGGTATGTTCAGCTGAAAAGATAAAATATGGTTCCCTATCCTAGAAAGCAAAAGAGTAGATCCAGCTGCCCCAGATTCCAGTAGCAGCATTTTGTTTATGCAGCTGTAAAACATATTCATGTCTTTAAATGTATCCTCTGGAAGGGGAAACACCAATATTTGGAGAATACTGGGAGTGTGCTGAGGAGTTAGAGGTAAAATGGTTGCAAGCTATGCTACCCTAAAATTCAGAGTTTGTCAGGCTTTCAGCTTTGGGGAGAGGTGCTGCTCAAGGGGGGAGTGGATGATAAGGCAATGTTTTGTCTTGCTGGCAGAATTTTCCCATCAACCTTGCCCTGAATCCTTTGCAAATGTTGTGTCTTTCTAAAAACCTCGAGTTAGCAAGTGTGCTGAGAGCAGGGATGTATTGTGGGCCTCAGTGAAATGAGCCTTTTGACTACAAGGATCAGCTTTTACTTAAAATAGCATCATTGTCATTCCATAGGAGGAATAACAGCTGAGTCTCAAGAAAAATAAACAGCCATCAGCATGTTCTGCAAACAGAGATGAGAAATGTCCATTATAATCACCGTAAACATCCTGTGCAGGGATAGGGTTGCAATACAAGCAAAACAGTGTAAACGCTAAACCCCTGGTCCAGATGGAAAAAAATCAATCTCAGCTTTTCCCCATGGGTGTATTGCTGCTCTGAGTGTTGTCTCCAGGTGCCTCTCACCTTTCAGAGCTGGTTTGTGTGGGGAAAGGCAGATGAGGCCCATCATGGGCATTGAAAACCACCAGAGATGGGGTCTATCTCATCCATCTGAGCTGGCTATGGGTAAAAAGGCAGTTCTGGTTTAATGTTTTACAAATCACGCATTGTAAGGGCTGATAACCACTCACCTGCCTAAAACACTTGTTGGCATTTAGTTTGCTCTCAAGAGTAGAGAAAAAGCCAAGTGTGAATAAACCACAGAGAAAAGCGAGTTTTAGAGGGATGGAGATCAAGGGCACCTCTGAAAACATCACTGTTCTCCAGCCACTGGTATTTTTTTTGTACCATACACACCTCTAAATACATGAGATATGTCTGATGGCACAGTATTTCACTGATTGTGCGACATTTAAGCAACTGAAATGCTGCACAACCAGTGCAAATTGTGGTAGACACAAACTGAGCACAAAGTATCAATACATCCCTGAGACAAACACACTTCTGCCCCCAGGGGTTTTTCATCGACCCTAGTCATTAGATTATGTCCAAGCATAAGGGCCTTTGAGTCCAGTACCTGCACCTCAGGCTTTTACCCATTGTGAACAGGCTTTAAATAAAATCAGATTTAGTCTCCTCTGGAGTTTAAAAGGTCTTTCTCCTTTGTAGCTGATGACAGGCTGTAGCTGTCTCCCCCTTGATGGATTGAAGTTGTCTCTTTGCTGCAGTTTCTCCTGTGGGACCACTAGAGAAATCGATCTTTTCCCCAAATCCTGGTCCTTATTTGTGTCCTCTTATTGGATAACAATTACATCTGTGTCTGAGAACACACATTTCTATGTTTGATGGTGTTCATTTTTAATTTTAACTCTGGCTTGTAGCTTTCTAAATGCTGTGTGCGAACTTGCGTGTCCATGTTTAGGTTCCTTCTAATAATGTTCCCCAATTTAGGAACAAAAAGAATGGAAAACATTTTTCAGAAAACACAATTATGTTGTCATTGAATGTTATGTTATGTATGTATGTTATGTTATGTTATGTTATGTTATGTTATGTTATGTTATGTTATGTTATGTTATGTTGTTATGTTGTACAGGACAGCTATGATTCTGCTTTTGTTTTCTTCAACAAGATAAAAAAGCCCTAACCCTAAGCCCATGTTCTAAGTGCTGAAATTTAGAGAAAAAAAAAAAAGTTTCTAGATTGATGTCTTACTTATGCCTTTAAATGTAACAGAATCACTTTAAAATGAGGTGTGTAAATGGAGGGAAGAAATCATTAAACCACTTTTAAATTACTTTATTAAACCAGTGAAGATGAGTTCAGCACAGTATATGAGTTTATATACATATATACACACACAGATATATATGTATATCTCTATATCATCTATATCACTATCTATAAATATATATAATATCATGATCTTTTTGCAGACTTCCTCTACAATGAATGGGCAGAAACAAGCATTTTTAGAATGCGATTTTCCTGATCATTTTCTGCTTCAAGATGAGATGAATCATGTCTTATAAGCACTGAATTCTCCCCACGGAGAAAGGGGTATTTATATTCTCTATATAGCAAAATAAGGATGAAATATTCAAATACAGATGTCTTCATTTGGACCATGTAGAGCTAAAGAGAATCCTATTCCTGTGTGCTGCAAAACTTGGGGGAAAAAAAAATATTCCTGTAGCCATAATTGCAATTTTTTATAAATCCACGAGTGCTGCAAGGCTTGCAAATCTTTTAGGACAAGCAAAATCTCAATTTGAGTGTCAAGTCACTTATTTTATAGTCTGAATGGGAATGACACGCTCCTGAAAACCTTTCCCTCTCTGCAGCTGCTGAGCCCACCAGGAAACTTAATTGAGCTGCAGCATCTGACACGTCTGATGAGAGAAATGTGCCTCTTGCATGGTGCAAAGAACAACTCTAACACCAGCAGCACGGTGAGAGGATCAGGGATGTCTTGGCTGAGTTCAACAATAAAACATCTTGGTGTTAATTTGGATGGACAGCTTCTGCCAAGGTTCACTGTCTCAGCTCATTTTCAGGGCTTTGGGAGGGTTTCAGTAGCCCCGTCCTCAATTGATCATTTTTACTCTGTTGAAATCAATGACTCATCACCAGTTGCTCTCTGGTGATACATTACTTTTTCTCCATCTCTGGAAAAACCCATGATTTCCTCTTGTTCAAAATCACTTCAGAAAGGCTATATAATTTATCTGGTTTTATTACTCAAGAATTTTGCCTCTTTTCTTCATGGAAAAGCCATACTGGAAAAATTCTCTCCTCTCCAAGGGCTCCTTCACATCCCTCTGTGAATGTGCTCCAGACTTAAGAGAGGTTTTATAGAGAAGCCCTTTATTTAACTGAAGCATCAAACACCAGAATAAAATCAGAGAGGACAAGGGAAGCAATGAATAAACCTGTGAAGGGCTCATAGCCAAACCAACACAGGGAGGTGGGAATATCAGGATGATGGTGGCCTGGATCTGAAAGTCAATGACTGTTTGAGATTGCTCACTCCTAACCTTTGACATCTATATCTGCTTTTCTTCCCATTCTTGAAAAACTTCTGCAGCATAACAGATCAAAAAGGTATCTTTGTGTTATAAATTTAGTCCACACTCTCTCTTTCTTCAGGTTGCCTGCATTTCATAAAGGGAAACAAAAGGAAAAAAACCCCAGAACCCATCAAATTCTGTTTTGATCTTCAGGCAGAGGCTCAATTATTATTAAAATGAGGTTGGTTATAAAAAAGCAGCACACAGTATTTACACTTTTCTTTCGGCTTTGACAGACTTGTCCAATTTATACTGAAGATTAAGGACATGCATATTATCTGTCCCATCAGAAATGCTTTCCATCATATTTATTTATATGGCACTGGTAAACTAATACTGAAAGTCATTTGAACATTCATTAATAATTTTATTTACTCATCAAAAGAATTGTGATGCCAGATTTGTAATTTTAGAGATAATATTCTTGTCTAAATGCATTTACATTACGAGCTATAGAATTCCATATCTCTGTGACAACACCTCAGGTATAAGATATTTTTGGTCTGACAGCCATTTTTTTCTCTAATTTCACTCAGAACTTCCCACAGTTGTTTTAAACTACTCAGTTAGTGAGAATCTGAATAAAGGCATTTTAACAACTGTACCTAGATCAGCTTGTCACTGGTTTTTTTGAGCTATTTTAGCTATTAAACTCTAACATTTTCTCTCTGAATTGCTGTGTTTCT
Source organism: Rhadina sibilatrix (assembly GCA_013400275.1). Classification (NCBI taxonomy): domain Eukaryota; kingdom Metazoa; phylum Chordata; class Aves; order Passeriformes; family Phylloscopidae; genus Rhadina; species Rhadina sibilatrix. The sequence goes on along the minus strand of VWYO01021042.1, from coordinate 336,018 downwards.
CCTAGGCAATCTTGGTTTCTTCAATCACTTCATTCTTGCTACCTTTTGATAGCAACTGAAATGTTGTCCTACAACCCTAAAGAAAACATATCCAAGGAGGAAACCTGCAATTTTATTCTAATTTACAATAATTAATACCAAAAATCCATATCCTTCATCAAAAGAATCACAATGTGCTGATAAGACTCCAAGGGTCCAGAATCCTCTGCTGAAATAAATGTGGAAATCCTTCCTGTAAATGGTCCCTTCTTCTAATATTTCACTTCACTGGAATTGAAAATACATAAATCAGGTAGAATAGGGAGACTGAAGCCACATTCCTATTTGCTGTAGGACTCAGAAATATTTTTCCCAATGTTTATACTTAATTAATAAAACCTTTGCAGCTTTCTTTAGTAGGAAAAGAACTTTACCTTTCTTTCATCACTTTAATGAACAGCTCCAGAATAAAGATTTAGGCAAGATATGCTTTTGGTTTATTTAAAGGTGCTACCTGTTCTGTGAATGAAATCAGTGAGGGTCTCTCCCTAGACTTTTCTGGGATTAAATTCAAGGCAGACTTGCAGAATATCCCAGTGAGCACAGTGTCTGCATTCCCAGCAACTCTTTATCTGAAATCCCAGTAGGGACAGACTGGAGCACTATGTGAACACTTTTGAATAAGACAATTCTCTATCATATATTTTATCAAAATTATTTCAACTTCTAATGGCTTAAACCGGTATTGTACTTGAATCTTGCAACAGGTTTTTTTCCCTCATTCCCAGAGAAAGTCAGGAGCATGTTCCTTCTGCTCTGCTTTCATTAAAATATTTTAAAGATCTGTTATAGAGAAGAGTCACTACCTTAAGCTGGATTTGACTAATTAAGGACACCTCAAAGCACATGAGAGCATTAGGCACAATCTTACCAAATATAAATGTTTAAAATCATTGGCTTGCATTAGGAGCTTTGTGAGATTTCTGAATATGTTCCACTGTCCTGTCACACTTTTGTAAATATTCCTCTTGTTTTCATTTCAGACAGATTTGCTTCTGTATCAAGTTAAAGACTGTATTCCCACTCTCTGTTTTCTTGGGTATTTGTTCCAAACACTAATTTTTGTTTGTTTCTGATTTATTCTTAATTATTTTGAGCTTGCGGAGTGATCCACACTGACTTTGCTGTCAAGAGAATTCATTTGTGTGTGAATTTCTCACTCTCCTTTCATAAGCTTGATTTATGGCTTGCCTTTGAACCTGTTCATTTTATCTTGTACTAAATGTGAATTTGAGACAGAGCTGTACTAATTTGTCATCTTTTGATACACAAATTTTTCTCCGTGCTTCCCTCTTTTCATTCATTGTGAAATGTACAGCTTAGACTGACTAACAACTGACTGTTGGTTTCCTTTTAATATTTTTAATATTTAAAATTTACTTGGACTCTTTGAACAGCTAAAAATTTGGCCACCCTAAAGCCTTTTCCTGCCATGCACTTAGGAGTTGGACATGATGAACCTTCTGGGTCCCTTCCAGCTTGGAATACTCTGTCATAATCTGTGATAACTGGGAAAATCAATTGCTAAAAAATAATGAATACAAAGCCACCTGTTTGGCAGAGCCTTGCTTATTATATGGGAACATAAATGTAGTCAAAAGGAGATGATTGGTAATTAATTGCATTAAAGAGAAATCTGAGTCTCTAGGCTGTGATGTAAAATACTCTTTATATCCTTGTGATGGGCTGTAGAGGCAGTTCTCTTTCTAAACTGAACTTCTTTCAAGGGTGTGTTCCATTGAGTTAACCTCTGTTTTCAGCAATCCTGAGTAAATTTTTGGCATGATTTACTTTTAATTACTAATTTGGATGAGTTTTCTGTGAGGCTTCTTACTTGGCTAATAGTAAGATATGAAGTTAAGTCATAGCCACAAATGAGATTTGAACTGTAAGACAGAGCAGCCCAGAGGTTCAGATTACCTTCAATACATTTAATTTAGCAGGTTTGACAGAAGTGGTTTTGGAACAACCACTAACATTAACATTAAAGAAATAAGAGTAATTTTTTTAAAAAGGCTCATTAATATGACCCTCACCTTGTCCCACAAAAAATGTTTGCTCAGGTGTGTTGCCTCCAGAAGCTGTTTTACAGTTTGGCTTGTGGACCTAAATAATCATTAGATATACCCTGGAGAATGGAGAATTGCCAAGAAAGAGATGAGCAATGAAAAATAAAAACAGGGAGAGAAGGTTATGAAGGGAAGTCCAAAGTGAGAAATTTTCCAGGACAGAATGCAAGAGTAAAAAAGATTTAAAAAATGAAAATTAGTCATTATATCTTTGAGAGCTTTTTTGGGATAAAAAAAAGTATATGTAACAAAGATACTGAAATTGGAACAGCTTATTATTAATAATAATAATAACATTAATATTATTATTATTATTATTATTATTATTAGGATACTCTCCTGGTTTTATGTGGGACAATGTTAGTTTTCTTGTAAGTATCTGGTATATGGGCAATTCCATTATCCTGGAAACAAATCTTTCCAAATGGACTCTGAACAGGAAAGAAATATGGTTTCATTCATCTAAAAATTAGATATCATTATCAATATTGTAAAACTTTGTAGTCTACTGTAAAGCATTTCACAGAAACAGAAGTCCTTGAGAAAGGTTTGCATTGCAAGCAGATAAGCAATTAAGGAAAAAGAAATTGTTACCATAACAGCTTCTTATTGACCCTTTTACTGAACATAAGAATCAATCTCAGAAGTACCTTATATTTGAATGGTATTTTACATAGTTATAAAGTAGCCAGAGGAAGAGATACATAAAATCACTTTTCATATTTAGTTGAAAAAATCACACATTCAGCTTCTGAAAAGCTATTTTCTTTTTTTGCTGTATTTAATTACTTCTTTGCCCCTTTTAAGGCCCAGAAATATAGAGAAAAAAAAAATTAAAAGGTATTTGTTTGCAACTCCCTGGCTCTGTTCCAGATTCTTCCTTCTGTATATGAAGACAACAAGCAGATGGTCCTGCTACTGGTCAAAAAGTTATTGCAAAAGTTGTAAGGGCTTCTTGGTGAATTCTTGTGTCCTAATAGGGCTGAAGGGGGGCTTTTTAATGGTTTTAAATGGCTGGAAGAGGCAGCAGAGCTAAAGCCAGACTCAGAGCAGTGGTAGAAATTTCCTCACAGGAGCTTGTCCTTAATCCATGGGGAGATTGTGCTTGAACAGCCAGGAGAACGAGGTGCATGACCTTTGATAGGCATTGCTTGCTCATCATCAGATTGATGCCAGGTCTGTTCTTGAAAAGCATGAAACTCCCTGGTGTGTGCTCAGTAACCACGCACTGTTGTCCCACCACTGCTGAAGAATGTCTGAAAAACCCCAAAAAGTGCCCTTTCACTGACTGATTCCTGTTAAAGGGTTCAGAACTTCCAGGCAACCTTCTCTGCAGCCTGACAAGGGTGTGCTTTTGGTGCTGTGTACCCCGAGTCAGGAAAGCATTCTGTTTAATTTTGGGGTTTGCCCCGGTCTAGCACAGCAATGTTTGCCCTTTCTTTAGCTGGAATGACTGTGTTGGGTTATTCAGCTGCACCAGGGGAGCCTTTGGGGAGCAAAAATCTGTTTGTGTGTTTGGACAGAAATTTCTGCAAGGTACAGGAACAAAGCTGATGGGATCTGTCAGTGCCCAGTGGGGACACACTAAACTCATGGACAACAGCAGGATGTGAAGTTTAGTCACAGGATAAGCAAAGAGTGTCTAAACCCATCCATCTATCACTCTGACAGTCCCCTGGAGCTGCTTCCCTTCACCTTTGCTAATCACATGCAAAGGATCAGGCTGGGACAAGCAGAGAGCTGATCTTTGCTGGCCACAAATTGATGCCTTCAAGGTTTACACTGCAGTAGCTTCTGCAGAAAATCTGTTAAGCTCATTCTCAGATTCCCTTTATTGGCATGTAGTTCATTCTCTTGGATTAGCGCTCTTTCTTTCTTTCTTTCTTTCTTTCTTTCTTTCTTTCTTTCTTCTTCTTCTTCTTTTTTTTTTTTTTTTTTTCTGTTAAATCAATCATTAACACTCCATATTGAGTTTGAAGTTCATTGGGATATCCTTGCAGCCTGCACATTTTAGACATCTGGGCAACACTGATTGTGGATGGTTGAGGTGCAGATGGGGATTTCTCTTTGCCTGTTTTAGCTTTATCCTTTTTGTAATTAACATGCATCTTATGCATGTCTTGTAAGTGTGATAGGAGGGCTTCCTGTCTGTGCCAATCCTGCTGCAACAGGACCACAGTAAAGGAGGGTTTAATGGTGAGAGCAACAAGGAAAAGAGGTTCTGACCCTTCTTAAAGATTTGCTTTCATTACTGATGGTGAAAAAGGAGATGGATGGGATAAGATCAGTTTTGGAGAGGGGAAATGTTACAACAAAAGTAGTACAGGAAAGATGCAAGAAAGGCTTTTTATGCTGAAATCCTCTGTCTTGTGAAGGGTGATGCTTGTCTTTTTGTACATAAAACTTAATTTTGATGAGGAACCAGGTATCTTTGGACTGATTTATCCCTCATGAACCATATCAGGATGGTAGAAGCACATGTGTACATGCATGTTATATATTAATATTAGGTTAGTATATGAAAGAATCTGAATTCTGCTAACAGTGTGACGACACAGATTACACACTTTGTGCCGAATCTTTATTTTTTCTCTGTTGAACAAATTCCCTTTTCCTGCACTCTCAGTTCTTGATGGCAGCGCTCAAAGATGTTCTGAGCTCCTGCTTCCTTTAACTAAGAGGTGACAGATAGCATATCTCCAAGGAAGATCCAATTTAAAAGCCATGCTAGTGCAGAGTCTTCAGCTCAGTACAATATTATAATAAACTTTACTCCTTGTCTCTACTGAGAATACCAACTAGCCTTTTATTTTTACCCTCCCAAATTTATTTTTACCCTCCCAAGGTACAAAATTGGTAAGGCACATGCAAGGCTTAGGGTTGTTGTGACTTGGGTTTAGCAGTTCCATGGATCCTGCTGCTCTCTCACTCCTTTCCTGGCTGACAAATCTTTAGTCATAACAGCAGTTCTCTCTCCCCGACTATTATTTCAGAAGATGGTTTAAGAAAGCAATTAATAGCCTAAATGAGGACAATAAATGATCCCAATGGAACGGATATGCAAATTTATTTTTTTTTTTAATGCCCTGCTGAATCAGGTTTGCAGGGCTTATTTCTAACCTCAGTAGTAGAACCACAATTTTCCTGCTGCTAACCACTTTGCCTCACCAAAGAGGGTTCATTTGGGAACAACTAATGTTTTCCCAATAACCTACAAGGCTCTCCAGCTGAACATTTCTGTGCTTAGTAAATATGCTATTCAGTTGCTAAGAAGAGTAATGGATCCTTAAGTGTACATAAGAATGATTTATTGCATAATGTGAATTTACAGCCCATTACGGGAAATAATTACATTCCACTAATTACAAAACTTAATAGTCACTCCAGCCTAGGAAACAGTAGTGTGAGCAAGCAGATTTGCAGCCATGCATTCAAAAGAATGAGCTACATGAGAAGCAGTTAGCTGAAAATCAGTTGACCATTTAGCCCCAGCTCAATTCAGAGATCTAATTCATGACAAAACTTGTTTTGAATTAGCCTTTTTTTCCAATGGTCAACTTTTCTAAAAACTTGGAGGAAATGGGATCATTAAAGAGAATGGATAGAAGCATATTAAGAAAGTTCATCAGTCTTCAGATTCACCATATTTCTGATAGAGTCCCTCAGGAAGAGAGAAAACACTTTTTTGCTCATGGTGTTGGTGGGTTTTGTAATGAGTTTTAATAATTTGCTTCCCTCTCTACAGTACAGACACACTCCTGCGTCAGGTCCCGTTGTTCACACTGGGCAGACAGTGCAAGGCTTGGTTTTCTCCTTTGAGCTGGGGAAATGATGGGTAACTGCCAGAATCAATTTTGTAAATGTGCAGAACAAAGGGCAAGAAGTCTGCTTGGAGATTTCCAGCTGAAATGTAGGCAGCATGTATTTTACTCTTTGGAACCTGGTTCACCCATCAGCATCTTGACGAGGCTGCACAGGGTGGTGTGGGCTGCAGGCTCTACAAGTGAGATATGGAATTGAGGAGACAGATTTTAGGGCAGGATCTGTTAAATTAAACAGGAAAATTGCCAAGGACAATTTTAGTTTGATAGAATGGCATGTAATAGGAAGTGGAGCATGTTAATTGATATAAAGGTTTTGATGCTTAGAAAAGTGAATGTGATTCAAAAAAGAAAAGCCACCCATTATGTGGTCTGTTTAACCTTCAGAGTGACTCTTGTGGGTTTTAAGAATAACTTCTTGGCAGATTATTTGTTTTGTCCTGGACTTGAGAAAGTAAAACCATTTGTCACTGACCAAAAATGTTCCAATTTAACAAGATTCAGATAGGGTCAGCAAATTGTCAGCAAATTGTCAATCAGTGTGCAAATAGTGGAGAGTGTGTGGCAAAACTGTTGGTTTTGGATGCATGCATGTTGCAGAAGATGTTAAATGATAATACTGTCCAAAGCTGATGAATTTTCTTGGAGAATAACTTCAAGAGCACAATCAGTTGCCCAAGGGCTTATTTAAACACAACTGCAAATTTTGCTTCAATAACTTAAAAAAATCTCAACAGTGTAAAACTGGAAAAGCAATGTTTGGGCTACTAATAGATTCCAGATACATTCACAGGTTTGAAAATTATGCTTCTGATCTTATCAAGACATAGGAGAAATGTAGTCTTTTTGCAAGTATAGAACACACAAAATATTTTTATGTCTTTGTAGCCAAAGGCATTGTTTCAAAACATAAGTCCTTTGAAAAGTTTCATTGGGTTTGCAAACAGTTGATCAGGGATTAAGATCTTTGTTTTCTTCTTAAAAATACCATGAATTTAAGATTTTGCCAAAGGTGTTTGTTTTGTTTTGTTTTCCTTCCCCACATCAAACCAATATTATTTCAGAATGGAAATATATGTCATTAAATGCCATTTGGCCTCAGCTCTAGCCAAGCTAGTGGATGTAAATGGCTTCATCTTTCTCTCTCATCTGGTGCTCTCCTAACATGCTTGCCATAAAATTATCAATGAAGTAGGAATGCCAGAAATTACCTGCCTTTAATTCTTTGTTAATTAGTCCAATTCCATCAGGTCCTAGGATTTACGGCTCCTGTATGCAAAATGTATTTCTTTTCTTTTCTACCTGCTAATCCACATGCAGATGGAGATATCTGCAGTTTTCTTTCTGTGCAATTTTGGTGTTGGCTAATTATTTAAAGGAGTTTTTAAAAAATGGGAGAAGCAAAAATGATGCATAGAAACCAGGAGGGAATTCAGTTATATGATGGTATTTGCATGTCTGTTTAGGAAGTTCAAGCCTGAGGTTATATTTTCCAGTCCATACATATCCCAGGATTAAAAACACAAGGCTGAAGTTGTTCATTTTTACCTCTGTTTACAAACTGGCTGCAGCAAATTGCAATACACTTGAATAAATATGTTCAGTGCTGTTGATTTAAATAAATTCTTGCAAAACAAGGAGGTCAGATCCTGATTTTTTCTAAGCAGCTAGAGTACAAATGGTTCAGTAGTTCAGGACTACTCAGCACTTTGATATTCACATTTCCTGTAATGACAAGCAGCCTAAATGCTGTTTCTGTGTCCTTAATGGGTGACTATCACTTACATCAAGGGTTTTTGGTATAAAAAGTTTAAATAGAAAGATTGTTACTACATTAGGTAACCTTGCCACTGACTTTCTTTTCAAACTGAAAAATAGGTTTTACTCCAACTGCAGCAGAAGCTGCTCACCTCATTGATGGATGCATCCAGTCAACAGCTGGGGAATGATACAGTGAAGGACCATTCAAATGATTTAGCTGATATATGAGCACTGGCTTGAAATTTATTGCTGACAGAGAAAGGACTGACCAGGCTCTGAGGCAGCCAGGATTTAAGCTCATGGTTTGTCTGTTGTTATCATTGTAGGATGCTGTTAATGTCAGCCTGTCACTCGTGTTCTGTAGCCTTGCTACTCATGTATTTTGGAATATTTGGGCTTGGTCACATCCTGCCATTGGAACTGCAGAGATCTCATGCCTTCAATATAGTCTTTATCAGTTATGTGGACTCCTCAGCAAGGGCTTCTCTTCAGAGTCTTTAACTTAAAATCCACTTGGATTATTAGCAAATATGAAAAAAGCTTTTTATATAACATGTATCCAAAAATGGAATATTGCTGGGGTAAAGAAGGATGTATAATTTAGAAAGGATGAACGAATTGTAGAGGGGCTTGAAATTAAGCTATCCATAAATTTCTTTGCCCCAAGACCCATCCCGTAGAGTCCTGACGTATTAAACAATCAGTATATATTTCAAACTATGCTTTTTGCAAGATTCAGCAGATTTTCTTTTGCTCTTTCCTAAGGTCACAAACTCTATCCAACTGAACCCTCAGCAGAGACCTGAGCAAGATCATTGTTGGTGTTCATTCAACCTGAATTTAAGGATGGATGTGAAATTACTATCTGGTTTCATATCTGCTGCCAGGCAGGTGGCATCCTGTGCGTGTGCAGGGAACCAGCTCCCTTCACTGTGCCACGGTGATTTCAGCAGCTTTACACAGTAAAGCAGTTTCTGCAGGCAGTGCGTGCACAAATGAGGAGTGCAAAGCTTTTTTAAACTTGCTAATGCACCCAGCAGCTAACTATGAATGATGATTTGCCAGGCTAAACATTAATATGCTCCTCACCTCCTGATGAAATGCCTGATGGGGCTTTGCCAGCCAGGCAGTTGTCAATCAAACGGGGATGTGTCGGTCCCCTTTGCTTCTCAGAACGGGCTGGTCCTCTGGTGCTGCTGAATTAACATCTCTGCTGGGTTTTTCTTATAGCTCTATATGCTTTCACAGAAATATTTTCCTCTTGAATTTTGTTTAGCTGCCCTTTCTCACAGGGTGTTTTGCTCTTGCATCCTGAAATGTTTGTGCCCAAGCAATTGATTGTCTCGAAAATCCATTATTACCAGGGAGACCTCAACAGCATTCCAGCTGAAGCTGACAGGCAGATGATGGATTGCTATCATTAAACACTGATACCCATATTTTAAACAGTGCTCCAAACTTTCAAGGATTCAAAGCAGTATTCAAAGTTAGAAGAGTGGAAGACTGGAAAGATTAAAGATTTCCATGGCCCAGAACTATGGCCAGGTAATGACTAAGTCATGAATTCTCCACCAATATTTATGAAGGCTTTGGGGCTCCTTGCCTTTGACTATTCTAGAAAGTCTCAGATCCTTTTACTGTTGTGTAAAGTGTGGTTTTTATATATAACAACAGAGAAGCAACTTCTAGTCAGGTTTAAACTTGAAAGTTTCCTCCTGTTGTGCACTAAATTCTCTTATTAGCTGGGTGTTTTAATGTTATGTTGGAGTTCTAGGGTAAATATATTCTAAATAAATAACAGTAATTTCTTTAACATGAGAGAGGAATTTTAAATCATTATTTTTATAGAAGAGGAAAAAGTAGCTCTAACCCTAAATGTAGCTTTACATGAAGCACTTAAACTAGAACTCTGTGTATGACAGTGCCAGGAATTGGATCATTCCCTTATCAAGTATCCTGGTTTCTACTGAAAAAAATGTCAGCATTATATCTGGCATCAGATTTTTCATTTTCTTTTTTAACAACTGATAACCTGAGGGCTTTGAAAAGGTGTAATAATTTTAAATTTTTATTCTTCCATGGTGATCTGATACCACTTCTTGGCACTTTGTTGCTGCACTATTCCTGAGGCATTCTGCTAAACCACTGCAGCTGAATTTTGGACAGAGTAAGTTTTAATGAATGTTTATTTTAGACACAATACCAAAAGGGGAAAAATAAAAAAGGCAATTTTCTCTCAGTCTTTGAAAGAAAATCCACTAACTGGAACCTTTCTCCTTCCTGGTTTGCTGCTGAATTTAGATCTGTGCAAGTCATGATGGAACAGTCCTATTTCCAAAAGCAGAGACTCGGTGCCACTCGCCTGCCAAAGGGGCAAACAAGGCTGCTGATGTGGAACAGGAGAGTCTGTGTGCTCTGTGTGGCAGCAGCTCAGCATTTGCAGTGACACATGCCACAGTCCTGAAGAGAAAAACACCCTGCAAATCTGCCAAGGTGTTTCAGTGGATGGATCAGCACCTGCACACAGACAGCCTTCTGTGCCTGGAGAGCACCTGGGTCAGGGTGGGGCACTCAGTGGCTTTAATTGTTCAAGGATTTTCAGATTCAATCACTGGCTGAAGTTTCCCCAGTGTGGGTATAAACAACTCCTGATAACTCTGAGTAATGGGGACATTGACAGCTCTGTGTTTAGAATCCAGCAAAATCTCTGACTTTATCCTCCTGAACACACCTCATGAAAGATTTTTCATCTGTGCACCATTACCTGCTGGGCGAGACACGGTGACATCCCTCTTTGTTCCCCTGAGATCTGTTTTCCTCTTAAAAGGACATGAGGGAAGGGGGTTTGGGGCTGTGCTTTAAATGCCACACTTCATAAAGGCATCATGCTTTGATGATCTTTCTCCCAGCTCCTTTTTCAAGGAGGGGTGATCAGGCTGCTGTCAGAGAGCCCCTGTTCATCGCCAGGCGTCCCTCAGCAGGCAGCCCAGCCCTGACACCGAGGAGATAACAGCTTGCCACCTCTTCAGAGGCAGAGTCACCTTGGAGGATCTGTGCTACCTTCATTTTTCTCCCTCAGAAATGCTGTTTAGTGTACCCAAGCCTGTTATATTTTTTCTCTTTTTTTTTCTTTCTTTCTTTTTTTTCTGAGTGACGAGCAAGACGCAATTTGGTTCTGCTTACACTGCTGTCAAAAAATGGAAATGGTTTGGATGCAAATTTTAACCTTAAATTGACTTGAAACAAGATGAAACTGTACAAAAGAGGATCAGCAAACACACAAAAAGACACATAGTCTCTCTTTTTTTATAGGTGACTTCCCCATTATTATATGTGATAAAGTCATTTATTCAGACTACTTATATATTAGTAATATACAATTTATTCAGAGTAGCCATTTATTAGTAAATGCTAGCTTTCATTTATTTATTAAATTATTCCTTTTCATCTGTGACTTGCATCAAACTTCATCTGAGACTTTGACTTTAGTCAGGAAGGCCTAAAAATAGAAATCTAAATTAGCAATTAAGCTTACAGTTTAAATAGGGTCTAACATTTTTTGAAGGCATGATATTGCTGGGAGGTAAAGAAGAAAAAACAGGGAAAAACCAGCAGCTTATTCGAAAAGTGTTATTTTTAATTAATGAGTTACTTTTCCAGGGTCCGAATTATCCTGGATTATGTGACTGCTAGTTCTCACTCCTTATTTAGAGCCATACCTTTTGAGGAAAACAGTTCTGCCAATTTCTCAATACCTCAGAAAATTCTCTACTTTAAATTACTCTCTGAACTGGTTTACTTTAATGAACTGACATGGGGAAAAAAAAATTTACCTTCAAAGCAAGTCTGTCTGCCAAGAGGATGTGGCTGGAAAAAGCTGTTTTTAACTCTTCAAACAGTTTAACCTACTCACATTAAAAACCTCTGCTTTACTGGTTCCAAAATCTGGTCAGAAAATACTACCTCAATTATTTCATTTAAATTCTATAAAATGTAAAGAGTAACAGATAGAGAAGCAAAGGATTTATGAGATTTTAAATTATGCTGATACATTTCTTGGATGGCAAATTATTTTGTTTAAATTAAATTCAATTGAAGTATTAAACAAACATTATTATATTAATGTTAAATGTTTCCTTAATGAAGCTTTCCTCAGAAATAAATCCCACATTGCAGTTTCCACATCAATATTATACCTTTGCATGTGCAGTGTCTCCCAGAAACTTCATTATTTTCAGCCCAGAGGCTTCTACTTTGGGAGAATTTTGATTCTGAGGAATGACTGGTCTTCCCCATGAGAAGAAATTAGTCTGCTTAAAACAAAATGAAACAAACAAACAGAAAAAAAAAACCAAAAACAAAAACACCCCAAAGAACAGCCTATTACTCTGTTTCTTTGTTTAAACGCAATACACGTGGAGATCAAGGTGCATAAACACCATCTGAGAGGTGCTGAAGCTTTTATTAAAAATTCAGATGAACATTAACACAGAAATAAATATGATGATAATGATAATGATGATAATGATGATGATAATAGTAATAGCTGTTGGGGATGGTTTGTGCTGTACTCACTCTGCAGAGATTATTGCAATAAAACAAGGAGTTGTAGGAATTAGCTAGCTCCTCATTATTATCATTCCAATGGCTCCCCAATGTGCACTTGGAAAAAAACTCAAACACTTTGAGAAGTTAATGTGAACACACTGCTACCTTTCCCCAAAGGTTAATAATTCATCTCTGCAAGTGTGAAGTACCAGAAGGCCCTAACCTGTGCTAAACTAAGGAGTTTTACTTTAAATCTTCTTTTCTTTCCAGAAAAAACTCTTGATTAAAGCACACTGGCTAAACTGGCAGCCTACATTATCCTCCCAGCTGAGTCACTGTGGTGGGACAAGGCAGGAGGAAGAATCCTGGAGGAATTCCTCAAAGGGGAAAAATATTCAAAGTGAAAATGACAGTCAGAGAAGCAAAGTTTACAAAATAAAAGAACCAACTTTCTTTGCCAGCACTCACCACACGACTTTGGCTGCTCGCAAGAACAGTTGAGGACCTTCCTGAGTTTTTCTGCAAGCTTAATTTAGCAGCTTCTATTGTAGGTAAGGTGAAGTGCAAAGAGGTCTCATGCAAGCTGAGGAAGCTCGCTTGCATAAATTCTGCAGCTTTTATGCAGTGACATCCCTTCTGGCATTTTATCCTCATCACCCCTGAGGCCTGCAAGACACAGGACCATGAGATGTCCAAGCTCAAAATAAATGGAATAATTCAGTATCCTCAACCTTAAACATTCAAAGATCATGATTTGTCTCCCTCCACCATGCTCTCTGCGTTGTGCAAATTAAGTTTATTTTTTTTTTAAACGTGCTGATATTTTTTTTCCCAGCTAAATATGTGAGTCCCTCTATTTGCTTTCACAGAAATTCTCAGCTTGTTGATCTGAAACTTTTTTTTTTTTTTAATTAAAAAACATCAGCAGAGCATTCTCACAAGCATGTGAGAATTTCAGAAGACAGAATAGTCTTAACTACGAGACATTGCCACATCATTCCTGGAGTGACTTCTATGTATCCTCCACAATATCCTGAAACACCAAGGGGTTTACTTTGCTTTTATTTTCCCTTTGAAGCTGCAAACCTCAGGTTAATAAATGAGTCTTAGTCTGAATTCCGTGTGCCTTTCCTCATTCATGGGAATAAGGAGGAGCTGGAGATGAGCAGGATTTTGGGGCACAGTCCCTTGGCTATTTGCTGTTCAGCCTTAGGGTGGACTTTGCAAGAAAAAAAAAGCTACTTTTACCAAGAAGTTGAAACACAGGAGGAAGACTTAACCAGCTAAGCTCAGAAGGGCACAATAACAACAGAGCAGCTGGAGGTTATTAAAGGATTTATGACAAGGTTAAGTAGCATAGTAAAGGTGTTCAGCACAAATTTCTGTTTCTCCCTCATCTCTTAGGTTTCCCCTAGCCCCAGCAGCAGGCAGACAACAGGTAGAGTATTATATCTTTGCAAAGAAATCCCACAAACCAGAAAAATACGTTCAGGATGAACCAGGAGAAGAACAAGCTAATTTTCTGTAAAAGACATTCCTTCTCCTGTAAGGAGTACTGCCCACAATTTTACCAGGCTCTTACTTGGTGCACTTTGTTATAATCATTTCAAGTATATCAGAAGTATATCAGAAACTGAGGGGGGGGGGGTGGTTTGTGGGTTGTTGTTGTTGTTGTTGTTTTTTGTGTTTTTGTTTTTGGTTTGTTTTTGGTTTGGTTTGGTTTTGTCATTCTTTTGTGGAGGTTTTGTTTTGTTTTGTTTTGTTTTTGTGGGGGGGTTTTGTTTGGTTTGGTTTGGTTTGGTTTGGTTTTGATTTTATTTTGGTGGTTTGTTTGTTTGGTTTGGTTTTTTTAGAATCTGTGAGATTTAAAATGATCCAAAATTGTAAAACTAGTACCCTCAGGGTATGGGAACAAATTCAGTGTGCAATCTTCCTTTTGGTGTTGCTGAAGCCTGAAGTGCAGTCCCTTTTCTAATTAGGTGGTGTCACTTCATGTCACTCCTCAGAGCTGCACTCATTCTGAAGTATAATCAGAAGTACACAAAAAATTGGGGAATCAGGGTCAATGAAATCTGTTCAGATTCTGTTATAAATTCAAAACTAAAGAAAATTTTCAGTCTGCCGGGCAGAAAGCAGCAGAGCTGAAACAGAGCTCTGTTTACAATTCATGGAATTAATCCATAACCTCACTTGGTTTCTAAAGAAATTTGATGGCTTGAAGGCTTCTGCTCCTTCCTCTCTTCAAGTCTCCTCTGAAGAATCAAGGTATCCTTTTCTCCTCTCAGGGACTTCTCTATTGCTAGCAATTCCTATTCAAACATCTTTGATCTCCAATGCTCACTTCTTTTCCCATCCTGAAATTTCACTGAAAGAATAGAGTTGTGATCCTTTAATTTTTGGATTTTTTAGCAACGAGATACTATTTTGTACGTGCCAAAAAGCATCAAACTCCATGCCCTGAGAGGTTGGAAGTGCTAAGAAAAGAGGCAGCTCTGCAACCTCCTGGTGGAACTTGGTGAGGTCCATTCAGCTCCCACTAAAATGTGTCTGTATTAAAAGGGCTAATTACCTCTTCTAATCAAAACTGTCCCATTTCAACATCATTTGAAGCCCAGTGAAAAAAGCAGACACCTAACATGGAAAAGTCTGGCTCTGGCAGGAAGATAGAGAGGATGGACTGAGAGATCTTCACAATTTCACAAATCTGTGATTCCCTGACTCGGGGGTCCCTCTTGCTTCATCAGTTCCATTAATTTCAGCTGAATTGTTAGGATGTGGCAGTTTTTGTGCAAAATGAAATCAATGGATGTGTCTGCACTGCACAGCGCATGGTATGGAGGAGGAATCCACCAGCAATATAAAACTGTCATTTAAAAACTAAAATTTAAGAAGGGAAAGCTGCTAAATTTGTAAAATCAGGAAATATCTGCTGTACAGCAGGTTAATACTGGAGAACAAAAAACCTTGCAGTTTGTTGTTCTGGAATTACTCTTTGGAGAGAAACTACAGTTACAAAAATGGTTGTGGTAAATAGGAAAATAATTGCTGACCACCATTTTCAGGAAGGAAAATTAGGCAAGTGTATAAACAACTGTGATATTACTACAGAATTAACTGCCATATAATGTTTCCAATATACATATGTATAAATTCATGTATAGTGGTTGAGCAAGGTTATTAGCATGGCAGTTGTAGTACTGTAATCTAATGTACAATGGCTCTGTTCTATCCCTGGTTTAACTTCCAGTGGAGAACTTTA
>VWYO01021042.1:307094-320468 GCA_013400275.1 Rhadina sibilatrix | reverse complement strand
AAAAAAAAAAAAAGATACTGGTATTTTCTTTAAGAAATGCAGTATTTAGTCTCACAGATTGGGAGATTTCTTCAATATTCCAGACTACCTTATTTCATTGCATACACAATAGTTCTGTTCTTTATAGGTATGGACAGAGCAGCTGCATTTTGCTATTTCCACAGAAAGGAAAAGATAAAGAGATCAGTTTTGTCTCTAGTTTTGGCTGAGAGCTGGTTTCCAGTCTTCTTTTTTCCTTGGAACTCTTGTTCAGACTGTGCTGGGTCTTCTGCTCAAGTGAGTTTAGTGACTGCTGCAGGGTGCTGAGTTTCTGAGATTTTTGCATGAAAACCACCCAGAATGCTTGCATTGAAAAAAAAAAAAATCAAATTATTCTGTTGCAGTGATCACTATCAGGCTTAGTTACATTGCTTAGACCTAATGGTATT
This sequence comes from Rhadina sibilatrix, assembly GCA_013400275.1. Taxonomy (NCBI): domain Eukaryota; kingdom Metazoa; phylum Chordata; class Aves; order Passeriformes; family Phylloscopidae; genus Rhadina; species Rhadina sibilatrix. The sequence goes on along the minus strand of VWYO01021042.1, from coordinate 320,040 downwards.
GTCTGAGCATAGCTCAGCTGAATTGCAGGTCATAAATTCTTACTGTGCCTCATAACTTGTTTATTGATGCCTGTGTTTAAAAAAGTGATGGGGATAAATAACCCTGTAAACAACATGAAAAACAAAAAAGAAATCTTTTCTCAGATTAACAATTTTGCTGCTCTTTTTCTTAGGAAACATTTATTTTATTTGTGTTTTAAAAAAATGACTTAGAAAAATAATCCAGTAGGAACATGTAAAAAAAGAAAACTTTCCTCAGGTTACCAACTTTGCTACTCTTTTTCTTATGACACATTTATTTTGTTTGCCCATTTGTAAATCAGGATAATGACTAAAATGTGCTTTCAATTTTTTAAAGTTGCTAAAAACATGAATTTTCACCCCTGTATTTCTATCACATTTAACCTGACACAAGAATTTAAAATATTAAAGGATACATCTCTTTTGGTAGGGAAAGTTATTTGGATATTACAAACCATCTAATAACTTTTGCAATGCTTGCAAGGCGAGAATGGCATCCAATTTGAGCAGCTGTTTGGAGAAAGGTGGCAAATTTTGTCTCAGTGATATAAAATACTTTAGCACAAAGAAAAAACAGCACTAAAACTGCAAGAGAAAGAGATAAATTGAGACCTTTAATGACAGAAAAAAAAAAAAAAAAGGGAATTTTCTCTCTATTTACTTCAGGTGCTGTGTTTGACAACCCAGCCACTGGAAGATGTTCTTTCTGAGCTCATCCTTTCCTCACCTTGATTAGGGAAGTGACATATCCTGCCCTGAGTTCATAAATTTAATTTCATCTCTGTGTCAAGCACAGGCCAGATGCTTCTAATAGGAGACAATAGAGAAACATTAAATGAACCCACAGCTTTACCCTCTTAAATCTGCTTCTGTCAGGCTGCCCTGAAAAATGAAGGTGCCCTAGGTTGAACTGCTGAAGATTTTAAGGATCAGTGCAGGTTTTTTGTCCCAGTTCCATTTAGCTGAGGTCGTGGTCGTGCATCCTGCCCCAGTGTCTGCTGACAAAGCAGCATCAGCCCTCTCTTAATGAGGAGCTTTGTCCCATTTCTTTCCTTTTGGTCACCACCCCAGCAGATCCAGCAGATTATGTGAGTGCTCTCTTAATGTGACCTGCACTGGTTTAAATGCTTGACTGAAAAAAACCCAGCCTTGCTAATATTGGCTAATTTTCATTCATCAGCCTAGAGAGGAAGGGGAAGAAAGTGAGGAAGGAAATTCCCCCTTGTTCCAGAACAGGAAGCTGTACTGACCTCCAGCAATGGGCACTCCTAGAGCCCCATCTTATATGGAAATCATTCAAAATGACAAATATTAAAGTACTGCCTGCATGCATCAGTCATCACTACGTTTCCTTGGACTCTTCCCTTCCCTTCAGGTTTTAGTAATGACTGGAAAGCTTTTGAAGATGGCAAACCCCTCCTCCCCCTATTTTGGAGCTAAATTGTAGGAGAAAATGAAGAGGTGAAATGACCAAAGTGGCCTGAAGAGACAAAGATAGGTTTAAAAATGAAATTCCCAGAGGCACAGCTCAATAGCTCAACCATTCCTTGTTGCAGCATTTTTAAATTCTCCTGAATGTACAGATCCCTTCACTAGGCAACTCCTATGGAATAAACAAATGTCATTTCCACTGGCATCATAAACAAGTGTCTAGCCCAAAGAAACATAAATGACTTGACAAAAACTATTCCCTGTGTCAGGGTCAGAATTACAGTAGGAAAGTGGATATTTCACCTCAGAATTTGTAACATTATTTTTGTTCATTCCAAATTTCCTTAGACACCTGTAAATTATGATGTCATGCACACTTTAGAGAAACAAAACCAGTAATTATTTTGAACTATTTATTTTACTCTTGTAGCTGAAAAAGTCAGTTTGCATGCACTTGAAATATTTCCAGCTTTGCTCCACTTATAACACCTTCTGTTTTATTCTCACCATGGTTTTTACCATGATAGAATGCCAGTACAATTCACGGAATTAATCTGGAAACCTGTGTCTTTATTTTGTTTCAATATTGCAGCTTTGTGTTCTTTTAGTTCATCAATATTACTTCATTTCTGAAAGTATGGGGAAATATTTTTAAAGTACTATAGACACTTGTTCTTTCAGTGTGTACTATATATTAATATTTAATAGCAGGCACTGATTTTTATGACAGGAAACATTTTCCAAAAGATGCCTTTTCTACTTATCTTTAGAACTTCTTTCAAAAACAAACTGAAGTGAAAATGAAATGTATATGTGAGACACAAATTTCAGTGTAAATTTTTTTCTGATCTTTTCTGGTCCATGGTAAGTGGTTGAATTAATTTGCTTTCACATCATCATTTTGAACAATACTTTGGTATGAACAAAACTATTGTGTCTAACCCTGTGTGCTACCACATTCAAAATGCTTTCAGTGTTTACCCAATTTTGTACAGCTTTATTTTACACTGCAATTTAAAAGATAGATCATCCTTCTGCCTCACCCAAGCAGTGCATCTTTATTATCCAGAACTTTGCAAGTTCCAGTTGTTTTTCAGAGACATTTCAGTGACACTACTATAAAGCAAAAAGGGAAAAAAGGATGTTCACTCATTAACCAAGAGTCACTCTACAAATGAAATTTCTGCCTTTTAGAGTTATGTGAAAAAATAAAATCCAAGGCTGCAGAGGAAATGAAGAACTTCATCTTATTTTGGCAAACATATCACTGCATGCTCATATGAATGTTTTCATTATTATGTAGTGTAACAAAGGAACCACTGGAGAAGTCTCCTGTGCTCTACAGTTTCAGTCTGGTTTTTTCTCACTTTAGATGTTTCATAAAGCTTGAGCTATAGATTATAGAGAGCTGGTAAATGATTCAAAGCAGTTAAAGTAATTACTGCTTGTGCATCATACAATAGTTAATAACACCCAACATTAGTTTATCACCACGTATCACAAATGGTTAATCCCTTATACTTTTCACCTTCTTCTATATAAACTGCTCACATGTATTTCCTTATAAACCCTATCAGCTGATAAGTAACACACCAACTATTGGCCAGATTTTGTGTTCAAGTTTCATTTCCATTAAGTTTGATTTCTTATTTACGATAAAGAAAGCATAATTGTCCACACAGTGGACAGATACATAAGCAATATATATTTTTATTCCAGCAAGCATGGTATGTTTTATTATAGGAAGCAGAAACACAGACTTTGTACCAAAAATCAATGGACCCTTCTGTTTTGTTTTCTCAGGAAGTTATTTTACCTTCAAGCACACGGGAACTTTGCATATTCGCACAATATATATAAGGAAGGAAGCAAAGAGAAAAAAAAATCTCATTGTATCTGGGCAAAAGTCCTTTCCTGCAGCAGAGCTGCTGGAATTCCTCTGCAGCCATTTACCTTGCCTGGAGAACAGATTGGAAAAGCTGTCACCGAAGTGAACAGATGGTGCCAGTAATGACTGACACCCACTGGAGCTGTAGGAACACGGGCACCCTCATCTCCTGGCAGGCAGCTCGGATTGTCACCCACTGACACAAGCTACAAGGTGTGAACAGCACCAGACTGGGCGCCTAAAGCTGCTCCCTTCCTTTCAAACCCTTCTTTTGTGCCTCCTTTTACAGAAGTGAGGGGGAGAAGTTGGAAGGGAGTGCTGTTGATGCCTTCAACAACGATGTGACACAAAGGTAAATGCTCTAACTGGCCAATTCCTCTGCTTCTTTGTACATCTTTGAAGGCTGCCACTCCCAAACTGTCCAGAAATTATAAATCAGCATCACTGCTTCATGCCTCTGATCAACGTCGTGCTTCCAATAAACAGGAGGGCACTTAACACCCGCTGATGTTACTTGACCCATCCTCTTTACAGCTTATTTGCCTCATACTCTAAATGTCAGAGTTCCACACAGAAACCAAGCATTCAAGAAATCAGGCTTTTCATGGGAGCCTGTCAAGACCCTGCAAAGAGTGAATCCATAGAAAGCTATTCCAGATGATGCTAATGTGGAGTTTAGTTCATGCATGTCACTGAAAAAAGTGCTATTTAGTAGTTACTGAAATTGAACTTAAAGCAATGCAGTCATTTGAAAGTAGTTTAGGATGGGCATCTGCTGAGTGGAATTGACTTTAAAATGGATCCAACGAGGGTGTTTTTAAATATATTTTCTCATATCCCTCTGATATTCTGACTGACACACAGGTTCTGGCAGCCAAATAAAATCTTTTCCCCTGCCACAAGTTTGTAGAAAAGCTGAATCCTATTTTGATAAAATTAAGTTAATGATGACGTGAAAACCTATGAAAAAAAAAATAGAGTAAGTGCACTGCTTTCCATTATTAAGATACTTCTCTGGAACTATCCTATGCCTGGTTCCCCAGCCCCACTAGCAGCCTTGCTGCTTGCTATTTCAGCAAACTCACCTGTGTCAGCAGGCAGACTCACAGCTCAGCACAAGATTAGGAGCTCCTGAGGCAGAATATAGGACAGTCCCTGTGTGTGCACCTGCATCTCCTGAAGCTGTGCTGCAGTCAGGGATGAAGTGGAGTTCAAATTTTTGTGCAGCAGGAACAGAATAGGATATATCTTGACAGGACATTTGAAAATGGAGACAGGAGTTTCTTTGCTGATACCTATTTTTTCACTGTTTAATGCATTCTACTTAATAAGCACCCAGGCCAAGGACCTGTGGATTAAATCCTTCAGTATTCTTGGCTTTGTGAAATTCTGGGAAGCAGTGTAAAATTAAATACTATGAAAAGGAACACAATACTTAAGTTCTGGTTCCCATTTTTGAAAGCCATACGTGACTTCATACAGACCAATGGGATATTTCAGACATTCAGATTAATTTACTTCCATGGTGAACAACTGAAGAAGAGATGAATTTGACACTGAGGGTTTGTATCCATGCACCTAAATAACTTGTTGTCTCTATTTTGAGTAGGCACAGTGATGATATCTGCTGATTGCCAAAATAAATTGATTTGTATCACAAAAAAAGCATTGCCTGAAGCAGTGCTTATTGCAAAATAGATTTCTATAAAAACCTGCAAAACTGTTCTCCTGTCTTTCCTTTCCTTTACAATGATATTATTACACTTCAGAATTACAATCTCGTACTGTTCCTTGGTCTATAAACACTTTGTGCTATAGGAATTATTTCATGTTATTTATTTTTGTTTGACAGAACACAAGACAATTCTCAAACTATAAGAGCTTTCAAGCTACCTGAATGATATGCTACTCTGGAAAATAAATCATTCATTAATAACCCAAATAATAAAAATGGGATTTGAGAATGATCAGTCCCTTCCCTGTTTCCTTCTCTACCTACTGATAGCATGAATTAGGTTTCAGGTAGAAATAAATCTCCTTTACTTTTTTATGGTAATTGCAGAATTAAATAGGGGAAATTATGACAAAGAAATCAATTACTAAAAAAAAAAAAAAAAAAGAAAAGAAAAAGTCTTGAGTAAATTCTCATGGATATCCCTTAAATATTTAACAAAACATAAATTTGGGTTAGTAAACATTAGAAAATGCAAGGAAAAGATATATTATGCAGGTCTCATCAGTAATTCAACAGTCTTTGAGGAATAAGTAGAATTATCATTTTCCAGTTAAAATGGCACAGTAGACCAATGCAGTAACGACATAAAGGACCAAAGCAAAGAAAAATTAAGGTGTTCCTAAATATATATAATATAATAGGATATATACACAAACTGCAGGTATGATACAATGATCCTCTAAACTCTGGAGAAAGGCAAGGAATTTGGGTAACAAGGCCCTGCTGAAGATTAGATTAGATTAGATTAGACTAAATTAGATTAGATATGGTGTAAAAATGATGCTTCAGCAGTCTGAATCATCTCAGTCCTGTGCACAAAATGGGTTTGGATCAGTGAAATCCATGAGGAATCAAAGAACTTCCCCACTGAGGTGCTCATTTCTACTTGTAGCAAGCTGTGCATAGGTAAGTGAAAATTATAAGCTCTAGGTTCATAATCCCTTGAAACTAATTAAATATTCATCCTAGAAAAGATTCATTTCATGTGACAAGCCTCTGCCTGAGATGGGCCCATCCAGAGTGTTTCTCCTCTTCCCTTTGCTGTCAAGCAAAAAAGTTGGCATGTAAGGAATTTCTCCCTTTGGGTAAGATCTTCCCACCCACTGCTTTTCTCTCCACTTCTTGCCTCTGAGATTGCCAAAAGCTGACCTAGCAGGGATTCTGGGGTGGCAGGTATTAAATATGCCTCACTTTTCTCCTGGCTTTCAAGGTTTTTCTGTTCCCTGTCTGTCACCTTCACCACTGGGAGTGGTGACACAACCCTGCACTGCCATTTCCCTCCTCCCATCCCTCTCCTGATTAACATTTGGGTTTATATATGCCACTGGAAATGAGTTCACTGTGATCATTAGACCACAGTTGATCTGATGCATAGTAAATATTGCTTAGAGCTTCCTTTGTTTTAACACAGGGGTTTGATTTCTTTCATTTATTTGCCTCCAAACTTTTCACTGTGCACACGTTGTGCTCTCCTCAGTCCAGAGTTTTGAAGCACAGAGCTTTCATGTTTCATAAGAGCTTCCCGAGTTTTATTTTGAAGCTTGTTGTTTTGATAGTTCTTTATTCTGTCAGCAATGACTGTAATAGGATGGTGCTCAGGGGAGAGGGAGGTTCGTGCTACAAAAAAATCAGTATTTTTTCTGAGATCCCTTATGCTGGGGTTATGTCTGACTCTAAAAACACTTGTCTAACCACATATTCTGTCAATCATCCAAAAGAGAAGATCTATATTCAGTCTTCATTCAGTCCCTAGGAGAAACCAGACAAGACATCCCAACAAAATAAATGTTTGGAATTGGCCTGAAAAAGATAGGAAATCTGTAGATTCCAATTGTTTTTCTTCTTCTCTAGAGCTGGGCTTTCTGTGTGCAATGAGATAGATGCTTACAGTTTTTCCACTGACGTATGGAGACAGACATGGAATTATTGTGTCCCACCATCCCTTAAAAAAGGTAGAAGCATCCCAAAATGAGATTATACTGTTCCTGTAACTAAGGAATTGGGAGTAGATGGTAAAGATAAAATTGCAAAGATTACCTTTCATCATGAAATAGAAGAGGAATCACGGGTGCCCCAGAGGACAGGCAGCAAGAGTGGTTTCTCTAAAAGCTGTGGTGAAGTCACTTTTGTTTATCTTCTGTTCACTCTACACTGAGCATATCAGGCACAGGGATTTTCTGGTATCCAGTCCTACACAGTAGATGACTTCTGCAGCCAGACATACACAAGGCCAAGGTGCTCCATAGCTTGCCATTCCTAAAAATCCAGCAGAACCCCTCAGTTCTTTGTGTTTTAGCCCTTTATTATAAATCAGTACTTTATTATGTTGCCTCCATACACATGCAGGGCACCTCTTTCTTCCTAAAACACAGGTCATTTAGCAAATCTTAATTATTGATTAATGTATTCTAAAAATAAAATTTAACTATGGCAGAAAAAGAGTAACATTTCCCAGATGTTACTCTCAGGCAGCAGCTGACCCAAATCCATCCAGGATCTGAGTGACTTCAGGTTAGATGTATGAATCAGCTCCAGCTTCCTGATTGCCTGAGCTGACAAAGACTGAAATAAGGTGGGTGAAGACACTGGAGAAAGGAAATTCCTGAAGGTTGCAAACTGAAGGGAAAGGATTTATCTTGGTAAACTTTTGAAAATCAGCCTCAAAGTGGAATAACCATTACAGGAACCAGCAACAAGCACAGCAGATCACATTCCCATCATGATTTTCTCTGCACTGAGCAGGTAATACTTTAATACCTTTTTAAAGTGATCTCTGAATGGGCTTGTAGTTGCAAGAGGACACAGAAATTATTGCTTTGGTCATGTTTGACTGGGGCTGCTTTTTCCTTTATTCTTTCTGGAGGGTCTCACAGGTTTATTCTGTAAAACTGCTTTCCTTTATGGTCCTCCAGTGGAGGACTGGGGTCTTCTGCTTATTGTCCTTCTGTCTGAAAGTCTCTTCTTGAAGATTTCTCTCAATGAAAAGCATATCAATAGCTGTCATATTATTTCTACATCTGATTAATTTTGAGCCTGTAGTTATGGATCCCTGCTTTCTCACTAGAACATAAATGGCAAAATCACTGAGCTAGCAAAAGAGTGAGAAGCTGAAAGGGAGAGGAAAACAAACAAACACAAATAAAATTTCAATTGAGACAGCAGTGATCTGTAGGTTAAAAAGTAGAAATAAAGTCTGCACTTTCAAATAGTATGTTGGAATCAAAACCTCTGGACTGTCATCTATGGAGATTGTGTTGCTCAGCAATGGGCTCAGCAAATCATCCCAGTTTATCTTCACTCTGTAAGCTGAGTTGAATAAAATTTCTTTATCTTTAAAACAGATGGTGGCTTCCAACCATTTCAAACCATAAGCACAGGGTTCAGAGGCTAACCTTTTAAAATTCAGAGGTGCTAAATATGTTCTGTAAGGAATGATGGATGTTTACATGTTGATTTTCTGGGTTTTTTTTTCCATTTACATATTGACAAGGTTCAGAACACAAAATAAAGACATATTGTATATTAGCCACACTTGTTCTAGCCCCTGGCTGTCTGTGTACATGATCCCCATTTAAGGCAATCTCATTTTTCTTAGCTGCTCCTTCCTCCAGAACTTCAGGCCTGCTTTAACAGTGCTGCTAATCCCTGCCTCCTGTAAAAACAGCATCTCCCAGGAGAGTTTTAATTATGGGAAGAAGCAAATACTGCTGCTTGGCAAACTGTGCAGAGACACAGAGTGATTTTTAAAATGATTACTGGCTATATCAAGTGTTGAATAACTGCATTGCTTATCACCTAAATTACTTTTAGCTCATACTCCAGGTCATTCACAAAGTCTAAATCTAATACTGCTTTGTCTTTTGTGTCTCAAACCTGTAACTTCAAGAATGTGGTGCTTTGATTGGTCTAACTTGTCCTGCCTAGTGAAGGGAAACAGCTTCATCATAGGAGGTGAGCTTCTTAAAAAGCAAACTGATATTTTGGTTCTTACACATTCATGCCACCTTCAAACCCAAATGTCGTGATGGCATGGGCTTGCAATTAAACATTCTTAAACTGTCTAATCTCTCTGACTCCCAAAATTTTGAGTTCCCAGGCATGACCTTCATCAAGGTGAGTGTGAATGGAACATTCTTTGTCTCTGTGTACTACTCCTATCAAATATGCACAAGTTTTCTGCCTCTTAGAGATACAATACCCCACGTACCTTTCTGTGCCAGTGGAGGTCACTCAATCAGCTCTGTTTGGTCACGCTTTGAACTGAAAGAAATCACATTTTTTAGACAAAGGCTTTCTCCAATGTTTTTACATTTTGAAGAGGTAGATTCTTCTGAATTTTTTATCTTTTCACTATTTATGGTTGTTTACTTCTCCTTACCTTTTAAGAACAACCAGAAGAGAACTGTTCTAGTTTTGATTGCAGTTGGTGCCTCAAACAACAGCACTATCAGGTTTTCACAGAAAGCACCAACCAGGCATTTTTTTTCTGTGTTAAAGTTAGTTGCTAGGACAAGTTTTTATCCTTTTTTAGTGCTTTTAAACAGCAGAGAGTGATGGAGACAGACAGAAAGACTGCAAAACAGCAAAGGGCCATCTTGCCCTCCAAAGTGACCTTCAGAGGTAGATTGGATGGGTAATTTGGCTGCATGGTTTTGGGAGATTTCCTATTTGCAAGACTGCTCTGCACATCCGCAGTGTTTTATTGGTAAAAAGGATTGATAATCAGATTTGTTCTCAGAATGTGACATAACATTTGTGGGCACTGCACAATGCTGCAGTACCCTGAAAATAAAAGCTGGCAAAGAATAGGGGACTCTGGGCCTGGCTGTGGGACCTCACCCTCTGCAGTGTATTTCAGGTCTGATATCTTCCTTCCACTACACTGAGAAAATCCTGTGGGGACAGAGGAGGAAAAAAAAAAAGAAAAGAAAAAAGGTGAAAGGGATGTTTCAGGCAAGGGGGAGGGTGTGACTGCAATGATCTGTGGGTTATTCAGACCTACCAGGGTAAATTAATCTGCTTTCCCTCTGGCGTGGTGTGTAGATCCTTCTTGCCCTTCAGCTAAAGATGCAGCACGAGGTGTCCAGTGCTGGTGAGACCATCACCATCAGCCATAACGTGTAGAGAACACAGATTGGCTCAATTATGCTCAAGTTTTGGCACCAATTCAGGGACTTCTGTACCATGTGCAAACACTGAAAATGTTTGAATGCTCCACTGTGGGATGTTTGTGCTACCTCCATGCCTCCACATAAAGTACAGACATGTAAGGGTCATGGTGATTAAAGGTGGACAATCAATAATTTTGTCTAATTAGAGAGTGAAGTGACCACTGGGAGCAGGGATTAAAAGCTCCTTTTCTGTAAACTAAGAATTACAGTCACTGATTTGTATGACAGCCATGCGTGTTATTCTCTGTCATTTACCCAAATATATTTTAAAATAATCACCCTTTTCATAAGCATGTAAGGGTACACAAATTTTAACTCAAATTGCTGTAATTACATCTAATCTAGTCAAATTCATTTTTATTAAAGTTCACACTGTGAGACTAATGAACCTAAAGCACTGAAATCATTCTCATTACACACAGTTAGATCTGTTTACTGAATCTGCATTGTTTCATGCCCAGAAGGTGAAAGTAAAAACCCACACCACCAAGATGCAAAACACATCTTCTCAATCATTTCCCCTACATGAAACAGTTTAAACCAACTGTGCTCTAGCAGACAGGGGGATGTGAGCAATGTTTCCCTCACTGGGTTTTAATGGGAAAGAATGGCTGACTGATGAAGGGTGGTTTAAAGGATAATGAAGCTGGAAGGAGAAACCTCAGCTGCTGGTGGTGGGCAGGGAGATGATGCAGACAGCTGAGACACTTCTGGAATTGATGTTTCCAGAAGCTGAAGAAAAGATACAGTCATTCTAGCTGACACACAACTGTCCTTTCATATTATTTCCCCAAACCCTGTAGGCAGGGAATTATCTTCTAAAAAAAAGCACTCACAAGGTCACTCTTCCCCTGTTCATCCAATTCCCCCTCAAACATGTGCTCCCACTGGCCAACAAGAAATAAAGAGTCTGGGGAGCTACACAGCTGCATGCAGCAAGGAAAATGGGGGTATTTCCATCTGTGCTGGCCTTCACAACATAGTAAATCAATACTCTGAAGGACTGACAGATATATTACTGAGGAAAGCAAAGTAAAATCACACTTTTTTTTCCCAACACATGAGTTTCATCATGATCCCTTTGCCCAAAAGTCCAAGTAAATAGATCTTCCTGTGTGATAGTGAAGAAACCTTTTGAGGTTCAGGAAACTGCTTTACTTTTCCCTCCAAAGAAAACCAAGGTAGATAGGACTGCAGAAATGAAAATCACTGTCAAATCTCCTAAATTTCACTAGTCCCCAGGCAGGGATTACCTATTTACCTCACTTCACTTCCAGAGCTCTCTCTTGAGAAAGGAGAAAAAACAGGACTCAAAGGGACAGAATTTCCAAATAAAAGCTCCTCCACAGGTGACAAAACCTTATTTTGCCACATAATCAATGAGAAGTGTCCTGTGCTAATGACATTTCTGCACCTGGTAAAGAAAGACCACTTCTCATTCCTCCCTCTTGGTGCCTCCAATGCAATATCCAATTTTTTCATGGCTTTATATTCATGATAGAATTTTGATAGCTATCAAAATAAATTATCTCCTCACCTGCCTGAAGGGAATGGCTTTTATATATCATATTTTGTGTTGGGCAAAATACAGAATTACTTTTTTTGTCCATCAACACTGACATTGACTTTTTTTGTGGTAGTTTTTCAGTCATTTTTAGCCACTGATAATTATGGATTATCCAACACAAATCCATCAATAAAGCATTGCAGATAACTCCTCAGTAATGAGAACACATAAATTCCTCACTCAATAGGTTATGCAATCAGTTCACTGCTTAATAAAAAAACCAAACATGAGGTACTGTGAACTCTACAACAATCCATTTTAAATGGAATTTGTTAATGTTGGACGAGATCCTTGACTGCAATGAAACAACAAAGCCTCCATGAATCAATGGGCTGACTCTGAATTAAACTAGGTGATAGTCAGCCTGCAGTTCTTTGTAGGTAAAGGTTCCCTTGCTATCATGACAATCATTCCAAATTTATTTAAGAACTCTTTTTTTTCCTAAAGAAAAGTTTACTTTCTATGTTTATTTAAAATGGCAAAATATTACATCTCTATTTGCAGTACATAAAACAAGATTTTTTTTTTGCTTACATGGCTGGCATTATTCAGTTCCTCTCTATTTGGCTAGTAATGGACAAGACAATCATGGCTCTGCTAAACTGAAGACGTGGCCCTGTGATATCCCAGACAGGGAACTCTGTCACCTGTCACCTGCTTCCAACATTCCTGCTGGATTTCCTTTCCATGGAAACTGTAGTGGAGGAGAGGGTCTTCTACAGAGGCAGAAGACTGATTCCAGCTGTGGAGCTGAGAAAACTTTCAGTTTTTACAGCTTATTTTTGATCTTTATGCTGTGCTGAGCCTTTTTCCCCCTCTGCCAGTTATTGTCCTCAGCGTCACTCGACTTTACTGCACCTTTAATGACCTCATTTTGGGGAATTATGTGGCAATTTTGTAGCAGACTGCACATTTTATGTGTTACACACATTCCAGAGCTGCAAAGATATAATTTCACAAAGTCCCAAAACATGTTAAAACCATTAATCTAGGATTAATGGGTGAAAGGTGAGAAAAAAAGGAATAATTTAGTGAAGACTCTTTAATCTCTTATGTTCTGTGATTAAACCTTAGCGAGATGTTACACAGAAGAAAGATCCTGGACTGTTGTCTCTCAGTTTCTTGCCTCTAGA
>VWYO01021042.1:252812-297573 GCA_013400275.1 Rhadina sibilatrix | reverse complement strand
AAAAAAAAGAAATTCAGGTTTTTGAAAACTCTCAGGGTCAGGCCCTCTGATGTTTCCCTCTTGAGAGGGATGTTTGAGTCAGATGTCTTGAACAGGAAAGTGTTAGAAGCCTATCAACAGTAGTTCTCTAAATTACTTTCCCAGTGAGAATTATAAAATCCAGAGGGCAATTTGGACTGAATGTAGGGATGACTTGGAAATCAAATCAAAATTTAGCAATTAGTAAGCAAGGTGAATGCCTTTCCTCTCCTAATTGAAGATCAAAATTAAAAACTTGATTTTTAAGCCTGAACCCTGGCAATTGTCTAAATTGAGGCATTAAGGCATTTTCTCTGTAGGCTATTTTTCCCCCTCAGAAGCAACTCCCTAAGTCTTTTAGACCAGAATTAAAACAAGCATTTTAAGCATCTCCCAGTGAGTTGAAAAACGTTGATTTCAGGTTGTTTTTTTTTTTTCCATGAGCCTTAATTCCAGACAGCTGCTTTCAAAGCAGTGTGAGTAGGAGTCTGGTCCAGGCTAGCTGCACTCTCAGCTGCATTTGGTACACAAGGGGCTTTAGTTCCACCTATCAATAATTCTATTGAGCCTGCTCCAAAATCTGTTGCATGATGACAGAGAGCAATATTAATCTTTGTGACGATGAATGGTGTGCAGTGGTGTTTTCAGATTTGTTTATGTATCTCTAAAGCTGTGTTTTTCACATGAAAGTCACCTCAGTGACTGGGAACCCACACTGACTACAGCACTTAAAGCCATGGTGATGTTGATAAAACGTGTGGGTGCTCATTAGCTCCTTCCTGATCATGAGCCCATGCAGAAGCAGGATTTTCACACTGAATAGATGGCATAATCTGCACCACATCGTGCCAGTCACGGTTTCCAGTTTCTTTCCTGAGATGTTTTACTGTGGAGAAGAGCAAAAAAANTTTCACTCTCCCAGAAAAAAAAAAAAAAAAATTTAAAAAAAATTAAAAAAAAAAAAAAAAAAAAAAATCAAGAAATGACATTACCAGTCCTCCTTCCAGCTACACGCCAGGTTTGGAGCAGCCAGCTCAGAAAGCCTCCACACTGAGGGGAAACACAATCACATAAAAATGTACAAATTATAAAATTAAAAAAACACCAACCCAAACACTGGGTGAGAGGAGTAGAGGGTAAAATTCTGAGCTGGACATAGCTGGGTGGAGCTAATGCCAGGTTGGGGTTTGGGCTATAGACCTGCATGAGAGACCAAGAAAAGCTGTGACACCTTGCTAGAGCAAGGCCTGCAACATCCTCACAAATATTTGTGTGGAAATGTCATATTTCACTCACTTTAATGCTTAAAAAAATTCTGGCCTGAACCTCTGCTGTGTGATATTGCTGCCAGCATGGGCTCACTGGCTCTGTTTTTCATTCTTAATTGGGAAAATCCCTTGGGTATCAAGTTTGCAAAACCTTTCCTCCCCATAAAACCAGCTAAAAAATGCTTCATAATTCTCCTCTCCTGTATCACACAAAAGCAGAGCTGGAGATTCTGCTAAGTTTAATTTTCCATTGCTTTACACGCAGTGAATATGCCAATTTTTTGTTTTGTGACTGCTTGCATAGGCACAAGTCTTCCTGCTGCCTCTTGGAATCTTTCAATTTTGTTTTCTTTTGAAAGCATTCCTACAAAGAGGCTGCCTGACTGGTACTAAAATATCTCAGGCAGCTGACAATTTGATCTGCTGTGAGCACAGGCTTCTGGCCAGCTCGCAGCACAGCAGCTGTTTCTCTATTGCTCTTTACTTTGTTTTTTTTTTTTTTTTGCTTATTCAAAATGAAACCACAGACCAGGCTCTATTGGGCCACGAGGGATGACACAAAAGGTGCACTGATATCATGGGGCAGTGGGCACGGGCCTCGCATGGCAGAGGAACAAGGGGAATTTCTCTGCCTCGCTGATTTTTAGTAGACTCACACACAATAAGTACAGGACACACAAGGGCAAAAGGGAGATATTGCAATATGTGGGAATCAATAGCTGGAGCACTGAAAATAGAGTGGCAGAGAGTTATTTTGAACTCTTTTTAACAGGGGAAATGAAAAGGGAATCAGATCTGACACTGCCAGGCTGGCTGAGCATCGCTATTTTCCCATAATGATGTATTTCTTTTGGGAACACCCCCAAAAAAGAGTAATTTGCACAACCTGGTGCTACATGCTGTCTCTGGATTAAAGTTTTTCCTCTTATGTTTGGGATTTTATTAGAGTGTCCTCCCACCAACTAATGTTTTTCTTCCTTTCAGAAAGTGTCATATGTGATGCTTCAAAGATCCAGTGCTCATTCATATTAAAGTCACTTCCACACTGTTACCCAGCTTTGGTAATAAATGGGATTTGGACCATCATATTTTTCTCCCTAGTGGAAAATTACGGGCCAGGTTGCAAAGATGACAGCATCCAATTTATAGAGTTCCCTTTACAGGGTCCTTGAACCACTCCATTAATACTTATGGAAATACAAATAACTTCCAGTGTCATTGTCAGCACATCATGTTCCTATTAGCTCAGGGTAAATATTTGAACCCAGAAAGGTTGTTTGGTAAGGTTAGGCCCTTGGATGTGCTTAATGATGCATCCATGAGCTCAACATTTGCTTAGATGCATATTCAGCTGTGGGTAGAAAATATTTACTGGATTGGCACTGAATGCATTTACAAACTCAAGGTAAATAGCATGCATGTGTGTACATGTAAATGCATGCAAATAACTGCAAACATAACATGCAAATCACATCTAAAAACCTATTAATTTGCATAGTTAATAGTTTAAATAATAGTAATATGTTAATACAGTCCTTACCTACAGAAGGTTGATTTAATTGGACCAAATTTTATTCCAGAAATGTTTATTCCAAGTATTTTATGCCAAAAACAAAACAAACAAACAAACAAACAAAAACCACAAACAAACAAAAAAAAACCCACCAACACCCTATGGGAGAAAAGCTTAAAAAATGATTGGAGAGTTTTCAGGGTTGTGATGGCTGGGGAGATGTAAACGAAACAGAGCTGGTAAATAAAAAAAAAAAAAAAACAAACTTTTTTTTATTTATTTTTTTTTTAATTCAGGTTTATTGTCATAGGTGGTTCTCCAGTGCCCATATCAGTAATGCCTCATTCATAAATGGAAAACCACCTTAAATATTTGCATTTAGAAGATTTACACCTTGTAACTGCAGGCAAGATGTGACAGGTTTTAAACATTTGAGTTGTGATTTGGATTTCTGTTCTTTCAGGGTGACATTTGCACCCAGGGGAAGGATCACCATCACACATAGGGAACATCACTCTCAGTCCTGCTCAGAACCTTTTGTGACAGAATCAGACACTCCCACTGTAAATGATCCTACACATGAAGTGATAACTGAACTGCAAGGAGCATAAATTTTCTTTACTCTCAAATTCACTCACCTGGTTACCACTGAAGGCTGTGATGAAGTTTGAGTTGACTGCAGCCTCTAATGCCATCTCAAATGCTGGCAGAATATTTTGTTTGCAACAGAAAGTCTTTTAGAAGAAACTCTTCTGGCACTTTACAGAGCAAATTAGACTACTTATCTCTAAAAGCATTCCATTTAGCATGAAATACAAATAAATCTTACCAAAAAAATCAACCATAAGAATGTGCTTCAAGAGGAAGTAAGTGGTAAAAGCTTAGGAAGACACATAAAGACTCTTCAACACTTCTTTTTATTAGAAGAAAACTTGTTCTTGCATTAGGAACGTGATTTATTAAAATTTTGTTTTTAAAATTCAAACTGTGACACTTCAGGATGTTCCCCAAGGATACGTGTAATGCTATGATCAGGTTTTAAAGCTGGTGACTTCCACTCATTCTGAAAAATAATTCTGCTTTTCTTTTCTCTCTTTTTTTCTTTTTTTTTTTTTGTATTGCCAATAATAGCTCTCAATATAAGTTCTCCAGAATCCATCTCAAACAAGATGATTGTATCCTATGAGCCATGAAAAGTTGATATGGGAAAAAAAGAGACACAGGAGAAGGTATTTTATTTTTTTATATCGGCTTGGGATTTTTTTAATAAAGAGGATCACTTATTTCCCAGTACATCAAAGATGAAAATGTGCTCACTGGAAGATGATTCCGTAAGTAGAAAGTTTTACTTTAGGTTTCAACACTGCCATTTCATTTTAATCTAAAAATTTGCCTTACATTAGGCTGAGAGCCAGGAAAAAAAAAGTCTGATTTTTATCTTGCCAATGCTTCTGCCACAGTCTTTAGATTAATAAAGATTATAGTAATGGCAGAATTCCACAGCATCACTGACAAGAGATATCACTGAGTGTGCATTGCCATGGTTTCACTATGGAAGATACCAATATTGTGTGTAAAATAAGCCATTTTAATTTAAATTAAATCATTAACTTTAAGTAATTTAAATAAAAAGATTGATTATTGAATTATGGATCTCTTCTAGATACATAATATTTTTTATTATACAAGAATTTATAATACTTTGCCCTGAAATAAAGCATCAATAAGAGTGGTGAAACTGCTCTCTTGCCAGGCCTGCCTCAGTGTAATTCTGTTTTTATTTCCAAACTGCTCATTTGCAAGGCAGAGACGAAAGGAATGCAGTCATGTTCAAATGTCAGCACAGCAATATGCTGGTGACCCAGCACAGGGTAGGACTAAATTTCATGCTTCCCTGAATTGCAAATAATGTACAGAGCTATCACACCACTGGTTTAATTCCTATTAAATTGGCAGGCATTTGACCCAGAAATTTGCCATTTAGCACGTGAAAAAAAATAAATTCCTTCATTACAGGATCTCATAGAGGATTTTTTTTTTTTTTTTGCATTTCTCCCAAACAATCAAATGATGCAGAAAGTTGTAAGTTTTAAATGGAGAGTTTTATTGTACTTGTTCTATCTGAGATTTTTCATCGCAGGACTCATGTTGCACATTGTAGGTGCATTATATACATGCAAAAATGGCATTGCAGTGATCTGCTTTGGAGTGGGTTTAAAGAAGCACTTTTCCCTGTTCCTCCCCCCAAAAAAATCAAACAGAAAAATCCAAAAATTTGATATTTTGTGAAGAAAAACACCACCTTACTGCTATTGCAAACTCAGTAGTCTAAGCAGGTCAGACTAACACTGGGGATAAGTTTTCAAAACTTAGTAATTTGTGTACAAATGTTCAGCCTATCTTTGTTTAAGTACCCATCAGCACAGAGCTATGTCTAGCACATTGCTCAAATGCATTAATGTTCTAAGAGGTTGTGGAATTCTCTCCAGACCCTTCCCTTTGTTTGGCAAGATCAACAAAATTTAGGTCACCCTTGAGACACCTGAGGATGTTTTCTCTTAGATATCTCAAAGGGTGGAGACTCAACATTTTCCCTAGGCAAGCTATTCTGGTTTTTTCATTATTTTTACCACTGGAAAGCATTTTGTTCTTTCTCCTGAATGCCTGAATCTCCCTTGTCACCGTTTACTTTTGTTCTGCCTCCCACGATTACAGAGAAGGGTCTTTTGTCTCCTTTCTAACAGCACTTTTTACCTGTAGAAAACAAAATTGAATGGTCTGATGTTTCAGAAGTGCCAACAATCCACTCTTCTCACTGGAGTCAGGGGAGTCTGAAAGTGGTTTTACTGTTTACCTCAAGCCACTTTATTGAATGGCCTAATTAGAACTTTGGACTTTAACAATTTAAAAAGTTCATCCAAACCACTCCTGCATAGCGGCATAAACTCGCTAACAAAAGCCCTGAAAGTTTCAAAGTGTTCTTCAGTTTCACTCAACAACAAGATGAGTCCCTAAATGCACCCTGAAACACAGAAGGACTACAGAGATACTTTTTAAAAGCCCCACAGGGCTGTCATTCTCTAAGAAAGCAAGCTAGGGAAAAAGAAATTCGCCAAAGCTTTGCTGGTACTACGAAAACCCTGAGAATTGCCATAGCATAGGTCTGTGCAAGGACCAGTCTAAAGCAGCACCTTGGTTGTGTCCAGCAGCCAGTGCAGCAAAACTATTTAAGATGAATTAAACCCAAAGATGAATTTTTGAAATTAAAAATGCAAAGAAACCACCCCAAAACATTTTCTTATTCTTCTTTACTTAACACAGAACAGCCAAGACCAGGAAAGGAATCCATTCACTGCAGGTCAATGGAAAAACAATCAGGAAGCATTAAAATCCCACAATTGCTGCTGCTCCATAGCCTTTTCTCTTTCAACCTGGACAAAATTCCTCATGGGTCTGTTTGTCCCAACACTCTAAGGCAAATGATCATTTTAATGAAGTTGTAGCTTCCTTCTGTATGCTCTGAGTGCTCACACGCTTGCCAAGCATCAAGAAAGCTCCCACTTGTTTTGAGCACTCTTTAAATCAAAAATGAGTAACATGATAAGTAGATGAGAGGTTTTTATTTTTATGTTATTTTTTGTTTCATATCAGGTTTGGAAGCAAATTCACGCTCCCAAGGGTGTCTCAGGAGGAGCTAGAGGAAGAAAACAAAATACCCACTGTGTTTTAGTGGCAATATCCAGGACAAATAGAGTAAAACATGTCACAAATATGTGTTAAAGGAGTGGCCACTGCAGCAAGTGCCAGGAGGGTTAATAGCTGTGCCACTTTCACCCTGGCTGCACATTGTCACCAGTGCCCTTCTGAGAGCACCTCAGAAGTCACTGAGAGCTGCAAATTCAATTAGAGCAATATTTTACAACAAGATTACATTTTTGGAGGCTGGAGTATTGTAAACTTTTTATTCCACCATAAAGCATTTTAAAATTAAGTAATCAGGGCTCAGAACTCTAAAATAAGTGCCTTCTGCATGTATTTAATTACATGTGGTGCAACACTGATTAAAATTTAGGAGGCAGAAGGGAAGGGTGCCTGCCTGCAGCAATTGCATGTGGGATAAAAGCAGTTTAATACCAGTCAAATTTCACATCAATGACTTTGCAAAAATTCATGGAAAACTGCTGGAGCAAGTAGTTATTACTGCTATTACAGTGCAACATTAAATAGTGGTCAAGGTAAAGAAACTTTTGACATAAAAATAATCTGTATAATATGGGCCAACAGGGTTTCATTCAGCTGTACAGAATAGGGTGATAGAATGAAATCTCTCAGAACTGGCTATCGTTTATTAGCAGATAAATGTCCCAAAAAGTATTGAAGTAAATAGTAGGCTAAGTCAAATAATACATATTTTCTTAGGGCTTCTATTGGTTTGTCATGCTGAACTGATGGTGGTTTGTGTTCTCTGCAGAAAGCAGTTTAGTGTGTTAAAGGATACAGAATTAAATTCAAATTTATGGGCTGAACTTTACCTGCATGAAGCACAATTGATCACACCACCTTTGTCAGGCCAAGACTGCAGGAAGACTTGTCCAACAAGCAAGAGTTCATACCAGGAAGGACAGAAGCTCCATGGAAATTCTGATCAACTCCAAGAAATGGCAAATCTGCCAAAAACAGTTCTGATCTGACAAAAAAGGCTCCTCACTGCAGACGGTTCTGCTGGTGGGGCCAAAGTGTAAGTCTATAATGAAGGTAAGGACTGGTAGAGTGAAGCTCCTGAGCTTCATGCCACCCCAGTTTGATGGATTCAATATAAAATAGACACTTCCATTATTCAACAGAGGGATAAAACTTTGCTGCTCCCAAAGCACAGACAGTCCATCAATGCTCCTGTTTCCTGGAAGCACCAGCCTCACTTAACACAGGGTAATTGCACGTTATAAAACCACAGATGGGCCTCCAGTGGAGTAATCTGAGAACAATTTTCCAGTAACATGAGAATAATTCTTCCCGCTCTGTCTTGTGCTAATGGTTGTAGGCCACAGTGGTGTGGGTGCTCAGCTATGGCTGCTTCATGGGCCAGCATTGTCCAACAAGAGCACCAGGTTGGTCAGAGATCTCCAGGAAAAAAAAAATTCCATAGTTTACAACGTTTTCCCCCTCTTTCCTCCCTTTTGCCTGCTTTCGTAAGTGCTTTGAAAAAAGTAAAGAGGGTGTAGTTGCTGTCAAGGAATGTTAATGTTTCAGTTTTCCATTTTTCTCTGTTGTATAGAACACAGGTTTCAGGTGGGTCTGTTAAGCAGGGCTCCAATAGGCACACCACAATTTATACACTTTTTCTCCCTTTTCTTGAAGCGTGTGGGCGTGAGCCCTGAAAAGGCCAAAACTGCTCTGAAAATGATATTTTGTGGCCTCTTAAGCTACAGCTCTTCCCAAAAATGAAAAAAAAAAAAAAAAAAAAAAAAAAAAAAAAAAAAAAANAAAAAAAAAAAAAAAAAAAAAAAAAAAAAAAAAAAAAAAAAAAAAAAAAAAAAAAAAAAAAAAAAGAATGTCGAAGAGTATCTGATTTGCAGTTATCAAGATGCCAAGGTCAATTTGAAGTGGAGAACTCCAAGTTTTAATCCCGTGTATTCTCGAAATCACTATTAAGTCATGAAGTAGAAACCCTTTGCTTGTCATAAGGGCAGGATTAGATTTTAACTCACCTGTCCTAGATCCTCATTGCCTCCCAGAGGTCAGAAGCCAGATTTTCCACAAAATGCCAACCTAATATTTTCTTTTATATCCAGCACTTTTTTCAGCACTCTTGCACTCTTGTTTGGTGCAGACAGTTTAGTATTCGACACCCAGAGCCATAAAAGAACAAACTTCCTCAAAGAGCAAAGCTCCTCTGGTAAGGCTCTCCCTGAGCTGCGTGGTCCTAAGGCCACAAATTCTAATTTGGCTCCCCAGGGTGCTTAAGAGTGGCTTTATAGAAAGATACAGCAGTACCTCTCTTCAGGCTCCCTCCAAACCCCACCTTTGTTTCCTCATGCAGCACCAACAGCAGTTCTCACACCTTTAGGACATCACCTGGAAAACATTTAGGCTTAACCTGTAAATCTGTGATGAAGTTCTCAACCTCTGCTGTGCTCTCAAGAGCACAAGAACATTGGCTGTCTCTGGTGTGACATGGTCACAAAATATAAACTCAGATAGCTGCCACCAAAGAATTTATTCTGCTTTCAACAGGCAAAGCACAGTCTTAGGAAAGACTAACAGAGTATAGAAATGGTAGCATTTGTAGCAGATCTGGACTGAAACAAATTTGAGGTTAACAAGTGAAAAAACTGATGGAAATGGGATATGACTACATTGGTTCCCCTATATATTTTATTTCCCTGCAGTAGAATGTGCATTCAAAATATGTTAGATATCTCCCTGAAAGGATTACACTGTGGAGGAAAAAGAATTAATTTACGATAAATGAATCACATTGTAAGGTATGTCTTTTAAAATCTCACTCTAACAAGTAAATGTGCTACAATCAGCTCCCTACTTAATTCTTAATAGACAGTAGGAATTCCATATTGGAATCAAACATTTGACTCAATTTTACTGCTGTCAGAAAACATAAAACACCTTCCCATGGGCTCTTCTGAAATAAAAATCAACAGTAGAAGGAAGTTTACTGCATTTTTCCGTGGCATGAAGAAATAGCACGTGTTTCTTCATGGGAATTGTGAAATGCAAATGTGTGAGCAATATTATTTGTACTCGTAGCTCAAGCCTTATATGCCAGCTCCTCTTACTATTTAGTATGCTTTCATTATTTCCCCTTTATCACTACAACCTTGCCTTCAGGAACTGAAAGCAGAGAAAATACATTTCCTGTTCTTCTGTTCTTGAAGGCTGCTCATTTGGTCGATTTTCACCAGGACACAGCAACCAGGAGTAGATAGGGTGGAGCAAGCATCTCTCAATCACATTTCTTGCTTGCACAGTGCTCTAAGCATGGTAGAGAAATCCTTTATTTTCTCAAGTCTTGAAGTATTGGCATTTGTCACCTTGAATGATACTTTTCTCATTGCCCAGTGCAGAGGAAAATGTTCTGGTTTTTTTTCTCCTGCAAAGGCAACATGCCTTCAAATCACAGGAAGCACAAACAACATGAAAGTCTTCCTTCCCTTTTAAACACATGGTGCATGTGGTTGTCCAGAAATACGGATTTTGGAAGTGGCAGAAATGCAGAAACTTGATTACAAGGCAGGAATAATGGGGATTATTCAGCATCATGTAGCACATTATTCAGTTATTTCTTCAAAAGCATAAAATCCTGGAAAAAGCCTCAGGAAAAGGCACGTTGGGAAACCTCAATAGAGCTCACCATGTAGGAGAAGAGGATCATACTGGGTAAAAATGCATCTGTGGGCAGATTTGCCTTCATAATAGCAGGGAGCACTTCTGAAAGCATAATTGGGACCTGAGAGATGCAATAAGCCTTGCACTGCTACTGCATGCAGGGACCAGTTCCACTCATTGTGCACAGCTTGATCACAGCAGCGTGGAGAGGAACTTCTTTGCAGCTTAATATGGATCTCCCAGCAAATCTGTAGCAGCAAAATGCTGTTTTCTCTTTAAAGGAAGGCAGTTCAAAGAAATGACTCAGAAAACAGACAGAGCAGCCCACCTGGAGAAAGGCTTTTGCTGCCCTTGCTGCAGAACAAGGTCACAGACAAGCAAAACTGCAGGGCCTTTCTGCACCTCTCATTGATCTCTAAAATGCACCCTGAGACTTAAAAATAGATCCCAACAGAAAGAGGGGGTTTGCACTGTTTTTTCCACCTTAGAAGGCACGGTTGGACTAAAGGCTCTGGAATAAATATACTGTGGTGTGTTAATTAAATTTAAATGTACTCAGAGAAGGGGACAGGATCACACAGAAATCTGCACTCCTGTGCTTTTATGGGTGGATTTTTATTTTTTTTGTTTGCTTGTTTATCTTACACATTCCACTATTCAGCATGTTTTATAAGGGTTTTTATTATACATATTATTATATGTATAGTCTTATAAATGATCTTAGTACAAAGGCTATTAGAACATTCCTTCCTGTGTATTTGCTCACAAAATGATGGCATGGAAAAAACTGAGGGAAAACCCCCAAACTTTCCTGGCTCCACTAGAGTCCAGAAGCTTATTTTATAACATCTTTAACAAACACAGAAAATTGGGACATGAGAAGGAGGGACAGTTATGAGAAAGAAAAATAAATTTCTTGTACATGGGAGCAGAAGTTACCAAAGCACAGAACATCCCACTGAAATACACAATGGTTACAGGGGAAATCTCTTCAGTTCATGTGGTTTAAATCAAATCAAGATCAGAGGTTTTAATGACTTATTAACAGCTCATAAATAACTGGCAATCTGTGACCTGGATACTCAGGGTCTATACCAGCAGTAGAAGAGATTCAGCACAGCACTGGGCACTTGTAAAGTGTTAACAAGCACATGCAGATGCTCCACACCTTCCACCTCCAAGGCACACAAACCCCAAAGCCCTCCCCAGACACCTGGCCCCAAACCCGCTCCACGGTGCTTTGAGGCTCCTTCTCAAGTTGGCTCCAGATTTTTTCCAAAGTTTCTTTTTAATCCCCAGTTAATTACTCTTTATTCAAGCTGATGGTCATATTCCTCAGTTTCTCCACCAGTTTTGGGCAGCTTTTGGGGTGTTTGGGTCCCTGGGTTTCTGATCACTTCTCTGGGTTTGCAGCTCATGTTTATCCAGGCCATCTGATCAAAAGGAGGGGTAGTGCAGGGTGGGCACTGCAGCTCCCCCCTCATGGGTTCCAAAGAGAGGAAGTGACAAATTTTCAGGAGCAGCATGTCACCCTTTAGCCCATGGAAGACAATTTTGACATTGCAGTCCAGCTCAACTCAGCAGCAGCACCTCAGCTTTCCATTTGTATCAATCAAAGGCCCTCTTAAACAGTCAAACTCTTGACAATTAGGCTCAGGCAGCCATCTCAAAAGCCACACTGTGTAATTTGTTCCAAAAAGCATTTTCTGTGCACCAGAATGAGCAGCAATCCTGAGAGCTTTATATATATAACCTCATATAGTGGCAGCTACAGACATGTTAATCATTTACATTCTGGTAACAAAAATGTGAGTTAAACTGGAAATGTGAAAAAAAAATAAATGACTTAATGACACAAATTATTACTTTTACAATTAGATTTTGAATCTTCTATTAGGTCTATTCCTTAAAAGTTTAGTGCATTTTTGAAATTACTTTGGTGGGGAAGGAAATGTATGCAGTTTATTTATTAAAGGATTTTTTACACCAGTCACTTCATACTGCAGTAGTCAAAACATCTCACCTAGATGCATTTCTCAAGAATTTTATTTTTGTTAAAAATTTAGATTGTGCTGAAATTTATTGTAAAATCCCTCACAATAGCCATTGTTTACATCTCAAAATAACAGCTGTCTTTCTAATGTTCAAAGTCAAGCCAGATTGTAGATTGGGGATTTTTTAAAGATTTAGCTGATTCTATACATTTTATGATTTTCAGGTTTTGTTTTAAGAAAAATTATTATAAATTTTTATAAATTTTAATGTAACCAAATGACAGCTCTCACAAAATTTGCATTAGAGATGCTGGGGGTTTTGGCCCTCATTCTCTTGAAGTTGCACGCTCAGGTTCAGCCAGATATTCACCATAATTAAAGAATAAAGCAGAGATTGGGTGCTTTTTTTCTCACTCCTCATTTGTGGCACACTGCAATCATTCAACAAAACCAAGGTACTGCTTTTTCTGCCCACCTGGAAGTGGTTATAGCATCATGACCTAAATAGTCTCAAAAGCCCCAGTAATATTTACCTCTACTTTATCCTGGCTTTTTTCAAGGTGTCATGGGCTCATACACTCTTACTTCCAAACCAACAGAATAAAACAGATAAGTGTAAGGTAACTAATTATTGGGGAACCAGAGCCTCACTGTATTTCTCTTTGCTCTCACTAGTTTTATTAAAGTGTTATTTTTCCCCTATAAAACAGCCAGAGAGACTGGGTCATCCCTGAAATTCAGGCTTATACACCTGATAAAAGGAGAAAAAGCTACACATAGGACCTTGCTTCTACTCACAACATTAATATTTATGCATGCACTTAATTCTCCTCACCTGAGTGCAATTAAGGACTTGCACACGCCTTTGCAGAACTGGGGCCAAAATAATTACAGTTTACACAAGCCTGTGACAGGGAAATATTTCATTACCACAATTAATCCTTTAGAGCATTACGAAATGGCCAATTTCTCAGAATAAAGCAGAATATTTGTTGCTAATCAAACATAAAGTTTATGTAATAGTAATAGATGACATTTAATAGCACAGAAATATATAATATTTAACAGCTCCATAATCCATGGTAATTTTTATTTCACTAATATTTATTGCAAATGGGAGAGAAAGAATGAGAAAGCCTTCCCTTATAGTATCGGAGACACTTGGGTTACATTTTTACATTAGGTGGCACTAATTCCCTATTAACTGGAATTAATGTAATATGCAAAAACCACTTCAATTTCATAGTGTTAATGTATAACTTTAGAGCTGTTACACTTACAAACCATATAGTACAGCACTAAATGCAGGCTTGTCTGTACCTTACACAAGTTGTAATAACCTTCAGATGTTCCTCAGCACCAAACAAGTCAGATCACGTTTTGAGGTGCTGGACAATTTCAGAACCCTGGACCAGTCTCTGGTGTCCAGCACGTGTTCCTGTCAGCTGCCATCATAAGGAATTGGTGTTAAATCAGATAATTAAACAGTCTTCAGGGGGATATATACCATTGCCAAGAGAACTGATTGTTTGCATTTGATTAGAAAGGAGCGGGTTTTTTAGGTACCAAAATTTCCTATTAATTAAAAAGATACAAAATGATGTAGAGAGCAGAGGCACACAAACAGCGGGTCAGACATAAAACCTCAGCATGCTTTACTACAGACTTTGCAGGTTTATGGTCCAGTTGCCTTTTTCAGTGCAGCACACACCCTGCCAAGCCCAGTCTCAGAGCCTGAGGAGCCACAGCAAATCTGTTGATCCCAAAGAGGTCAGGCTGGGCTGGGAGGAAGGAGGAAGCAAGAGACAATTGTGTAAAAATAGGCAGGAGGAGATGCCCACATGTAATGCAATACAGGCAAAATGAACCCTTGTGGGACCAGCTCTGACCCTGAGTACATAAAATGTCACCTTAGTGTGGTCTCCCTTGTGCCAGGAGCAGCTCAGGCCCGTTGTGTTCCTGGCAAGCTCCCAGAGAAAAGCCCAGACTGGACACAGTGGAGAGCAGTGGGCATAAAACCAGGAAAAGGAGCACTGAGCTCCAAGCAGTGCAGGTTTGAGTACAAACACCCCTTTTTCCTTGTAAAGATTTCTGTAAAGCAGCCGTGATTGAAAAAGGCCCTATTTGTGTCCACTGTTCCAGGCAGCTTTAAGGAACTCAATCCTGTTACAGACTCTCTGCTCTCCCCTGTTTAAATACACACACCTACACACATGTGTAGGCAATGCTGCTTTTCCACCATGCCCAGAACACAGGGGGACAGCAGATGACACAGGAGGAACACAGGAGATGGAGCTTTTTAACCCCATTCCTTATGATGCCTTGGGAAGGCTGACCTGGAACAGAGACTGGACAGGGCTAGAGAATAAAGCAGGGATTTATTGAAAGGCCTCCAGGACACACCTTGGGCAGGACAGGGCCTGGCCAGGGCTGCACCCAAGGGGGACTAAGAACGGTCACAAAATGACTGAGTGGTCATGAGGCCTCACTTTTATAAGTTTTGGTCCATTTGCACATTGGGGTTTAATTGTCCATTTACACCTCTAGGTTGTGAGGTCTCATCCTTCTTGTTCCTCCCTTCAGCCACCCTTGTTTGTGCTGTTGGGCCTGAAAGTTGTCCTTGGTCTGCAGCAGGAAAAGGATTTGTTTTGTCTCCCTGCTCTGTGAAGGGAGCTGACTGGCACTTAATGTGAGGCTCAGAACTGCACCCCTGGGCAGCACAGAATCTGAAACACATGAAAGCTCAAGCTTAAGGCATCACTTAAGTGTGTCACCTGCTCAGGGTTCAGAGGAGTCAGCTGGGCCCAGCATTTCCCAGTTACATTCCCATTATCCGCCTTGTACCCTCCGTGGCTCCGGGATGTTCTGTTCCAGTGTCTGCTGTTGATAGCTGCCGGGTTAATTGCTCAGGAGAGCCACGAGCCCTCCTTGCCAGCACCAATAACTGGCACAGCAGTGGGGGAGGCTTTTCAAAGGAAAGCCCTTTAATGGATTCGTGACTCAGGAGCGAGAAGCCTCCAGAAGGAGCAGCGAATTAACAGTTGATACAGATCAGGGGGAAAATGGCTTTTCTGGAAGGTGGAGGCGCATCTCAGAGAATGTGCAGAATTAATTAGAAGTTAGAAATATGAGGAAGGCAAGAGAATGTGGATTTTCTTTTTATCAAGATCCATGCAAATGTAATCCTAAAAAAAAAAAATAGAAAAAATCATCAAGGTAAATATCTTTATTTCATTTCAACATTTAAAAGCATGTGTGATTAATATATTGTTAGGTTAACTACAATTTTGCTCAGTTTTACAGAGCAAGGAACATCCCCCAGACAAGCCTAGCTCTCTGCTGGAGGTAGTAGTTGGACTACATGGATATGTTCCACAGAATTTCCTTCTTTTCTCTTAATATTTTAATAATTTTCTTATCAATTGCCTATGTGATTTCAAGGAGTATTTAATTTGCTGATGGGTAGACA
This sequence comes from Rhadina sibilatrix, assembly GCA_013400275.1. Taxonomy (NCBI): domain Eukaryota; kingdom Metazoa; phylum Chordata; class Aves; order Passeriformes; family Phylloscopidae; genus Rhadina; species Rhadina sibilatrix. Next base: position 281,967 of record VWYO01021042.1, on the reverse strand, counting down.
GATCTTTTTATAGTCTATTAGAAACTCTGTAGGGGACAGCTACATTTGCAGAGTTAGATTTGTTTTAGATCTGCAGTGATTTGCATCTTAAACTTCCAAGCCAGAAAGAAAATTACCTAGCATTATTTCCAGAAAAACTTATAAAAAACAAGTATGTTCAACAGTTTTCCAAGAATTTCCTGTGTGATTTGTGAGAATTTTCTGGTAACATTAGTTGTAAGATGTTGTGTGACCACAACAGTAATAGCAGGATCTCCTCCCAAACTCATACAGATTTAAGCAAGGTTATTGTAGGAAATTAAGGGAGTGCAATGCAGAGTGAAGAATAAAACCAACATTTTGTTTTTTTAATGCTTGGAGACGGGAAGTATTTAATGTAAGATAACCAGTTCTACCTGAGGATTGGTATTGATTTTTGCCTTTATAGGCTTGGTCAACCTAAACCTTGCACTCTTTATGTGAAACTCACTTGTGTTGGAGTCTAGTGGGAGCAAAGTCCAAATCAAATCACTTTTTCTTGTTTTGTGCTTTACTACCATTTAAAAATTAATGTCTGTACTGAAATGCCAAACAAAAAAGAGGTGGTTTATTTTCACAGTTAGTATTTTTAAGTGAGCTGTTTATTGTCATGGAAATGACTTCGTGTGGCTGGCCTAAGGGGAAAAAAAAAAAAAAAAGATTGGGGCAGATTGGGAGGGGGCTGTGACAAGATATTCTATTCACAGCTCTTTGCAAATTAAGGTTAAACCTAAGCCAAAAGCCCAGATCTGAAATTTAGGTCATCTTTAAATTCCAGAGCTTTGAAGAATAGCTAAAAATTCCTATATAAATCATCTTAAACTCTCCTTAGGATGTTATAGAACCCTGCTGATCCATCCAGGTGAAATCTTACCAAGAGTGTGAGAAAGGCACCTGAACCCTGAGGTGCCTGTGGCTGCTGAGCCAAGCAAGAATTTCAGCAGTGGAACATTCCCAGCCCCACAGCTGTGGGAACACCACTTTGGAAGCTGTTGGGTGCACTTCCTGCAGCTTTTGTGGTGTTTAATTTGCAATAAAAAGGAAGAGGAACGGGGATTCAGCTGAGCCTTTCTGCAGCCGTAACATTAACAAATGTTTAGAATAAAGTCTACTGTGTTAAAAAGCAGAAAATATTTCAGAATCAATGGAAAAGCAACGATGTCCCTTTCAATTTTCTTGCTCTTCATTTTTGCTGGAAAGCAGAAAAGTAGATCATTGCAATGATTAAGACACTGGCCCTCGACTCACACTCAATTCCCTGCTCCTGCATGCTTTTCTCACCATTTAAGCAGCAGAAAGGGCACAGAAGTGGATGATAATGTACTGGCAAAGTGACATTAAGGAAAATTAGATTTCTGTATAGTGGGAAAAGTGAGTATGAAAAGCACTTGTAGTGACTGGCCGTTTTGCACTCACAGCTGGGGTGATGTCTGGTGATCTTTCAGAGTGGAATGAAGCCCTGTATAGAGAAATATTCAGCATTTCTGCATCCACACTTCATGATTGCTGTCCTCAGGAATGAGGATCATGGAATACCTCCTACATGATCCACTTGTGCCCTAAAACACAAATTCTTAGGTTGCCCTGTCCTAATACCTGCACTGCTGAGCCTTCAGGGTGCCTGGAAGAGCTGTCCTCAGCAAGTGGGGACTGGCTGTGATTCAAAGTCTTTTCCTACTTAACTCTACAAGAAGAGAGGATGGGACAGAGGAAGAACCCAGTATTGCATACACAAAAGACAGTATTACACTTGAATCACTGCTGCTGATCTAAAAACATAGACCCTCAAGGGTCAAAACTGGACCTCAAACTGGACCCAAATTTCATGTTGTAATTGTGCTGAAAACAAGCTGGAATCTGAATGTCATTCCAGATGTGAAAATTCTTTTTGCTGGAGAGGTGACAATATATTATTATCTTTATTATGAAAATACTCAGTGGTATATATTGCTCTAGAAGGCAGGAAAAGCATTTTGAGATCCCAAAGCAAACACAATATTTGCTTTTCTTCTGTTATCTGATCTCTTTCCCTCCCCTTTGATGTGTCATTTCTCTCTTTTCTTATTTCTGGCCTCTCTCCTCCTTACACTGACCAAGTGATGGAAGTTAATGAGACAAGGGAAGGTCTCTGGCCTCCCTTAATGTTGTCAGGCCACTGCAGACCTGCCCCAGTGCCCTCCTGTGCTGGCAGCTCTGATGCTTTGTGAGGGGGATGTTGTGCTAAAAAGGTCTGTCCTGCTGCATTAAAATGCAGTGTCCAGTTCACCTTTGGATTCCCAGCAGTGCTGATCTCACAGCAGCATCTGAACCAGCCTCACGAGCCAAACCTGAGCACAGCAAATCCAAGAGCCCCCTCAGTGCCCACAGGGCAAAAAGCACAGAACCAGCACAGTCCCACAGTGTTGTGTTAAAATCCATGTGGGCAGAGCAATTCATTCCTCATCTCCTGCTGGGGGCTTCTCCTGTAGGGAACAGCAGATCTGAATATTGATTAAGTGTTTGTGTTTGGAGAGGAACACCACTGAGGAGTGCAGCTTCACCTTATTACTGCTACAGCAAATGCAGGAGCCCCTGCCTTTCCTGCAGGTTAGCAGTGCCAAATCAATATTCTCCTGGCACAGATCTCACTGATAGGCTTAGTAACAACATTTATTATTATTATTTCTTCCTTTTAATCTCTCCGAGGGATGGAGATTATATATGTGCGACAATCTGGAGCATATCACCCTTGAATCAAAAATTTCTGCTCTCTGTCCTTATTTAATGCACAAAGTTTTATTTGGTATTTATGTCCATGTTTCAGGATAGCTCTGGTGAACTAAGCTGCAGGTTAAATTTATTTTTGGAGTAATAGCAAAGAATATGGCTAAGAGCTATAAGAATAAGAGCTGTGGCAGCTAAGAGATGTGTTTTGCCTCAGAAAAAAACCCAAAATATTTGGGGCCTTCACCCTCTCTTATCACAGAGTGACCTCCACTTACTGATTTAGGTGGGGACACGAAGGATTTTCTCCAGGTCTCTGGGTCTCATATGCTGAGGGCAATAGACCCAAGAAAGGTACAGCACTTATGCATTTTCAAGTGGATAAAAAATGCAGGTATATTTACTTTAAAGTATGGTGAAGGATGATATATCTTGAATTGCTATTATATCACCAAGGAAACAGATATATTCATCATTTTCTCGAGTGTCTGCAAGGGCTATACAAATGTTGGGAGGGGCACCATTTTTCTGGTTCAAATACAGATATATCTGAGGTGGATTCATGTATGAGAGCAATTACATACTGCACACCATTTCAGGAAAACATGTTTTAACAGGAAAAAAAAAAAAAAAGAAGGAAAAAAAAAGCTGTAAAGTAATTGAAACTACAAAGGTAATGCAGGCAGGGAAAAATTAATTACCCAGTTTAGAACCTGAGCAGGACAGCTCTGATTAATAGGACTCTGGTGAAACCTGCTGTGTTCATCAGTGTTAGGGGTAGGATCTGGGTGTGTCATGCTCTGGCAGCCCAAAATATCCAAACTGCATTTCAGGGATAAATTGCAGCACTGATCTGGGCTGTGAAGGTGGAGGGAATGACACTATCAATTAGTTATCCATAAATTCCACTTCCTACAAATGTGATGGGTGTCCCTTATCAGTTCTACTAACAAGGTAAAGGCTGACTTGGCTTGGAAATCATGATGAGATCATAACTCGAGGAGATGTGACAGCAGGTTGCCATTTTATGTATTTTTCATATGCTCTTGGCTCCTTCTTCAGCCTGTGCTCATCACTGCCAATACAACTACATCAGTTGCTGAAAGAGTGACAGTGTTTCTTCATAAGGTTGGCTACATTTCCTATACTGATGTGTTGGCTCTGGAACATTGGATACTTGTTGCATTGTAATTAGGGAAATAATCTTTAAACCACATCTCAGACGAACAATCTTGAAATACTATCCCAAAAATGCAACTTTCCCTAAAGAAACAGGTAAGAGTCTGTATTTGTATGTTTGTGTGATCTTTTCTGCTTTCTGCTGAAAAGTAGAAACCTACTTCCTACCCCAGCAACAATGGTAATGTCACTGAGTGATTTTTCTGTTTTGATGGGATTTGTCCCCTCCAAACAAGCAGGTGAAAAAAGGCAGTCCAAATGAAGTGGCAACTTGTTGGCTCTTTCTAATTAGGATGGCTCTGCTGAGGTGCTGTGCTCTCCTCTAAGGCTCTGAGAGGAAGGGACTTGCAGGAAGAGCAGAGATAAAACCTTGTTTTCCCTTCAGGGCATGAGCACTCACACCAGACCCAGGGCCAGGTAATTGCTGCCACAGTTCCTGTGGCCGAGGGTCTGGAAAAGGATCTGCTTTGAAAGAAAAGAAATCTCTTCATGCCTGGATCTGAAATAGAAATGTGTCCTCTTTCTGCAACAGCACAATCTTGTGCAGCAAGTGTGCCTAAAAAAAAACAAACCACAAAGCCCAAAACATTTATACAAAACTTCTGTTCATTTTCTATGAAGGACGTGGGACTGTATCCCGTGATGCCATCACAGAAATCTGCTAAAATATGAGTGTAAATTGAGACCCTGGTAAGGAGGGCTTGGCAGGATGAAACACAAGGCAATGAAGGGGTTGCTGTGGGGGTCCAGGCTACAGAAAATGTTGGCTTTGAAATATTTCCTATCCAGCAGAAAATACAGCAAGATGATAGCTCCACAAGAACTTTTCAGTGGAAGGTCCTTCCCAGGCCCAAATTTTGACTTTTGTCTGGCTTAATTTCATCTCAGAGAGAGTATTTTCATCTCAGGATTTTCTTAGGAAGACACAGAGGCATCGGTTCTCTGGCTGAGAAATTTGTAGACAACAGACCAAAGCAGTGGGAAGGGCTGCATGAGATGGAAAATGGGAGAAAAAAAGTGCAATAAAATAAATAGGCTTTGTGACCATCAAGGTAAATAACTCACCCCTCCACCCTCAAGTGAAGGACAATGACTTCAGGGCTATCCGTGTCAAGGGGAACAATTAATTCCCATGAATAATGGGAGTAATGAAGACATAAAATAAAATAAAAAGTACAACCTCTCAAATTCTGTATGAAAACATAAATGCCATGTGTTCCACCAAGATTGGCTTCAGTTAGTAGTCTTTTATCCAGTCTACCCCAATAATGTCAATATAATGGGAAATAGTATTTTTTCCCTTCCCTATGTTATAGTTCACATATATCTACAATCCTGTTGTAAATTATAGCTGGAGGAAATGGAGTAAGAAATCACCTCTCAGTCTCTCTGACATTATAAGGTACATTCAGCAGGGAGACTAACACACACACACACACAAAATCCCATACCCAAAAACTACCTAAAAGCTATCCACTTTTTTTTTTTTTCAGAAAAAATATTTTGTTAGAAGAAAAATAAGTCAGCAAGATAGTGTAAGCTAAGCAAATATTTATTAATTGCGTATTCTGTTATGAAGGCTTGGTAAAAACCAATAAAAAATAATCTGAATTTTAATATATGAGGGGTTTTTGTTTTTTTTTAGTTTTTAGGCAACTTTTATTTCATCCTCCTCCCCAGACTTGTGATATTGCTGTTTTTCTGCACAAATACTTTGCAACCTTACCTTGGGGGATGGTAACTGTGCTGGTACTCCCATATTTGAGAGGAAAGCAAAGACAGTTTGAAAAAAACCAAAAATACATAAAGACAGTAATACCAGTCAAGAGAGGGCCAGAAGAGGGGTAAGAGGAATGGTAAGATGTACATTAATTCCATCTTTTAATCTTTTGTAATGTGAACATGTCAGTGAGGCACATTTGCATACAAAGAAGGCAAATTCGGTTTCACTTGCAAAATCACTTTAATTTTAGATTTTAACTGACAGCCTGTGGAACAGCCTTGGGACCAATACCAACCTCACTTGCCAATGATCTTTTATCCTTACACAGAGCAGAAAGAGCTGCTTAAACCAGCAGCTGTTGCAATGCAGCTTCACCAAATGCACAGGAAAATTTGCCTCGCCCAGTTTGTGAGTGAGAAAGAATTCCCCACCCTGTGCACTCTGATAAGGATACACTGGGTTTTATATCTGTTTTAATCTAGAAAATACTTGCTGTGAAAGCAGTGTCTCCTTTTCCTCTTTCCTTGCAACTGGAGCATTACCTCTGCACATCTCTTCAGGACACAGCTGCAAGGAACATTCTCCTGGTGCAGCTCCCTCTCTGTGGCACAGATTTTCTCTTTCATTTTGTGAATGAAAGTCTAGGAGTGGGTAGCATGTATGGCCTTTCCCATCAGGGGTGTGATCCAAGGGTCTGGCCCAGAGAATGTTCCCACATAAAATATCAAATTTCAGTGCACCCACTTGTTTCTTGAAGGAAACTCTGTCCACCAAGCTGTTGTTTCTCCACTGCCTCGATCTTTGACCGCAGGAAAAGGTGTCCTGTCAGCTCCCTCCCCTGGGATGAGATCTCTTATATTAATTAGAGCTGACACCACTGTGAGCTTAAAAAACGAATATAAGAATCACAGAGGGACTTGACACTTTAATGGACATTAAAATTATTGAAAATAGTAGTGGCAGATTGTGTAAATTCCGTGTAAGTCAGTGGGCAGACACTGGCAAATTTTGAAGTAAATGAGAATTTTGCATGCCTTAGCATTTCCCCAAGAAGTTATGAATTCTTTACTTCTGAAGGAAATTTCTTTTTTTTTTTTTTTTGCTATTTAATGAAAATGTTTTGTTAGAAAACCAATTTTAGTCTGTACCATACTGAACTGTAATTAAAGATTTACGATCCTATTATAAAGCAATGCTGTAGTTAATCCTTAATAATAACACATTTCATAAAAATACAGCGTTATGCATAAAGCTGAGTAGTTGATGCCTCCTGCAAAATATTTGCTGGATTTTCCCAGAGTGAGCAGAGTGCAATGCTACAGCTCTCCTTCAAAAAATCTGTACAATGTATATCACTGTGGAAGTGGTCCAGTAAACTCTAAATATTCCTGGGTTTTTATGACCTATACGTTTATGCCAATGCCTAAGACATACATTTTTCCATCTTGATTTTGCAGGATTAGCACACAGATAACCCCACTTCATTTCATACAGCTTTGTGGGGGTGACAGAATCATCAGATTACCACACAGTGACTCATTTAATTGTGGAATGAATGGAATTATAGCATTCGAAATAAGAAGGCAATTAAACCAATTCCAATATGATACATAAGCTAGGAAAAAAAAAAAAACCCCAACAATATCCTGTAAAAATAGTACAGTTGTAACTTTAGTAAATTTATATGTGAGAATTAAATCTATCACAAGCCTTAGACTGAACAACAATAAGTGTTTGGTTGCCTTTCTGTTATCATATTTCACATACCACTGAATTTGTTAGAAATTCTGTGATGCAAGACAAATTGTGAACATGACCAAAATTTGCTGAATTATCTATTTACACGTATTTTTAGGGGGAAAAAAAAACAACTCTGTGGGCTATATATGGATCCAAAACACCTCTTTCATTTTCTTTGCTATGCAAAGCTGCTTTTTAGCTTCAGATGATGTAATGTTGGTTCGATTCTGCTTTAAAAACTTTTTGTTGAAATTCAGCCTAAACCTCAAGCAATGTGGAAGCTAAAAACGTTCCACACAAGTGGTTGATGCAAGTATTGCAGACTATTTTTAACTGCAACTGGTTATGCAAAGTTGTTTTGACCATTATTCTACAAGCAACAAGCTCTTAGAGTGCAGAAAGCGAAGGAGCTGTTGCATTTCGTTCAGCTCCAGAAAAGGTGGTGACCAAAGCCCATGCTAAATCGTGGTGGTAACAAAAATTTTGAGCTTACTTTTATGTAACATCTTTCTTACCTTTCCTGTGCTTCACCTCATGCACATCAAATAATTCATAAACCACTCCTCTCTCTTTGCATTTTTGTTGTAAATGCAAAGAAAAGTCAGCGTGACTTTTCTGTCTGCAGCTGTTGCTGGGTTTAGGGAGGTGAGGAGGTTTCTTGCTCATCTACCCCAAAGGTAGCCAAAGCAGCCACAGGAACACGAGGAGCCTTTGCACTGTTTTTCTCCCTGAAAAAAGCTCCCATTGTCCACACCCATCCCTTGAGGGCTTTCTGCTCCCAGTTTTAGGATGAGAAAACAGAAATACTATCAGAGTTCATCCACCTCGGGAAGCGATGCGAGAAGGGATATGAAATTTTCCAGGATTACCTATGGGGAATTTTGGATTGTGCCCTTGGTGTCCATTCTATTTTATCCACAATGTACAGCATGATGTGCTGCTTGGTTCCTTTCCCTCCTGAGCCTCAGTCCAGCCATTTTTGCCCTGAGGTAAGAGAGAGGAGAGATTGCTCCCTGGCTGTGTTTCATCTCACACAGTGGGACACAGGAGCTGAGAGTCACTTAAAAACAAATGGATGCTGCTGTAGGGGGCAATACAAATAAGGTGTCTGCCTAGGAACTGAAATGGTTGGGGTTTTTTTTTTTCCAGCTTACACTCATTATTTGCTGTCTCTTCTGAGCAAATGTGACGCTCAAGTGGTGTCTTAACCGTGGTGAGGAATGTTGCTGACAGCCCCAGCGCAGTATTCCCTTCATCCTCTGGGATATGAATCCAGAGATAAAACACTGCTTTGAAGGAAGAGGAGATGCAGCAGGTTTTTGTTTTGTTTTGTTTTTGGGGTTTTTTTGTTCGTTTGTTTGTGGTTTTTTGTTTTTGTTGTTGTTGTTGTTGTTTTGTGAGAGAGACTCTGCCCTGCACCTGCTGTACCCAGATGAGGCACTGCTGTCCCAGCAGAGCTCCCCACATTGCCCTTTAGACATGGATGGCACCTGCAGTAAAAACAGGCTGAGTGCAGGTGAGACAAAGCCTAATTCAGTGCCAAAAGAAGTCTATTTCAGCAGGAAAAAATTGCAAGTACTTTAGACTCTCTGTTTTTCTCAGAATGTGGATTTGTTTCCTTATCCGCAGAATTTTTCAGCCATTTTAAGTTTGTTTCCTCCTTAGCTGTGGAAAGGAATGTTTTCTTCTGAGGTGTTCAAGCATTGCTTGAAGACACTCCCAAGAAGTATTTGGAAAGGCAACCCAGATTTAATTAGCATTTTAGCTTAAGATATTTGGTCCAGGGCAAAGGCCTACCATGATATTTGTCAATTTAAAGATTATTATGCCTTCTCAAGCTCCTTTAAAGCAGCCCTCCCCCAAAACTGCTGCATCAGTTGTGTCGAAATAGTCTCAGAATTCAGGTGGATACTCATGTAGATAAAACAGTATCTAAAATATGACATCTCCTGGCACATAAGATTGCTATTTACCCCTTAACTTCCAGTAAATAGGAACCTTTTCATAAAGTCTTGACTCCATATCAAACATCTCTAAAATAAAGGCCTGAGATGTGTCTTCAGAAGGAAATACCAAAAACCCCCACTTTTTCCAAGAAATTTTTTCATCTTGGGTAATTATTCTGCCTTCATTTCCACAGTGCACAAGTGCCCACCTAATTCACTTGTGAAATGTTAAAATCTTAGTCTGCAGGGACTAGGTTATTGCCTGAAATTCCAACATAGCTTCTGATATGTTATGGTAAGCTAATTGTTTTCCATGTGAAAGAAAAATTCCTTTTGGTAAATTTAAATTATTGCTTTCAATTTAATTATGTATGCTTATCTACTATTATTATAAAACAAAAGTAAAATTACATTTCCTCTAAGTCCTTTGTTTTGTTTTGTTTGTTTTGTTTTCCTTAGTGGCTTAATTATATGTCATTTTTATTGTTTTTAACAGAAAATTAATATCAGTATGACCAGACATGATGAGGACTGCACTCTGTATCATTGTACAATTAGAATATAAATAGATAGATATAGATATCTGATATATTGATTATTAAATTATCCTGGTTTGTGGAGGTTTTGGAAATCCTCCTCAGTCTTGTCCTTCATGCAATTTTCAACACAACACTCCATTTTTCACAGCCTTTAAATATGGTGACAACACTGGGAGTCACTTTCTGAATAGAAAATATTTGCAATAATGGAATGTTGGCAATTGATTCCCATTTAGATAGCTTTTTAATTCACTTCTTTAATGCTAAAATCTCTTTAAGCTTGAGATGAGAAGCGTGTTTCAAAATTCCAATCTGTTAATCATCTTGCTTTTGCAATGCAGAAACCATCAGACCACTCCCTTGATACTAAACGCATTTAATTTAGCTGTGGACATTTTTTTATTTCAGTGTATCTGTCTCAAACAAGAAAGAAAAAAAAAAATCCACAGCTGAAATATTAGTTTTCTAAACTCACAAAATAAAGTGACTTTATAAATCACCCAGAGCTACTGAACAAGTAATGTTGGAAATGCCTTCTCAGAATTTATCAGTCCATGCTCCCTAATAAATCAGAGATTACCTACTTTAATAGAAACTTCAGGTTTGCTTGTTCTGGTTGAGGTTAGGAAATGGCTGACCCCAGTTTCTCATTAGCAGCTAGTTCAGAGTTCAGGTAAAAGAATCAGCCAAAAGTTGAAATATTCACTACAGAACCTGGAGTAATTATATTTCTGAAAAAATCATTTTCTTGAAGGAGTTTCATTTTCTCCTTTTCTAGGGTTTTTTGTTGAGGGTTTTTTTTTTTTTTTCTTTTAACTCTTCCTCTCTCTAATCTGAGCTAGCAACTAAAACCCTTCAAAGTAAAATAAAAACAGGATAAAGTAAGGCAGTTCAACAGAGATTGAACTGGAAACACTTGATGGCTGCACTTGAAGGAAAATTCCTTATACCTCAATTATATTAACAATATTAGTAAAATCTCACTAAGGATAAAAAGTAAAGCAAATAAGTGACCTATTTAATTATAGGATTATCAATTGTATGGATGGTATTAGCTTGTGGTCCCAGATCTCTCCCAGGTTGACTATTAGGTGAATAACTTGATTTCCCAGGACACACAGACACATCCACACCTCTGTACCTGCCACTGAGCACTGTGGGTTGGATTTGGACCAATTACCCCAAAAGCAAATGATCAGTCCTCAATTCTATAACTAATTATAATCTTGGTTAAAGATTTGGAAATATCAACAAATTTCCTCCTTGAATTCCTTCAGATTCTGGCCTCCTCTTGTCCTTTAGCATCTCGAGAACTGTTGTAGATGAAAAAAATAAAGATAAATTTTACATAGGCCGGGTTTATCTAAATAAAAATCCTTTCTGAAACAGGTGATTAATTTATTAGCACATAGCACTGGGAATCTCTGTCCAGAACTAAAAGGCATGGCTCTCTAGGTGTGAATGTAATAGGAAAGAATCCTTACCTTCTAAATGTTGTCTATCATTTTTTAAAGACAACTCTGAGTGGCAGATGGTAGAAAAATATTTAATTTTTAGCCAAAAGAATTTTCCTTGGTCATCATACAACATCACAGTCTCCAGTTACAAGTACAGGGCTTCCATTTGAATAAAGCATTTTTTTTTTTTAATTAAAGGGGGAAATACTGAAATATATTAATTAAAGAATATGGAAGCGTTTATTTTTTTTTTATTTGTTTTTAATTTGCAAGTCAGAGTGAGGTCTAAAGGAATCATGTTTTAGTAAACTGCACACATTAAAAAGCTTCAGGACCTAGTGAGAAATATCTCACAAAAGATAAAGATTCCCCAGCTTGGGGCAGCTTAGAAAAATCTTATTATTGATCATTTTTTAGAAAAAGAAGACAAGAATAAATCTGCAGCAACTTCTATCTAAAATGAATAATCACTTTACAGCTTGTCCTGAAACAAGGTATTTTCAGGTCGATTCAGACTGACATGTTCTCATGTTTAATGTCCCTCCACATCCTATTGAAAAGGTGACAATATCCTTGACTGCTGGCATCCATCACAGCTGAGGATGTGCTGACCAGCCGTGGCTCTGTTTGAAACCATCACTGAGAGGCAAAGTCAGAGAGAAATGTCTCTTTTATCATCGAGCTGGGGGGTGGCAATTTACTGTCTTCTTGCTTGATAAGCAAATCAATGGCCTTGAAACACCCCATACTCCAGCCCAAAAATCCTGAAGCAGAGCAGTGACCCACCTGCTGTTTCCATCCTCTGTAAACAGTGGCTCAGCTGCACTTGGAGCTTCCAGTAGCACTTTTCCTGTTGAAAGGAGTAAGATGAAGGTGTCTTTACAAACAGACCATGAGGATCTGCTTGCAGATAGGGCCAGTGACTTAAAGATAAATTAGCAGCACAGAAAGAATCAGTTCTAGAAAATGTTATTAATTGGCATGGACTGGTGCTCAACCAAGGCCATGCTAAATTCCTGAACTTGGAGAAAAAGAGCAAAGGCTTAATAGAATTATGAGTAGTGTTTTGTTATAAAAGAGAGAGAAAAGGAGGGGGTTCATATTAGAGGGGAGCACAGAGTAGGCAGTTTGGGAAGTCTGTACTTTCTGAGTACCTCAGCCAGTGGGGGAAGGAAGAGGGTGATGCAGCTGGGATATTAGGATAAAAAAGGGGGGGCTGCATCCCCCCAACAATTTGAGAGACCCTATGGGAAATGCCCTGTGGCCTCTCCCTTTATTCAAATAAAGTTCCAGGACTCCTCTGTCTCCTTTTGGACAAAAACCACTGGGGTTGTGAATTTCTCCACACACTGCCATGGAAGGCATTTTGACTGCTCAGCTTCACAGACCACAGAGGTTCCTGATTTGCAGACACTGACAGGCAGAGCTTGCCTGTGATCTGAACACCTGCCTGATGCTCATTCCCTGGCACAGAGGCCTCAGAACAACCCCAGGAAAGGGAGACACATTTCCCAAGGCAAAATCCGTTTGCTGTGTCTTTCTGAGCAGATCTTTCTGCTTTCTCCCAGATGCTCGTTGCCACCAGAGCAGCCCTCCTGGATGAACAGCACGTGGAGGGCAGCCCTTCATCCCTTCTGACACTTCCAGACAGCTCCACCAGGTAAGAGTGGCAGGACAATCCGTGTGCTGTCAGCCTGGGCCTGACACTCCTTGAGATGGATGCATTCCCACTTGGAATCCTCCAGCACTGCTTGGAAATATTGTCCCTGGGAAAAGACAAGAGCCATGGCAGCCTTCCTCTGTTTCCAAATTACAGGGTAAATTAAAAAGGTGGTTATTAATATTTAATTGAGAGTAACTGGGCATCCAAAAGAGATGAAAGAGAATGAAATAGGATGCAAGGTAGAACTAATAACGTACTGGAAATAAGGAGTGAAATGAATTGCCTATAAGGAGATAGAAGCTTGAAAATAAGGTCTATAATTCTTGTTCAATAACCTTAATGAAAATTATTAATGTTGATGAAAATGGCCATCATGTCAAGCATCATTTTTTTGATGCTTGATTTTGATTATCAAGGATATTTTTTTTTTTTCTTCAGCAACCCTCCTTCCCATTTTATCTTCAAGATTTCAAGCCTCCTGGCAGGATTGAGCCACACAGTTCAATTTGTGCCCAGCCTGTGAACTCTGTGTAAGTGTCACCATGCTGCTGGGGTTATGGCACTTCATTTGGAAGCTGTTGAGACTTGATTCTGGTAGTTTTACTTCAAAATGGGTTAAACTAGAGGTGAGGAAAGTCTTTAGGGTGGTTTTCTTTTTAGCTGAGGAGTAGACACGGTTCATAACACTGAGTAATGTTAAAAACTGCATTTTCAAGGAGAATAACCCAGATTTGTCATAAAACATAAAGGTGGAAGGAGAGTTTTGACCTGCCTGGGCTTTGTAGAGGAAGAAGAAAACTCAGTATTAACTCCTGCCACGTTACCTCAGTGGTTTTGGTAGTAGCAAACTACCTATAAAATGAAAATTAATACAAAATGCCCTAAATATCTCAGCATCCTCAGCTGGTTTCCTTTTAATAAATATATGATGAATTTAAACCTTTTGGAATTCATAATGCAGCCCTCCACTGCTGACTTGCTAAAATTGTATTCTCTGTGTTCAGAAAAGAAAGAGACAATTTGCCAACACTGAGGGCAAGATATTATTATTACATAGTAGCAATAAAACTTGCTTTGTTTTCTGAGGCTTGAAATACTGGACTGAACTGAGATAATCAGGTTTTCTTTAACTGCCCCAAGAACTGAGAATCTTTTTTCATTTGTGAGGTACCTCTCACCAAGTCCATGAAGCTTTTTAATTTGTTGCTGGTTTCTCCCTTTTCTAGGGCTTGCTACAGGTGTTTTCTTTTTTTGTTGGTTTTGTTTGGTTTTTTTTTTCTCCTTTCTCCCTCTTGTTTGCTCCAGAGCTCTTAGATCTCTGATAGATTTTATTTTGTACATATGACATTTGTGCCTAATTTCCAGTCTTGGATTTCAGAAAAGTGCAGCACCAGCTTGTACTTTCAAAATAAATACGGTGGCAGCCAGCCACTATAATCAAACGAATATTTTTACTAGCAGGGCACATTACAATTCAGCTCTAGAACATTTCTCTCATTGAACTCGAGAATTGGTTGGAGCTGAATATATGAAACTGTTAAAAGCCCATTTCAATAAAACATTGGCAGGGGTCCCAAAGCCCAGGGATGTCAATGAGAGACATTTTCTTGGCTTTAGTGTACTGCATGGCTGGCTTTAGAGAAACAGAGGGGTTTTTTCCAATTATGTTAAAGCAATTCTGGGATACTCATTTACTTTTCGATAAAATCAGTCTTCCATGGCCGGTAACAAAGCTCACAGGTGAGTGCATGACCACCCAGAGGTTGCAAGAGAAAACAAAGGCCACATGTCAGGCTAATAATGAGCAAAGTAAAGTGCATGTCACAATTCATTAAAGATCCATTACTTAGAAAGAAAAGAAAAGGAAGGTTAAAAAAAGGAACCAACACAAAAAAAAAACACCACCCAACTAGTAAAAAGATTGCATGTCAGAAAGTATTTCCAAAGTACACATTAATTATGGCAATTACAGGAGATGCTTAAATGGAAATGGTGGAGAAATTATGTATTTTCAATCTTCTATCTTGTATTTGGGCAGCAGCACATTAGAAGAATGCCAAAACAGGTCTGCCTTGAGCACTCTTCTCTTATCCTCTGTTCTGCAAATTGATATCACAGAATGGCCTGGGTTGGAAGGGACCTTAAAAACCATTTCATTTCAACCCCCTTGCCATGGGCAGAGACAAATTCCACTCCCCCAGGGTGCTCCAAACACCATCTAACCTGGCCTTGAACGTTTCCAGGGATGGGGCATCCACAACTTCTCTGGGCAACCTGTGCCAGGATCTCACCCGAATTTCTTCCATCTAATTTTACTCTCTCCTCTTTTAGTTTAAAACATACTGACAATCTGGTTAAAAGAAAACCCCAGTCCAGGTTTGTGTCAAACCAGAGAATGAATCCTAATGTTCTGAAGGTTTTTGACTCATTTCTGCTGAGGAAAACAGCCCTTTCTTGAGCGTGGGTTGTTAGAACTGCCAAGAACAAACCACCGAGTACGGACCTGTTGTGCTGACTGATTAATACAACCCATGTACTCTGTAGCCCTTTGAGGGTAGTTTGATCTGCAGAATAGACTCATTTGCTCAGGAATATAAAAATCCTTCACTCTGAGTAGTAGATTCCAGTCCATGCAGCCTCTGTGCCCAGTGAGGTTCACAGTCAGGGTTGTGGTTATGAAGGTCTGTTACAGTTTATGCAGAGGGCTGCAGGCAATGATGGTACCAACTGCTTTTATTCACGTGAAAGGCATAAAAGCAAAAGTTGTGCTACTGCTGTCAATACAGCTTAAATTGCATGTGCAGAAACAGAGGATGCAAACCCCCTTTGTTGGCTACAACCCAAGGAATTTTGCAGTTTTCCTCATTGTCCTCCAGTGGGAAGACTGTGATAAGAATGAAAGTACAGCTAGGAAGACTGTATTGCCTCAACGTCAGCTTTTCTGACATGTACTCAATGTTTCAAACTTATCAGACAGGAAGGTGAAAGCCTTTTGGTTACAGCACCTTAAAACCTTTGCAGGCAGGTTTATCCTGCCCCATCAGGCCTGGCAAGTACTTGTAGCAGGTTATCTCTGATACTGAGATAAAAACATCCCAAAGGGTCACTACTGTGATGTTCAGAAACATTTGGACTGCTGAGGAACTTTACAAGATCATTTAAGTTGTGGGGTGTATTTCATTGTGAAGGCACTTTCTATGTTTTGGGGATACATTCTCAAAGCATTTTTCTAAGTATTTCATCTGTGGGTTTTGGATGGGTATTTTGCAGTTGAAATCCTGCTTATGGCTTTGAATATCACCTCTTTTCACATATGCCCATGGACCTATGGACAAGGCAGGAGTTGTCACAGAGGCCAAGCCTGTAGCCCCACTGGCATCCCACACATCCTGGGTCTTAGGAGGAATTAACCCTGGCCCAAACAGAGGCTACAAGAGGCCCTGCAGAAGAGGATTTGGGGTCCTGGGGCACACCAAGCTGCCATGAGGCAGCAGTGACCCTGAGTGAGGAGTATTGGACAAGAAGAGCTGCAGAGGTCCCTTCCAACCTCAGCCATTATGTGATTCTGTAATATTTCAGGTCTCCAAAAGACCTGGTTTAGATCTGCATTTTTCCTCAAGCACCCACAAAGATTCTTTAGATGTTTTCCAGATATCCACATTTTTTCCTGCTGTGTGAATGCAAGTGTTCCACGCAGTGAAGAGCATGAAGAGAGATCTCAGACCAGCAGAGGAACTCCCATAGCAAACCTCACTGTACATTAAGAGGTTCAGTAAAGCCAAAAATCACGGTCATAAAAATCCTTGCTTATGAACTAAAATAACAGAAATACGACTTCTTCTAAACAAAGTTGTTTTGGAAATTTGAAGGAGATCGTTGTCACAAAAGGAAGGATACTCACTTTGCCAGCTGGTTAAGTGAAGCAAAACTCCCTAAATGTCCCTAAATGATGCGCACTGAGATAATGAAGGGAATCAGACCAAAGGGCAGGTTTCACAAGCCCAAGAACTTTTGATCTGGTTTTTTTTTTTTTACACAGGCAAACATATAAAGGAATATGCAACAAAATTGTATAGCTACATGATGATTCCATAATGTCTTTTTAATGTCTTCTGTAGGAGATTAAATCTTCATGAGGCTTCAAGAAATCTATCATTGTCATGTAAATCAATCTGCCATGGAAATGGTCTCACTTCTCTTTATATTTCTACATTTTTACCACTTCATCCAACACATTCCTGCCCCCGAGGCCAGCCAGAAGTGTGATAGGAAGAGCAAGAAATTACTTGTTCCTTAAAACTCCCATTGCTTGAGAAAGTGATTTGCTCTTTCTGTGTTAAGTTTATCAGAGTGCTGTCATTTTAAACTTATCTCACTACTGATAGTGAGTGTAAAGGCAGATACTGGAACATGAAATATGATTTTGAATCTAACGCTAAAGAACTACCACAAACTCCTTTTGAAAAATGGCTCCTTGATTAGTATTGGAAGGTGCAGACATGGAAATTTACATGTGTGTCCTTTTGCATGTGGATATAATGTTTTCAGCAGCTTATAAGAACTTCTACAGTTCCTTCTCAGAGCTGAACACTGAAGACTATTTCCATGTCTTTCAGAAAAGGAAAGTACTAAAAAATAGACTTGAAGTTCCCAGGTGCTCATGGCTGTTGTGTTTTTAGAGTGAAGCAGCATTTGCAGAAGTTGCACACAGAGTTTTAAGCATTTACTTGCAATGACTCTTGGCTTTAATGTTCCTGAGTATTGCACCCACCCCAAACACACTACACAAAAATTTTGGTGGGGTGGTACTAACTGGATGTGCACTATTTACAACACACCATCAACTTCCTTGGCCCCAAAGCTTACTCAGCTCAGGGGAGAGAACATGGCAGCTGTGTTGTGTCACACGTAAGGACACTGCACATGCAGATTTGAACACAGATCTCAGTTTCCATAGGAAGAGATTTCAGTTTGCTCTTTTAGCTCCTTTTGATGAGCTCTAAGAGCAACAGAAGACCTCTTCTCCTCTCCCTTGGCTTCCTGCCCAACAGATTTTGCTCACTCACAGCCCCAAAGACAGCTCTTGATTGTGTTTTGATGTTTCTGCCAACCTATTACTGTATTGACTGTGTGGCAGCCAAAACATGGATTTGTGTTCTCATTTTTCCCCTGCACTCCTTCCACTCAATCAAACAGGCACACAAACTGCCACCCAACAGGAGAAAGCTTTTAAGCCTTGCTGGTGCTCCTGGGACCAGTGTCATAGGAAATCTCTTTTCTCTGTAAAAAACACAATTAGCTGACTGTTGACACTCACCTATTTTTGCCTCTTGTTTTGTTTTGCTTCTCCCCACCCTCAGAGTAAAACAGCCATATTCAGCCTTCTCATGGAAATTAGAAAATATTATTTTAAAAAATATATTTCCTCTGTGGCAGTTCCTTCCATCCTATGAAATATTTAGTGAGAGTGGTGTAAAGTACTGGATTTTTGATTTGGAGTAAGTTGCTGGTGATGATTTTTTTATAAGGTGCAAATGTCCATCTGAGTTATCATCAGGTGACATTGCTTGCTGCAGCAACAACAGATGCAAAGATGTCTTCAAAGCACTTCTCATCCTATTTTTTCATACATGGGGCAGACACAAAATTAGATTGAAGTTTGCCCTCGGTCCCTTGTGCAGCATTGCAATCCCACACTCCCTTACACTTTTAGCACCAGTTATGAAAGTTAAATTCTTGAGAGCTGCTACATATCAACAGAATCATTTCCACTCCATAAAGATTTCATTGTCCTGCCCTTGCTTTAGCTCATTTTGCTCTCCATGTTTAGAACCATTTGTAATACAGGCCAGCCTGTATCAAAGGCCCTCTCAGCACCTGCCTTTTCTTCTGGGGATGGCATTAACCAGAGAGTACCTCTGGTGGCACATCCATTTGGATGGAGGGACTGGTGGCACGGGCTGGAGCTGAGCTGTCTGTATCAAGCACTGGGTATATCATCAGCTCTGCTACTGGTTTCCAGAGTGACCTTGACCAGAAGCACTGAGTCTTTTGGTTCCTCAGTTCTCCAGCTGGACAGCACAAATTAATCCCGCGTTTCTGTTCCTGTACTTTGGTATCAGTGTTTTGAGGCAGGTTGAATATGTTGTACAGAAAGTCCCAGCTGGCAGGGTCTTTATTACTTGGGGTCTGCCGACTTTGCAAAATCTGATTTTCACTCTGACTTACACCAGTTTTGGAAGCTGAACTGGAAGCATTCAGTCTAACTCCTGGTTCTGCAGTCTGTTCATCAGGAGGTATTTATGCATGGCTCATTACTAGGAAGGCTGTTAGACACATTTGCATACATAATGCTTCTAGTAGGTATTTATTCAGGGTTTCCTAGTGGATCTTTACTGAAATAGAGATGGTTGAACATTTCAGGCATAGCTGGAGGCACAGAGCATTGAGGCAGAGAAGCAGTTCAGCACCAACACCCACCACCACAGCACAAGCTGGTTGTCTGTACACACCAGGATGTGCTGAAACAGCAGCAATTTGGGACATCCCCACCAGCAAATCAAGTGAAGCTTGTGGAGAGGCAACCACATCATGAACCACAGATAATCCACCCCAAGAGTGCCTAAGCAATGCCCTTCATTGAAGGGTGGAGAATATGAGGGATCTCATATTTTGTCCCAAATCTAGGACCAGATCCAGTTCTCTATTTTGCAGGATTTCCTTTTGCACATCATTCAGGCCCAGACTCATTTGTGCAGACCTTTCTTCCCAGGTGTAAGTTCCACTGAGAAAAACACCACAAACCAATGATCAGTATTGTATTTTGCAACTGAGGCTCCTCAGTGAAAGCAAGCAATCAGTGATAAAATCAGCACATGCTTGTTCCTGCTGCATCTGCCGAGCTCAGCATCGAATCCATTCAATTCCTGAAGGTTTCTTAAGAAATCCAGATTTCCATGGTTTGTACTTTGTGCTGAAAGTGGGAATGCAACTACTGTGACAACATATTAGAGCTTTTTATCCACAGGAAGAACTTCTTCTTCTTCTACTACCTTTTTATAAACTGGTTAAAGTGGGAAGAAACACCCCTAAGATATGACTCACACTGATTCAATTAAAAACAATAAGATCAATCTTTTTAAAAGGTAATGTATCAGTTTAAAGAAAAAATGTGCAGATGAGAAAGAAAGTTTGGTGTTGATTTTTTTTTTTTTTTTGTCTGGGTAGCAATTACTAAATACCTGAAAACTAAAGCAAGAAATGCCTCCTTTTCCAGAAAGGTAAATAATTTCTTATTAGTTTTATCAGATAACATGGATGCAGCAGACCTTTTCTCCTAACCTTTTAATTATACAAAACCTGTGATGTGTGATCTGGGGAAAAACCTTGTTAGAGCTACTGAAATGACTTCAAATTCTACTACTGATTGCAGGTAAATTTTGGATCCCAAGTTAAATTTTAAGTCCTCAGTGCTATAGTCAAAATGAATATTGTGTAATAAAAAAAAAAAAAAAAAAAAAAAAAAAAAAAAAGAAAGAAAATTGTTGTTAAAAATATGAGGGTTTGGAAATAAGGATGTGCCAGAGATAAGTTTGGCAGTCTGTGTCCGTTTGGATTTTGGTGCTAAGGGTGAATGATGTAGTGCCACTTCCCTGTGGACATTTTCACGATGGGCAGCTGGACATTTAGCTCTGCTGAGGTAATGGTGCCTGGGTGAGGCCAGAACAGCACAGATGAAACAGAGGATGAAACAGGCTAAACCAAGCCAAAATTCGAGGTAATTCTGTTTCCAAACCCACTAATTGCTGCTGAGTGCCTTTCTCAGGGACATTCATCACAGTCAAATTTGGATAGCAAGGCAATAGGTGGCCTCCCAGTGATAGAGGAGCTCTAAATAAGAAATAAGGCACCAGATCTCTTCAACAAAGAAGTGGATTCTCTTTTTTTGTTGTTCGCTTGCTTTTATCATTTTTTAAAGATGCCAGTGTAGATATGGTAGATCTGATTTAGAGGATCTTTTTACCCTTTTTTTATATACATACAAAATATACACACAAATATCAATGCCCTCATATTACAAATCTTTAATTAATGCATTTTTTTGGAAGTTTCTCCAACAACTGCACCTTAAGCAGAGCCTCTGCATTGCTCATTCACCCCCAAGTACTGAGATAAGGGAAAAATAAAAGCAACTAAAACTGTATTTTGTGATAAGCATTAGATACCAAATTAAACTATCAGAACTTCTTTTCTACAAGAAAAAGAACAGCAACTTGTTTGAAATATCACAGCATCTGCAGTTGGTTAAAGGAGAGACATGGTACCTTGTATTTGTATAGTGGTATAGAAATAAGAGGTTTAAATCCTGATGATTAACAAATTTCTCTCAGGCTGATTTTTGTCAGAATTCAATGATCTTAAAGCACAATGATTGTCTACTTTTTATTTTTGGTCCTTTTTTTTTTAATCCAATGCACTGTAACAGTAGCAACCATAATTGCTAAGCAACAACTGCATTCCTAAAGCAAAATGAGAAATGCAGGTGCCTGAGCTATTGGGTTTGGTATTAAATAAGAGCTATTTTCCAATCTTTTGAGTTATGGAATGAAAGAACCCAAACCAAAACAAATAATAAAACACTGTGTCCCTTTTTTCCAACTGCTTTGACACCAATACTAGAAAGTCCATTTCCACCTGGCAACAGCAAAGATCCTTCAGCACAGGCTGAGAGCCTGATTTAACAGGAAGCTCCATAGTTGTGAAATGGCCTGAAATGCCACAAAAAAAGGGGCTCCAGGAAAATCTATGTGCTCTGACAAGCTCCCTTGGCTTGAGCAGACTGGTTAGAAATACTGTAAATATAAATACCCAGGTAATATTATTGGAAATAGGCTCCTTGGCAAGAATGAGGCTCAAGAAACTCACAGAATATTAACCCAGAATTACGTAGCTGATAACTTTTTGTTTTAGCTTGGATTTGTCTCACACAGCTACAAAATTCTCCCTTTTGCAGCACAACCAGGCAAACTGGTGCTATTGTTTTGCAACACCCAGGTGACAAATAAAAAACAAAGCCCAATAACTTTCATGCAATTAGAAGAGAATACACAATTTAGGACAGGGACATTATGTGTTTAGACAAAAAAGGAGTGCAGATATCATTCTTTCCTGTGCCCCAAAGCTTTCAAGGAATAGTCATGAGGCACACGGCTCTAAAATATTGTATCAATTGAAAAAAAAAAAAAAACAAAAAAAAAAAAACACCAGGAAAAAAGAAAACCAAACCAAACTTTAAAAATATTTTCAATTTCAGCTAAAAATCTTTCACAAAAAGATAGCTTGAATTTTTAAAAACATAATTAAAGACATTTGCTTTTTTTAATTACAAATTGCCCTACTCTGGTACTAACTACAGCAATTATTCACCATTTGGAAAAATTATATTATAAATAAAGTGGTGTTGCTACCATAAAGATTCATGAAATCTTGATATGACTCCTGTGATATACTTTGAATCTATTTTCCAAGGAAACTTATCTATGCAACGTTCTTTATGACACTATTTTAGTACCATAAAAAATAAGTTTAGTATGAGATAATGAAGTTCACGATACCCAGAATAATTTGTAGCACTCATTATGGTTTGGACTAGTTCTTAATTGTGAGCCCACTGCAGAAATCCTAAAGGCAGAGTTTGATCAGCAGCCAGAAAAAAAAGTCAAGTCTTCTTCAAATGAGACACAGCATGCAGAAGGACCTGTCCCAATGCCAAATAATATTTTATTATAAGAAAATATATTTGTGAAACATAAATTTCCTGGGATGAGTCCAAACTGGCAGCTTTCCCCCACAGGCTCAGGGGAAGGAGTGGAGATGGTACCAAAAGCACCACCTGACCGTGAAGTTAGACTTGCTCTGCCCTCCCTTTTGAAGAGACAACCAAAGGTTGAACATTTTAATGGTTTTTTCTGAAGGACTCTGTTCTGTGATACCCAGCCAGAAGCCTTTCATGCTCTCAGTGATGTTTGGCCCCGTCCTGTTACCCTGAGTGATCCTTAAAGCTGTACCAAGTCACCTCAGCTTTGTCTGCTCCCTGCTCAGGCAGACCTTGGGCTGCTGCAGCTGCTGCTCATCACTGCTCCTGATGCCTTGGGAGGGCTGACCTGGAACAGAGACTGGACAGGGCTAGAGAATTAAGCATTTTTGCTTATTTATTGAAAGACCTCCAGGACACACCTTGGGCAGGACAGGAGGACCAGGGCTACACCCAAGGGGGACCCAAAATGGTCACAAAATGACTGAGTGGTCATGAGGCCTCACACTTTTATAAGTTTTGGTCCATTTGTACATTGGGGTTTAATTGTCCAATTACAGCTTCAGGCTGTGAGGTTCCATCCTTCTTGTTCCTCCCTTCAGCCACCCTTGTTTGTGCTGTTGGGCCTGAAAGTTGTCCTTGGTCTGCAGCAGGAAAAGGATTTGTTTTGTCTACCTGCCCTGTGAAGAGAGCTGACTGGCACTTAATGTGAGGCTCAGAACTACACCCCTGGGCAGCACAGAATCTGAAACACATGAAAGCCCAAACTGAAGGCATCACTCCCTTTGGGGTGACATGCCGAAGATGGCAGGTAACAACCAGAGAGTCAGCCACCCCACAGAGAAACTCTGTGTTTTATCAGCAATTGTGGAAATGTTTTAGAGAAGGACTCTCAGCCGGGTGTAAGGGCAGCAGCACAAGCACTCTCAGGAACTGCACTCATTAGTGGTGCTCCTCCTTTACACAGAGGCTTTACACTTTGCCTTGCCTTCTGTGTTTCTCCTCACTCCCCATTTGCAGTAATTACTTTGCTCATTAGTTTTCCTTCCCATATTTCACCCGTTTGAACTGACTCATGCACTGGGTTATGCAAGGAGCTTAATCTCTGCTTTCCTTCTTGTGCATGAGGGGGAGGCAATATTCCCAACTCTCACATTAAAACAGCCCCAGTTGGTGCATATCTCCTGCTAAAAACACACCCCAGTGAAAGCATTATTGGAAAGATAATAGTTATGAAAAAGAACCCTGTGCTATTACAAAAATTTGGGATAGTTTATCAACATGTATGGGTTTATTCTTTTTCTGTGCAGACCCAGTTCTTAAATCTTTCCCAGAAACACAGTGACATTGCAGCAAGTCTTGAAAAAAATATCCTTCCCTTTGGAAAAAGACTTCTTGATTTTGCCATCTGTCTGGATCAGACTTCTCCTCGCCGGAAGCATTTAAAATAATTTCTCTAATAAAGCCCCTTGGGGAAGCCCTGTCTTGGTGCATATTTGCCTTTGAAGGCAGTTTGTTGGTGGTTTACAGAGAGCCAAGTTAGCAGATGACACCCGAAGGGAAGTTCTGCTTGTTCCCTCAAAGGTCAGCTCAGTAAAGAGAGCAACATCTTTGTTTGGGCACATGACCTGGGGACCCAGGGACACCACGGTGACAACTTCACTGCTGCCATATGCTCCAACCAGCTGGGGTGACCCAGGGTGATGTATGTGGCACAGCACTCCTCTTCACTGAGGATTTCTAACTTGGCCCATGCACCTTTTGGAAAGGAATTTTCGTTCCTGGAAAATGTTATTTTATCATAAATATGTCTTTTCATTCCTGGAAAATGTTATGTTATTTGCAACAAGAAGCCCTATCACTTGTATGACAAAGAGAGATGTGAAAAGGTTTGTGGTTGTTCAGTGGGCATTCAGCTGCTTGGGCACTGCTGTTAAATGACCAGAGCAGAAGGTGGAATGTGTCTTCTAAAAGTTCATTTACAGGCTATGATTCTAAAAGAATTTGAGTCTCATGCTAGACACAGGGGAGAATGTCAACTGATTTGCTTTATGCATTCACTCAGCTGTGGTTTATAGTTTAAAAAAAAAAAACAAAAAACAACCTGTTATTTTTAATAGGTTATGCCATCCACAGTTTTTCAGAGTCACAAAATGCTTCCTACAAATGAGAGCTGGAGTTATGAGAGATTCCAGGTTCAGTTAAGTAATTGAGAAGTTCTTTTAAATACAACTTTGTCATATTTAGTTTTAGCTGTTTTTTTTTTAAACAAGCATTTGCATGCCTGACAGGTGATTGGTTTATCATTCCAATTTTGATCCTACAGATATTGGATTCTGTGTATCTCTCATGAGCATTTTTGACTCTGCAAAAATTGACAAGGAAACAAAAAGCTGCCCAATGTGTAAAGATAAGACAAACCACACTGGAAAGGATAGAAATCTGATGACCTAACAGCAAATGCTGCTGGATATGTGAGATTCATAAGATCCATTTTCTCTATCCCCATCATTTATGCAATCATTCATTAGTGGCATTTTAGAACATTTTCTGATGGGACAGTTTTAATATTTTGAATTTCAAAATGACATGTTTCAATAACTCTTTTTTCTTCATGATTTTTCAGAGATTTTCTCTAGACCTTTAAGAGAGTGTTTTGGTAATCTAGTTGGAAAAGGCTAGAAGAACATGGATGAACAGTAAAGCCAGGGTTTAGATCTTGGCTTCATTAGCTTATCATTAGTAAAGCATGCTTATATCAAAGACAAAATGGAATGTGGTGATCTGGGTGAATCAAGACAAAAACTAAAATGCTGTGAAGATTATCAATTGATCTAGCTTTTATTTGAAAATATTTCATAATGCATGCAGATCTATTATTTTCAGAGTGTCTGCAGCTGACCTTTATACATTCATAGTAAGTCACCCAAACTGGAAAATGAATGAAAAAGGTTCATGATCAAGCTCCATCACAACTATCTCACGGATTATTTGCTTTTTCAGACTATTGCCTGAGTTCATGCTCTTGAGGTTCTGATGAGTAAGGAATAACTATTTGTTGTCTTTTACAATAAAAGGAACATCAAGAGATACTGGGGGATGTCAGGTTCCAAACAAACAATCAAACAAACAATCAAACAACCCAGTCACTTTTCCATACTGTGGGTAATTAATCTCCTTGGGTATTGGGACACACAGCTCTCCAGCAGCTCAACTGGCCTCAGCGCCCCCAGGCATT
The DNA here is from genome assembly GCA_013400275.1 of Rhadina sibilatrix. Lineage (NCBI taxonomy): Eukaryota > Metazoa > Chordata > Aves > Passeriformes > Phylloscopidae > Rhadina > Rhadina sibilatrix. Next base: position 255,947 of record VWYO01021042.1, on the reverse strand, counting down.
GACCCATTCTTCCCAGGACAGGGCAATGTGGGAAACCTTCCCAGTTTCTCAAACATAAAATCATCTCCCTCCCACCTGCCCCCCAAGCATTTAGTGAAGAACTGAAAGAAGCAAATAAACAGATGACTCCAGGAAAAAAAGGAAGTATGAGCTCTCAAAACACAGATAATAAAGCATAAACTACTTTTCCATTTTCAGATCATCAGAAGCTACTGTTAATTAATTGTAGGCTTCTCTGAAAGACTGCTGGCAGTTGGTTTAATATATGTGAAAATCTCTGTTTTTCCCACATTGGCATCTCTTTGGAAGAGCACTGATAGATACCACAAGCTGAAATGGTTCTTTCCTGAAATAATATAGTTTGGCTTAATAAAGGGCAATAAAATATCTGAATTAATCTTTTCATGCCAAATGCATAATTAACCCCATGGGAAACAAAAAGGGAAGCATTATACATTTTTTAATAAGTTCTTTCTAATTAAAAGAACTAAATATATATTGCAGATTTTCCAAGAAAGGAAAAAAAAAAAAAATCTAAAGTAAATCATCCCTGGTAACTGTGCAATATTTGATCTTACATGATTTTTTAAAAATGTGTCAGAGTATGGTATTGTGTAGCATAATCCTAGGAGACAATGTCCATGTATGTGTTCAGCCCTTCTATTTTTGAAAATAAAGTTGTTCCTGGGTTTTTTGACATGCTGCACCATTCAGAAGCTCCGTGGAGTTTTCCCACATCAGTTTGCATATTGCAGTTCCTCAGGCTAAAAGGCCATATCAGGTATTCAAGACATCTTGGGAAGGAGTTGTACTTTGTTGCTGCTGCCATCAGGAATGTGTCATGGAACTTTCCACTGCCTTTAACAGACACAAAACTCCACAGATTTCACTGGAATTGACACTACTATAGGCAACTGCATATGCACACAGGTATGATATTTATTAATTGTGAAGTCAGCTCTGCCAGCCACAGATTTAAAAAGCCTCCCAGTGAAAGGCAGGTTCAGCTTTTTGACAGAAATCATGTTCAGTCTTCATAAGAAAAAGCCTTTAATGTGATGCCCATCAATTTGCTCATCTTTGGATTTCACTTCAAATATGAAAATATCAATCAAATAGGAGAGATCTCCAGGGCTGCTTTGCATTTTGGAGCCTGAGGGAAGCCTCTCCTGATGTGACTTTCTCATCCCACCAGTGCGGTGCCTGGTTTGTCATAAAAACTTTCATGGACTAAAATAGCCAGTTTATATAGTTTGAGTAGCACCAGGGAAGAGAAAAGCCTGAGAAATAAATCAGATCTGAACACAATGGCATCTCAGAGGGTTTTGTAAAGAGTCATTTTAACCTGGTGGAGTGGTAGGAAATAGATGGAGAAAGGGGGAAGATATAAAAGAAAATAAGGGGAATAAAGTACTTGGCTGACTAAATGGTAACATATAAGAAATACAAGAAGCTTTGAAGAGATTGTAGGGAGCACAGGCTTACTGAATGCAGGAAACCAATGGGCAGATCTTCCCTCAAGGAAGATTTAAAGCTCTCTGGTGAAACAAACTCTCATGTAAACATGCTTTTCAGGAACCGTCCTCATGACTTCATTCACAATGCTTGCTTTGCATTTAACCTATTTTCTTTGCAGCACAAGCTGTGCTCACCTACAAATTTTACAAGTTTAACCTCGATAATTTTCCTTTTTTTCCCTGTTTTGAAATGCAGCAACACAATTGCCTAGTTGCTGAAATATTTAGCTGACTGCAAGGCAAAGAAAATAAGGAAAAGATGTAAGGAAAACATTTGAAACCCAAAAGTTCTTTTTGGCCTGGAAACTATTCCAAGGATCTGTATTTTCTAGTAGCTGACAAAAGTGCCACAGCATGCTGAAATCTGCTGGATCCTGAGCCCGAACATTTGCTTCATGATAAAGCCAACATTTTCCTACCACATTTGTTCTTAACAAATGTCTTTTCCTGTCACTCAAAAGTAAAGATTGCTGGTACCACTCATTTGTGTTTAATTCCTGAAATCCACCACCAGAAACATCTACATTCACAACAGGTGCCTCCCTTCTCCTCCACTGCTGGCTTATCCAGAAGGAAGTACCTGAACCCTCAAATCCTGATATCTTGCTTTTAATAAGGAGTTAGAGAGTGGCAAGTTCACTTCAAATGTCTTCATGTTCTGTTTTAATGGTTACATAATAACAAAGGGACAATACTTTTCCATTTTATTTCTTCAAATAAAAGTACCTATATCTTGATTTTTAACAAAAATCACTCGCTTTTAATTTAGAGGCCTGTTTCAGGTTTCTTCCTTTCCCCTCTTCTCCTGTCCCCTCCCTTCTCCCTGTATTGAATCTTTACTTGACTCTGCTTTCACCACACAGACATTTTTGACATGTGAGCAAAGGCATACGCTTAATTACTTAAAATCAAAGCCTTTAATAGATGAGGAGAACAATGCTTTTGGCATCAAAATAAATGAAAAATGAGATGGGAAAGGCATCCATATTGACCTAGTCAGCAAAGGATTTCTTTAGTTGAATTTTATAGTCCTAATGAAGAATGAGATGAGGCCACTTACATGATTCAAGCGAGCACCTAAGCAGAGAGTAGAATTCCAAGTCGTACTTATCTCTTTTTAGTAGTTACATCTTTCAGTAGGAGGTTATTTGGTGTTAAACAAATAACTGGATCACTCTGTGGAGAAATCAGCAGCAGGGGGAAGGATTATTGATCTCATGGAGAAGAAAGTGAGCTGAAGGAGGAGCAACACTGAGGGCTTTAGAGCATTAATGTGGTCAGCTCATGAGGCTGAACCCTGCAAATTTTCATTCAAATGGTCATTTAAAGGTTAAATGTGGTATATTTAAATGTGATAAACATACAGCTTTCCTCTTTAGCTGCCTTTCTTGATTCTGTATTACATTTGCAAAGTAAAAAACTTCACACATCATGTTGTTATGGTTTTGACTAGGGGTGTGTGGTTTTGTACATGTGGGGAATTTTTTTTTTTTTTTTTGGTAAATTATAGGAATGACAACAATTCTAGGGATGCATGTTAAAAACCTAGGTTCTCTCTGTGATCATTGAAGCAGGTCAAGAATTATAAATATGAACAAGAGTATATAATTTAACAAAA